>CM077288.1:3190123-3532623 GCA_039654925.1 Anguilla pacifica
CCACTTCCCAGCTCAGTGTTTTTTCAGAGCACTGCGATGGGCGAACAGTAAATAAATATAGTTTGGTTGTATTATTTATTTTTATTTTATTTTTTTTATTGGTAATAAAGTTTTAAATCTTATTTACGATGGGGGGGGGGGGGGGAAGCCGCGCGCGTTCCGTCGCTGCCACCTGCTCCTCCGGCGGCCCGCCTGAAAGCCGGCGCCTCTCCGCAGACAAAGCGCGGCGAAAAGAGCAGAACTTCCATCTTGTCAGAGAGGCGATGATAACAGAATCAAAGTCAGGGAGCTAGCGCCGGCTACACGTCTCTCCACCGCCGCAGCCGCTGCATCTGCGGACATGAATATTCAATTACAGCCAAGGGGGGGGGGGTGGGGGTGGGGGGGGGGGTGGGGTGTGTGGGAGGAGGGGAGGGGAGGCATAGATATCAGACTGGGGTTTGATATATTCATAGCAGAGCCACACATGGATATCACAGGACGAGAGTCGAGAGTCGTTTGTGGAATGTTGCAAAATGCTTTTTCTTATGATGATTCTGGAATGTTGAGCGATCCAACCCTGCCCCCCCCCCCCCGACACACACACACACACGAACACTCTCCCGCACTCACACACAGATTATATGCACTTTAAAAGGAAACAAAAAAAAAACTTATTGTACTATTTATGCATGTTTTTATGTCACTAAGATACATTTTTATAGATTTTGAATGATCGATTCGTGATTTTTGGCAACGAGCAGCGAGTGATAACATGCTGACCCGGTCCATCGTCTGGGTCATTATTCCGACCCTGAGGCATTGTTCTGTTGCAAAGTGGAGCGCATCGATTCCTTTATGTGTGCTTTTTAAAAATATTATTTCTTTACATTTTTTTTTACCAGGTTATCATCAGTAAGCAAATAACTTAAAGGTACCACAGTCACTGCCTAATGCGTAAGACATTCAATCGCTATTCAAAATCAATATGCATCTAATGATTTTTCACATTTTGTTTGATCCTCAGGCTGCGTTCATTTTACAAAGGAAACCTTGTAGGCACTGTTTGGATCTGGCTGTAGACGGAACAGAATAAAAAAGCGTGTAGAACTTCGAGAAAGGAAATCCTAACCCAGTCTTCGGCTTTTCCTTATTTCTGATGTTCAGTTTGAAGGATTTCGCCACGTGACAACATTCTATTGGCCAACGTTCACTGAAATAGCCAAACTGATAAATGTAGGTCAGTATTCAAAATAAGGTTCCCCATTTACTTTATTCCACACAAAATAAACTGGAATCTGTGTATAGATTTTGTGTATGGATAATGCCCTGGTTTCCCTTAGTCGGACACACTCTGAACAAGAGCTCGTACCAGGGGTATTCAGGCCGTTGTGAGCTAGAACTAAAACTGGAAGAGCCAAAACCTGCTGTATTTATTTTCATTTGCGTAAGTTGCTATCTGAATTGGTAGTGCAAGATGCAACACTGGTGGCTGGCTTTGAGCCAGACTGGAAAAAAAAAAGAAATTAGTTTAATAAATACTATGTGCACCGTAAAATGTTCAGTGTTCAATCAACATATGGTCCCTATTGTTAAAGCTGAATTAACACCGGATACTTTACTGCGTAGATTTATTGTTATGACTGTGTAGATTTGGTCATGTCCTGTTTATATTTTTCAAGATGTTTACCTGTGTTGCACAGCAGTTACACATCTTGCTGATAACTGTACGCCCAGAGCGTACTTGTTTAGCTGGCCAAGGTGGGTTCTGGTCAGGCTGGCCTGGGACAGGTCCGATTGGGAAACGCAATGCAGGAACGCCATCCGGTGCCTGACCCAAGCGGACCCCCCCTCGCTGCAGCTCACGGGCGGGGGAAGCGGGTCTGAGGTTCGAATCTCAGTCGTGGAGGCTGCCCGCGGCTTCGCTGAACAGCTTGCACGCTTGGGCTTCGTTCCAGCGCACAAACTTTGCAGCTTGCATAATCTCTCTTCTTCTTTTTTTAACACCATGATAAATGTCAGGTTGCCTGCGTGAGTTTGCCTGTGACAGACCATTGCAGACATGTGCAAATGAACAGGAGTTTAGGCCTCGGAGTGCCATAGCATAGTCAGAAATATACTGTACGTGTAGCTGGACCTGCATGGAACTAGGCGGGCCAGAACCAGGGCTATCGCTAGTGGTGGGGTGAAAGGTGGTGACGATCCTAGGACCCCACAACCTGGGGGGGGGGGGGGGGGGGGCACAGCTGGGCCTACAAAATCCAGTAGGGTCTGTGAATTAATTGAAAGGGGGGGGGGGCAGTGCTGTAGTCTTTCATGGGGCCAGAACTGTCTAGGTAGACATTCACAATTGTGTGTGGTGGTTCAGCCAAGGTAATTGGGTGGGCCAGGATGCTATTTAAGTGGCCTTGACAACCCCCCCCCCTCCACCCTGAGACTACACTGGTGCTTCAGACTACACATAAATTCATCTGTCTTCCTCGCTGACAGTCACGTTCGCTTAAAAATTGGGGTTTGCAGCATTGCAGCCTCTACCTCAGTCAAAAGCCACACCGCGTCCCAGAATTCCTGTGGGCTCCCGATGGGCGAGCCAAACAAAGCATTAGCCTTGAGCGAGCCAGACGTCCAGATGTGTGTCTTTAACAAAGAAGGAGATCGCCGTGCGTTCATGCTACAGCATCCAATCCCTCGATCAGGAGAGCCACACTCCTGAGAGAACTTTAGCGATGTTCTTTCAGCACCAGCTGACTGACACCCAGGCCAGCTGGAGATTCCGGTGGCAGCCCAACCAATCAATGGCTCTCATGAAGTAATTAAGACCTGAGCTGCATTGAAGGCCAGGAACCTGTGGATCTCCCATGGACGCCACCGTACCAGTGCATGGAGTTGACATTCATCTGTATGGATTTCCAATGTGAGGTCCCACACATAGGTCACTGTGAAGCCATACCGTAGAATTGTAAGAGAAACCTGATAATTGCAGGAAGCAACGACATTGTTTTTGCACTTTTATTGGAAGACAATGGAGAAACTAACAAATACACAGTTTGGTTGAGCAATCTACCCCCATCACCCTCCCCCCCTCCACCCATTCCCCCCTCATCAAAGTGATTTTTATTTTAAAGAACAGCTGCATTCACCATTTCTGATTAATTCTAAGGGGAAAAAAATACTGAAGACTACTGATCGGCATGCACCAATCACAACATGAAATCCCCATCTTTATTAGATAAAATAATTTTTACCATTGTAATACTCTATTGTTCAGGTGGTTATTTTGCCTGTTTTGCAATATGGGGGGGGGGGGGGGAGGTTGGAACCCCCTTATCCCTTGATAAATTTACACCTTTGGTTGAGGTGTGCCTTCTCTGCTGAAAAAAATAATCAAATTAAAGTAAACATCCATGTAACAAAAAAAGCCTCGCCAGGGTTTTTACTTCAAAGAATGACAAAGTTCCCTGCGTTGCAACTTCCCATTTCAGATGATCAGGGTTTACAAGCATTCCTGAAATGCTGTGATAGTTTCAAGGGAAAGACTTGGCATAAATAAATAAATTCATATAAATATGATTTCCTCAAATAAACACACCACCATGCAAACAACTAGCGGCCTTAAAATTAATATAATCAAGTCCGTGTACCCGCAGTAACCAAAAGAAGCCTTTTAAATTGCACAGTCCCTGTCACTTTCTATTATCATGAACATGCGTGCTGGGTTGAATCTGCCATGGTCGTTCTTTCAATGGCTGTCCCACTAAATGTCAACGTTTACCTTCGAGGAGCCTGGAGCTACAATTGATCGGATTGTGTCTAATCCACATGTAGTACGCTTGACGTCTGTCAAGTGACAAAAAGGACACGGGTTAGGGCAAAAAGTCTCCGACTTGCTCTTTTTGTTGTCAGAAGTATCTAGTGGTAGGACACGAAGTGACAGCGTTTTCTTAGTTCCTACGTCCCATATGTTTTTGCGGCACACTTCGCGCTAGATTGTGAGGTAACTTGGAAAAAATAAACACACAAAGCATACCATTTATTTGCATACATTCACCTGGTGGCAACGGATGAGTCCTGCGTGCGGTTACAAAATTGCTAAACACAGCAACACTGCACCAGCCGGCCATCAAGTGGCTCGTGAGGGAAATGCAGGTGTGCGAAAGCATCTGAGCTCGCGCGGTCTCTCCCATCTCGCGCTCGCGTCGGCTGTCTCTCGCTCCCCTTCCATCCTCGGCGGCAGTGCGAGGTACAGTTTGACAGCGACACTGTCTCTGCAAAGAAAGCTTACTTTTCCGTCTTTCTCGTTATCGCTCTCCTTGTCTCCGGCTACAGATAGCGGGACAGAGAGAACGGGGTAGGAACGGCATTTTCAGCGAATGCGTTTTACCCCCCTTGTACTTGACCGAAACAATTGCACTTTTGGGGAACCCCGATTTAATTAACGGGGCTGATGTGAGTGTTTGATTCTCTCTTTCAGTTCATTTGGGGGCTCCTCTGGAATAAGAAAGCATTGCTGTTTCTGACAAGGCAGAAGAAAGATGAGATTCCTCTGGATATCCAAAGAATAGTGATCTTGTTCTGGATACCTTAGTAAGTAAAACTGTGCAATACGTTATGTAAAGTCGTCACTGGTCGTAAAGAATGTTCGTTTCTTTAAAATTGTGAATTTTGTTTAGCGTGTGAGTTGCTCATGGCAGGATTAGATCGTTAAATTTCCATTTCCATCGCGTTTCCACACTCCAGAACCTTCATTATAAGAAGTGCCATGCTACTTAGATTGTGTTTTCAGTGGAAGTGATTCTTCGGGGTTGATAAATACCATTATTTATATGTAATGTGAATTTATTTTGCTCTCGGGTTCTTGTCCAATAACATAATTAGGAAGTGTGTTGAAATGCAGGTGCGTTGCAAATGTTGCCCTACAGTTGATGGCACTGACTTGAAGGCGCAATGCATTCTTATAAGTGTTCCTTTGCATAGCCTGTCAATTTAATATGTATGTATGCATATATGAATGTACGTATGCATGTATGTATGCATGTATGTTTAAAAACAGATATATTTCGTTTTGACGAATAGTCTGACTATGCCAAGCACCCAGTGTAGTGCGGGCAATTTAGAACAGAATGGGTTTGCATGAAATTAATTCTGTGGAACATTTTATATGTACCGCGGAGCAGTTCGTTTTAGTTTCACCGTCTGTTGTGATTGGCGAAATGGCCCTGAGCTATTAGACTATTTAATACGCGTGAATTTGGATTTGAGATGCATGCGATAACCGGAACGCGCGTGAATTTGGGTTTGAGATGCATCCGATAACCATAAAAAATACTTTCTCTGCCCTCTCAACACAGTTTTAGAGCGTACAGTGTAATTCATGCTTTAACGTTGCTAGTGAGCCTATTTGAATGAGCCCCGTTGCGCAGCCTGGGAATAAATAAATAAATAAATCAAATGAATGGGGAAAACATATTTAATAAATAAAAGCGCACAAATTGGTTTCGTTTCAGTAAACTTTTTCTGAGGTTAAGCTAGGCTAGGTGAGGTTAGGCAGCCTAATTTAGGTACCATCTGGGGGATGGTGGGAAAAAAAACCTGATTTTATTTAACGCTTCACTTCGCTTTCTCTTTACATTTTTACAGAGCACTATTCTGAGTGCTCGGTTTTGTTTAAAAACTCGTCCCCGTGGAAAGTGGCGAGCTACTTTAGAAAGTGTCACGCGTCAGTATCGCGATGTCAGCCCCGCAATTATTATCACCGCTCTGGCTGCACGCTGTTATAAATTTGAATGGGTTATTTGCATATGAGTAATGCTTGCTGTTAAACACACACACGCACACACACACGCACATACCCATACACAAATACACACACTGACACACAATTAAGCCACAACTACAGCATGGGGTACAGATGTGAGATTGTTCTAGCAAATTCATGTTTTATTTTCAAAATCAGTCAATCTGTAACTATGTGAATATATTTGTAAAAGCACACGCACACACACACATAGACACAAACACAAACAAACAAACAAATACACGCACACACAGACACACAGTACTGGTGGGGCTCCTTGGGGGTTGATGGTTTGAGGTTTGATGGTGATTCTAAGTTTATTTGTTCATTATTTGAAATGATGTACTGTGCTTGAAAACAGTCAGTTTTTGCTTTTCAACACGGCAAAATAATTCAAATGAATGTTTCATAATTACTGTTAATGGTCTTGGTTTTCCATGAAAACAGCACTCACAGCTAATCCTCTGTAATGGGGATGTGATTATCATATCATCATTCAACATGGGGCATGTTAAAATGATGCTAATCCATGTAATTCCACATTGAGCTTTTTGTTTTCCTTGTTTTGCCCATGGGCTAATGTAACGATCGAAGGATAGTCCACTGTACTCCGCTGTCTCAAATCAAATTTTGAATCTCATTTGGTGCGGAAGGGAGACTGAAATTTTAACAGACATAGAGAAAAGCCAGCACATGCAAAAGCATATTTAGTCCTTTGTGATTGTGTTTATACTGAAGAGGGATGCTCTCAAAATAACGTTGCACCCTGAAGCTGACATTTGTCTGGTACACAGCAACGCAAAAAATGTTAGCATCCACCCTTTCGACATTGGAATGCCAAATCTTTTTTTTTTTTTTTTTTGAAAGACGAGAGTGTGAACTTTGAGGCTGTGTCACGCCCAGCTTTTCAGTACATAACTGTAGAACACCGAACGAGGCTGCTCCCTTGCGTCCAAGGAGAGATGAAATGCTGGAACACTCCTGTGACTGAGCGATGGAACTTCCTGTAGGACTCTCCACTTCCTGTCAGAGATGTGTGACGTTCTGGGTTCTGCTGTGGGTGGAACAGTGAGAGAGAGAGAGAAAGAGAGAGAGAGAGAGAGAGAGAGAGAGAAAGAGAGAGGCAGATTTTCTCTCCTTTTCTAAACAGTGTGAAACTCACTGTGTCAGCATTTTTTGGATTTATTTATTTCTTTGTTTATTTTGGATGGTTTGTCCTTATTTATTTCTGATGGTTTGGCTTATTTATTTATTTATTTATTTTGGATGGTTTGCTATTATTTATTTCTGATGGCTTGGCTTATTTATTTATTTATTTGTTCATTTTGAAGGACTGGTTAGACCAAGCTTTTCCACTCTTTCAGAGAGATAGCATTCTTTTAGACTCAGAGCCTCGGAAGCAGTTAGCATTTAAGACAGATCTTCTCCTCGTGTGATGGTGGCAGTGAGTAAGTAGTGGGCGGAGATTAGAACCGAGAGGTTGCAGGTTCAATCACTATTAGAACATTGATGCTTTGCCCTTGGCTGAAGTTCTTCACCTTAATTGCTGCAATAACTGTCCAGCTGTTCCACAGCTGTAATTGCTTAAAGCAGTTCTTATATTGGGGGATTATTATTATTATTATTATTATTATTATTATTATTATTATTATTATTATTAGTACTAGTACTAGTACTAGTATTAGAAGTGGTAGTTGTTGTAGTTTTCGATTTGGAGGAATGGGGTTCATGCTGTGATGGTGTCTGTAAACTTGTGAACATTTTTTAAATGTTTTTCTTTTCCCTCTCTGGTCAGTGTTGATTATTTTCCCAAACTCTTGCATTACATTCAGTCATTAATTAGCAGCTTGAAATTCTCTGTTGGCTAAGGACCAAAATCCATGCACTACACAGAGTAAGCATGTCCCGTATCAACATCTAACTACTGAACTGCACCCTAAATCATCTTTGCATGGTTTTGTCACCTGTTTATGAAGGACAGTTCAACCACAGTTCCCTCATACTACCACCTAACAAATCCCTTTTCGCTGTAATAATTAATTACATAAATATATTCGAGTAGGATAATGAAGGAGCTGTCAGGTGATGCTTTTTTAAACGAGAAAAATGCAAATAATGAAGCTTGTCCGAGAGCAGTCGTACAGAAAATTACTCTCAATTTGCATGCAAACAAGAAGGAAAAAAAAGTGATTATGCACCGGATTACCATGCGCTTATGCAGCCACCCCTCCGTGGGAGTCTTATTATATGTGACGTCCTGGGGAGAATTATTTTGATGGGAATGAAAGGCAGGGAACATCTTGGCTGAGCGAGTGGAGGGAGGGAGTCCCATGGGCTCGGCGCTCTCTGGCTTCTGAAGGGCTCGTGCGCGCTTGCCTTACTGGGGATAACGGATTTGAACTCACGCCGTCGCGAGCCGAGATGTCGGCAAAGCCGCCGTGTGGATTAGCGCCCGACGCGTATCCCCCCCCCCCCATCCCCCCCGCCGTACCCCCCCCCCAAACCCCCCCGTCATTTCCCCCACAACGCTTCTCTCCCTCATAAATTGACACCATTCAACAATTTTCTGACTGAACCTGACTGAAAATGGAACTCCAGAGTGTGTTTGCCTGTTCGATATTAGTCATTGTGCGACGGGCTGTCGGATTGCCGGTGATATTTGAGCGGGTGGTAATGGAGCGGGTCCAATTTTTCGCCGAGCGAAGCAACGTTAAAAAAAAAAAAAAAGATCTGTCCGAATCAGACAGAACAGCAACAACAAAAATAAATAAAAAAGTGAAATTCAACTGACCTTTCGACCTTTTTTTCTTTCCCTTTCTGCGTTTTGCCTGGCTTTTTCTGCAGTCGTGTTGAAAGACTCGCCTTTCCCCCCGAGAGAAAACACTATAATTTTAATTTTTGAAATTATTCCCTGTGACATACTCAGGCCTTTGCTGTATGGCCTTTGAAAGCAGAGAATTATCACAACAAAGGCGTACACATAAGCGTTGCGCTGCTTACTTATTTATTTATTTTAGCTTTTCCTCCGTTAAATATCACGTGCAGTTCAGTGAAACAGTACGTCTTATCGTTACCTGTCTTTATGCTAACAGGACAGTAGCATAAACGAGTTGCAGGGTCTTCAAGCCTAAGAATTCCTAGAGGCCATCGCCAGAGCAATGGTTTCCTTAGATACCAGATGGGGCAGCCATCCATTCCTTTTCTAAACTGCGTGTTCCTGATCAGGGTCAGAGCCTATCCCAGCATGCATTTGGTGAAAGGCAGGAATACTCACTGGACAGGTCACTAATCCGTTGCAAGGACCACACATGACCACATACGTTCACTCACACGTTCATACCCCTAGGAACATTTATGCTCTCTAATGAACCTTATCTGCATGTCGTTGGACTGCGAGGGAAAAGCAGAGCACCCAGGGGGAACTGCACACAGAAAGGCCCTCAGGTGGGACTCAAACCCACAACCTTCTGACTGTGAGGCCCCAGTGTTACTCAGTGCACCGCCACGCTGCCCTCAAGTGGAGCCGGGTTTACAGAACAAAAAACCTTTATCAATCCTTTATCTAAGCAAACATAATACTTCATGTTAATTGCCACTCTAAACTGAAAGCACATTTTTGTTTGTGCGTGTGTGTGTGTGTGTGTTGGGGGGGCGCGGGTGGGGGACACACACACCTTCATTATAACAGCAGCAGACACTTCATTATAACTCCGTGGAAACTCTCTTCCCATGGGCTGGTTTATCACCGGGATGAAGTGAATGCTAATGTGATCTGCTTTGCACATCATGCGCTGTGGATGTTTGATTCATGCCCCCCCACAAAAAACCCCCTTCCATCCTGGACAAGATAAAAGAGAGAAAGGGCTCTCTCTTCCGCACGGATAGAGTGCTCATCGGGTTTTTTATTTGTCCTCTCGTGTGGGAGGTGATGGATTGAATCTGCCACGGCTGTATCGGTGGCAGGAGTCTGTCGTCACCTGGTCCAGCTCGGCCCTGCCAGGAGCGCGACGGGTTTCGTGACTTTTTTGGCAGATTTCTGTCTGGTTTTGTGAGTCCGCATCGCTGAAAGAGCTGAGCCTGTGGATCCCGTCTGATAGGACATTAGATGGAATCGTAGCGATAGGGGTCACATGACCCAGCACTCCAGAGACTCGCTGCCTTTCTGTTGTGTGAATGGATAAGCAGATCCACCTCAGAATGTGTTAAAGCCATGCATCATCATGAGATACTCGGAACATGTTAAAGCCATTCATTATCATAAGATCCTCAGAATATGTTAAATGATTCATTATCATTAGATTTTCAGAACATGTTAAATTCATTCATTATCATTTAATGGCCAGTCAAAGAACTTTATTCTGCATGTGGACCCATTTGGTATGATTTAGAGAACAGGGTATACCTTTCACCCCCCACCCCACACACACACACACACACATGTACACACACATACAAACACGCACACACATACACATGCACACACACATGTACACACACACACACACACACACCCCCCACCCACCCATTTTCTCAAGTCAATTCGGCAGTGATATCAGCAGGCTGCCATTTTACCTCACGATGATGGATGAAGACTTAGCCCGCGTTCACACGAAGCCCGTGGCTGCGATTCCGATCCCGCTGGAGGAGCCAGGGCGAGATTTCTCACCTTTCACCCCGCACCGCCGACGGGACGTCTCGTCCGGGCGTGGGGTGCGATGCCACGCATTCGGGATGACGAACCGTTATGTGTTTTAGTATTACCCGCTGGAGAAAGGGTTCGGGCCTGAACGGCATGACCAAGGTGAGGCGGCGTTAGCCTAATGAATGGCCCAGGACAGCAGGGCCATTGTCTTAAACAGATGCTAACTGCCTGGCACAGAAACAGGTGGGATCACGTAATGCTTTTGTACACATCATTAGCCCTCTGAATACGCATCACCGCGGAGGTGCGATCCTCTGCTCCCGGTTTCACTCCTCTGTCATTAGTCAGAGAGTCAGGCCTTAGAGCATCCAAAAGCCTGGACGAGAACCAGTTATTTCTGTTCAAACACTTACAGCGTTTAGCAAGGAACCTCTTTTTTTGAGGGACTTCAACTTGTACTTCTTTACTCTTTGGTCTCTGACAGGCAGTAATATAGTACAGAGTAGACCTTGCCCACTTTGTGTTTTGCTACTTTCTTGCTGTAGATGTATAAGTTCCTATTGATTTTTCACTGGATTCTCACGAGTTTATACATTGCTGGATTTAGAATGTCTGTATTTATGTTGGGATACCTTTAAACTTGTATGCGTTTGCAAAATAGTTTGTATAATTGTATTTCTTTCTCCAGTTGCTTTATGTAGGAGGCACGCGATAGCTAGCCTCCCTCCTGGACAGGGGATGCATGTTTCAATCTTTAAAACCAGTCTGGAATAGCTAAAAAGGACTTCACCTGTGGGATAACCAAATGTAATTTTTAACCTTCACAAGGGATCAAAGGTCTTTCATTGACTGGGCTGAGCTCTAAGAAGTCCATCCCCAAGGCATGCTGGGATGCTGCCATTCATTCTGATGCTGTGAGCAGGGCCACCAGACTTATTTTCAGCACATTGCTCATTTTGAGAAGCCCCTGTTTTCCTATCCCTCAGAGGTTTGTGTGTTCTACATTTTATTAAACATTTTATTAAAGCACTGAAGAGTGGGTTTTTTAGAATGTTTTTATTCCCCCAAAATTCCAGGTCAGTGTTCTGGAACTCCATTTCTGTCAGCCACCAGCAGCGATTGTGACATCAGCATTAGAATGATCAGCTAAGAACATTCTAATCACATACTTGTGATCTCACACCTTAAAGTGTTAAAAGAAAGACTCTGCGTGGGATTAAAGCATGTGTCGTGATGGACTCGAGAGGTCTTTGAGATGCACGGATAATTATCTGGAATTTTTTCCATGTGGGAATGTGAGGAATGTGTAGAAATACCGGGTGAATATGCGCTGTACTGGACGTCATCTGTCCTGGACGTCACCTTCCGGCTCGTCTCTTATCCTCGGCTGCACTCAGCTCTAATTAGGTACGAGAGGCGCATTTATTAGGCCTAATTTATTCTGATGTCACGCTCAGAGCCGTGTGGCGTCTCGTTGGTGCGGCGGGTTTGGGGCAGAGGTGTGAATTTCAGGTGGTTTCTCCGCCTAAAAACATTAAATTCCACTTTACGTGTGTCGTCAGGCTGGAAGGAGCGTACGCTGATCTGGAATGTTCCAGAGACGCAGCGCTGGGTTAGTGTTGGGTGGCAGAATGTTCCAGAGACGCAGCGCTGGGTTAGTGTTGGGTGGCAGAATGTTCCTGAGATGCAGCGCTGGGTTAGTGTTGGGTGGCAGAATGTTCCTGAGATGCAGCGCTGGGTTAGTGTTGGGTGGCAGAATGTTCCAGAGACGCAACGCTCGGTTAGTGTTGGGTGGCAGAATGTTCCTGAGATGCAGCGCTGGGTTAGTGTTGGGTGGCAGAATGTTCCAGAGACGCAGCGCTGGGTTAGTGTTGGGTGGCAGAATGTTCCAGAGACGCAGCGCTGGGTTAGTGTTGGGTGGCAGAATGTTCCTGAGATGCAGCGCTGGGTTAGTGTTGGGCAGCAGAATGTTCCTGAGATGCTGCGCTGGGTTAGTGTTGGGTGGCAGAATGTTCCAGAGACGCAGCGCTGGGTTAGTGTTGGGTGGCAGAATGTTCCAGAGACGCAGCGCTGGGTTAGTGTTGGATGGCAGAATGTTCCAGAGACACAGCGCTGGGTTAGTGTTGGGTGGCAGAATGTTCCTGAGATGCAGCGCTGGGTTAGTGTTGGGCAGCAGAATGTTCCTGAGATGCAGTGCTGGGTTAGTGTTGGGCAGCAGAATGTTCCTGAGATGCAGTGCTGGGTTAGTGTTGGGCAGCAGAATGTTCCAGAGATACAGCGCTGGGTTAGAGTTGGGTGGCAGAATGTTCCTGAGATCCAGCGCTGGGTTAGTGTTGGGTGACAGAATGTTCCTGAGATCCAGCGCTGGGTTAGTGTTGGGTGGAGATGCGACAGATGGCTGATGCGAGGCCTTTGTTTGGTGGGAATGAGGTGTGCTTCATGGTGTGAGAATGTTTCCTATGTAGCGCTGTACACAGAAGGAGCCGTTGTTGAACACAAACTGCAGAAACGCTTTCTCCATACCTGCTGTACCAGACCATGTACCAGACCAGACCTGCCAGTGGAGCATCTCAGCCATACCAGCTGAATGTGCCCAGTTTCTTTTCCTTCTTCAACCAAATCTTTGTTGAGAAGTTCTGCTTTTTAACCCAGATTCAGAGCACACAGCTGTGTTAGTCTCCTCTTCCCATCGCTGAAAAGTGGGCTCAGGAGGGTGTGTCTCACGCACACACACACAAACACGCACACACACACACACGCACTGACACACACAGACACACACACACTGACACGCATGCGCGCACGCGCACACACACACACAAATACAAATAAACGGGTCTTTATACATATTTTATATGAAAAGGGTCTAAACTTTAAATAGTTTTATCCTCCAGTGATTCGCAGCCTTCCTCCAGCCTGTGATTTTGATGTGGCCCCTGGCTGTCTGGCAGCTGCTTCACTTTGATTGGACGAGGACTGTCTGATTTCCAGCCATTAATATTTACAGCTGAAATCTCCAAGAACGAGAAGCCTTTGAGCCATCAACAGCACACAAGAAAGGGAGACTGGATTACGCCAGGCACTTTTAAAATTATACATTAAAAAAAGAATAATAATCATAATGAAACTTTTTTAATATTTATTTGGTTCGATGCACTGATGAAAAAACAAGTCTGACTGGACGAAGTAGCCTGGTTCTGAGCTGTGTTCGAGTGGAAGCAGTAAATTACATGTATGATATGCCGTGGAGGTATGAAAGAAACAAAAAGATTACACTAATAACGTGCTCCTGGTATGCACAATGGAACTGGGATAGTGTAATGGAAAGATGTTTAAAAACCAGGAAACACAATGCGTGGTTCACCACAGTAATGTCAGCTCTGTGAAAAGAAACGCAGTTCTCTGCAGTTTACAAAACCAGGCCAGTGCAATTAAACAAGCGCCCACCAGTACAACAATAGCAGTGCTAATATGGTATTAGTACGTCTGCATTTTCTACTAAAAAAGCCATCGTGAATTTTTTTGAACACAGTCACAAACCACCTTTCATTAAGACTTCATGCCCACCTCCCACGCCACCTGTTTTGAATTAAAAAAAAAAAATGATTAAAAAAAACGCCTCCTAGAATCAGGCGGTCAATTAATCGCGCGTAACTAACAGATTCATAAATAGGCCAATTATTCGCCGTCACCTGCATTCCCCGTGAACAAAAGCTCTCAGACGGCTCGCAGAAGGAAAAAAAAGGCCCTGAGGAAGAGGGGCATCCTCATCGCTGCGTTCAGCGTCTCATCCCCAGTCTGAGCAGAGAGTCTTTCAGACCCAGCAGAAGGAATGAGAACGAGGGGCTTTTTGGAGATGGGGTTCCTGCTGTCGGGGTCGAGCTCGGCGGGGTGTAAGCCTTCCCCTGTGCCACACGGCCTTAACACGTCAGAGAAGCAGTGCTCAGTAGTTTAAGAAAATAGTCCTAAATCACCGTGCGGTATCTGTGTGGTTTGTGTGTAATCTCTTATTAATGATTGTATTCATGTGGTGGATGGAAGCTTTCGCACCCTCTGTGGGCATTATGACACGCTCAAGGTTCCATTTTGGACCCGCGTGACTGTTTGGTGTGTGCGTGCATGTGTGTGTGTGTGCGCGTATGTGTGTGCGCCTGTTCGTGCGTGCATGTGTCTGTGTGTGAGTGTGTGTGTGTGTGTGTGTGTGTGTGTGTGTATGTGCAAGTGTGTAAGTGCGTGCGTGCATGTGTCTGTGTGTGAGTGTGTGTGTGTGTGTGTAAGTGTGTGCGTGTGTGTGTGTGTGTAAGTGTGTAAGTGCGTGCGTGCATGTGTCTGTGTGTGTGTGTGTGTGTGTGTGTGTAAGTGTGTGCGTGTGTGTGTGTGTGTAAGTGTGTAAGTGCGTGCGTGCATGTGTCTGTGTGTGTGTGTGTGTGTGTGTGTGTGAGACCCTATACTCTGCAGTTGCCCGTCTCCCCTCCCCTCTCCTAATATGATGTTTATGACCCTGTGTGTCTGGGGCGAGAGAGACCTGTGGAGCCCCGCCTCCCTGCGTCCGCTCCGCCGCCTCTGTGGGGGCACGGCTAGCGGGAGACATCAAAGCCGCGCGCCTTTAAACGCGCCGTGGTGGTGCCAGGAGTCAGCGTCTGAGGGCGGAGACCTTCCCCCCCCCCCCGATCGATTCGGCGGTGCCGCGCGGCGCTGCTCTGGAGCAGACCGGGGGGGAGGGGGGGGGGCGCGCCCCCAACGCCGCGTTCGTTAATTCACCGCGACGTGCCGGCGGGGCAACCGCGGTCCAGGGCTGCCGGGCGGCGTCCGCGTTTCCGCCGGGAACACTCGGCTGTCTCTCTCACTGCCCGCGGGTCCTTCGGCTGCAGCCGCTCTGATAAAAACAGGTTTGCACTCCGGATGAGATTTGGGCTCGTTTGGCCCCCGCTGCTGTGCAGAGTTTCTTGGAACGGGGAAGTGGAAAGCACTCCGCGAGCATGTGGTCTGAATTTAAAATGGAACGTGCCCAGATGCCTTATTTTTAATCAACCAATGGCGAGTGGTCGCTGTTGGACGGCGGATGCTGCTCCTGTTCTGTGCTGCTTGGGGCCAAAGGTGGTGCAAAATATTTTTTATTTTTATGACACAGACACAAACATATGTAAATATAAGCAAGGTCCCTGCAAACACCTCTCCCTGTCCAAACACACACACACACACACACACATGCACATACTCACGCATACACACACACACACACATGCGCACACGCACATGCACACATACACATACACACGCACAAATGCACATACTCACACACACACACGCACACACGCACATGCACATAATCACGCATAATCACACATACACACACATGGACACGCACACACATGCAGGCACAGGTGTCAGGTTTACACCTGCACGTCTCTGTGCTCTGTCCTCTGGCATCTCCTGCTTCCGTAGTACCACACGCGCGTCCACGATGGATAACCTTAGGAACTAACGAGTTGGACTGGAGAAAATCAATGCGGGGTGAAAAATTAGATTTAACAGAGAAACCCTTTAGGCAAAGTGCACTTTATAAATACATATGTAGCCTATTTTTCTGTCTGTGACTGCAGATGTGTTGGGGGGGCGGGGGGTTAGAATCTCGGTTAGGTGTCACGGAAAACACAGCATTGGAACCCGGGCACCGAGATTGCCTTTCCTGCCACGTCTCTGCCCTTTGATTGGTTAATTTTATTACGATAAACGCCCTAATGCAATCGCATCAAGGGTAAGGAGGCATCCTGTAGTCTCGCCGCCAATCAATCTCTCTGTCAGAATCACTGAATCAATTTCGCCTTCCCGGGGAAAGACTCGGCAAACAAGGGAACGCTGAGTCATCTGATAGGCGAATAATGGGCGGGGGGGAGTGAGGCGCTGTAATAGATTCTGAAATGGATCTGAGTGACGGGGGGGCAAACAGGCGAGAAGGTGAGAAGGCGATCAAAGGCTGAAGCGAGGACAGGTGGTGTCAGCCGTCCCGTCAGGCTGGGTCGTTCGGACCAGGCAATCCCGCGAAAAACGATTTTTTTATTCGTCTTCGGTTGAGAGCGCTCATCCATGCCCAGCCTCCTCAGGTCTGTTCAGACCTCCGTTTCTCTGCTCTGTTCCGGAGATCCCCAAACGACGAGGCGGTGGCACTGATCTTATCATACGACACGCGGCACCTTTCCAGACGTGTCAAACCCCATTTGTTGGGACGGAGTGTGGCACAGTGGGTAAGGAACTGGGCTTGTAACCGAAAGGTCGCAGGTTCGATTCCAGGGTAGGGCACTGCCGTTGTACCCTTGAGCAAGGTACTTAACCGAAATTGCTTCAGTATATATCCAGCTGTATAAAATGGATACAATGTAAAATGCTATGTAAAAGTTGTGTAAGTCGCTCTGGATAAGAGCGTCTGCTAAATGCCTGTAATGTAAATGTGAAATGGTTGTTAGCTTCAGGCCTTGTGTCTTTCAGTAGGACATGATCTCAGCGTGTGTGGCCAAGTGCTGACTGCTACACAGCTCAGCAGTAACCCGCACGCTAGGTTATCATGTTTAATATTCAGGATGCAGGATGCAGAGTTTGTCCAGCAGCTTTTATAGGTCATCGCATATTCTCAGCAATTTAAGATACTTTTTTTTTGCCCACACATTACTGTTCACAGTTCAGTTGAATAGGGTATCAGGTGTGTGTGGAAGGGATGACATTTACTTCTTGGTTTTATCACCTTTAAAAATATCCATTGCTTGGCCATCTGGCCATCAGTGGTGTGCAGATGTAACCTTGTGGTCTAAACGTGTGGAGGGAAAGCAGGGTGGTGAAGCTAAACGCCTTCTCTCCTGCTGTGTTTCCCTCTCAGTGTCCAGGCATTGCATTTCAGACTGAGGGCTGACAGTGTCACTGCACTGCTGTCTTTGAGCGTTACTTTCCTGCGCGTGACGTGAAGTCGCGCGACGTCCGTCTCTGTCCGACGCTGCGGCGGGAACAAAATGGCCGCCCGTGCGCCAGCACCCTCGGTCGCCGTGGGAGACGTTAAGCGGAAGATCCTGGGAGCTTGCAGGCTCCGCCTCTCTGTCCGTTACGAACACACACCGCCGCGGTCCCGCGCGCTTATTATAAAATCCATTTTTAGCGCCATTCCAAATCCGTGTTCCTCCACTGCGCCTGCCACTCACAGCAGCAGGGTTTTACTGCCGCCCCCCAGTCTCGACCGTGGCACTCCCCCCCACACACACACACCACACGCACCACACACACACACACGCACACACCACACACACACGACTGTTCTGCTTACATGTGGATGGAAAAAAAGGGGACAGATAAAAGCAAAAAGTAGTGGAGGGACATCTCTCTGAAATGTGATTTCCTGTGTGAGTGCTCACTGCCAGGCTGTGATTTCAGACAGGAAGTGATGTCGTTTCATACGGCTCTATGGAGAGAGCCTATCGCAAAGGAAGTGCCTATTTCTCAGTGTTAAAGCAACCACACTGAGTGAAAAATTATGTATGCATTAAATCCCTTCCCTTATCTCTCTGGTTGCCAGGTTGTGGTATCCCTGGACCATCCCTTGTAGTGTAACTACCCCCTAAAACCCCTCCTCAGGGTGATTTGTTTCTGTTCTGCCCGCTGTACTCATCACTCTGTGTCCGACAAGCCTTCAGCGAGAGCCTGCCTGTCCGCACCTTCACTCCAGCGATGAGCTGCCCGAGCCCGAGCACGTCTCTGTCCACCCCTCACCCGGCTTTCGCCCGTGCTTAAATTAGGACGGGCTCTGCCGAGAAACCAGCCCAGGAAATATGCGTCTCTTCGGATGGGGGGGGGGCGCTGAACAGAAATGTTGCACAAGCAAAATGACCATGGTGATCCACGACACAGGAAGCCGTGTGCCCGTGGAATGCTTATGTACGTTTCCCGGAGAAATTATGCTTAAAGGACTTAATCACTGGACTGAATACCAAGGCAGCTCATTTGGCAACTTGCCAGCAGTGTGTCATGGCCAAGTCAACTACAATGTTTGGGACGTTCTCTGCAGTTTTGGGTTTTGGATTTAATTAAACGTCTTGCAATTACACACTTTTAATTGGTGTGAGGGACAGAAATTGGGCAGCCCCAGACTAATAATATGCTGTCATCTATCTCGGGTTGTTGGGGGCGGGGTTTGTGGGGTGGGGGGATCTGAGCACAAAAGCACCAAAAAACGCAGAATGCTGCAGAGAATCTTGGGAAAACAACTTCACCACCTCAGTGCTCTCCAGAGTTTATTCTGTTAATAAGCACTCACTGTGACCTCACTCGCTGGCTCAGTTCTGCTTGTGCGCCAGGGATGCTCATTTTCAAACACCTATTTGGTTAGTCCGGAAAGTGAGAAATAGAAAAAAACTCAGAAATAAACACACAGCTTCAAGCTGAAATGAAATGTGCGTGTTAAACCGGCATTTGCCGGGTGAACTGGCCTAGTCGTAATTCAGTGATCCGTGCAGCTGCTCTTGGAAACGGTCTTCTGCCGGTCGTGCTGTGCTGGTGGTTCAGATGGACAGGTGGTAGCGCTTGAGCGAGATGGTGATATGAAGCTCAAACAGGGGGGGTTTCTGGGTAGTGGGCCTTCATCTCTGTATGTATTAGAGTCAACGGTGTCCAGGACCACAGAGAAGAGCAGCCAGCCGCCGCGTTGGAGAGACGCTACGCTCAGCGGTGCACGTCCCGCACGGGCCGGGGTTTCCGTCGACTCGCTTATTATTCAGGAAAGCTGGCGTCTCCCCGGCGTGGGGATGCATCGCGTTTTTAAAAACCTGCCCACACTTCACCTGCCCAAGCCTGCTCCTGGAGATCTACCATCCCGTAGGGTTTCACTCCAACCCTAACAAAGCACTCCTCATTCAACAGCTAGAGCACGGCTGCCCCACCCTGTTCCTGGAGATCTACCCTCCTGTAGGCTTTCACTCCAAATGCATGAGTCCCTTCATACATTTTAGGCCCAGTGATGGGAAGGTGCATTGCAAAATTGCATGTCATAGATTTGAGACTTTGTTCAGCTGCGATTAAGTGACTGAAACTGTAGTATTACAAGTGAAGTCTCGCAGGTAAAAAGGATAAACGCTGCATCAGATTTCCCACAATCCCACTGCGGAGCAGAACAGTTCTACTAAAGTTGTTGCTTATCTGTTGCTTTATCCCCTCATCTTTCGGAATGTAGGCACACGTCATTCCGGTCCCGATAGCCTTTAAAATGATGCATGGCGGAGATTAAATTAAGATTTAGCGCTGGATGTTTCGAGATGCGCAATAACTTAAGAATTTTGGTGACGTGAAAGAATGCTGATGAGGGCTGATGATTGCGTGGACGTTAGTTTGTCTCCGGGTGATGTAGGGGATTGGATTGCCTCCGGCACACGGCTCCCATTACTCTGGGTGTGAAGTTTGGGCGGGGGGGGGCGGGGTGGGGGGGGAGCGAGCGCAGCAGATATTTTAATCAGGGATCTTTAGGACGGGAACACAAATCAGTCAGGCTGGCGAGTCTCGGAGGGGCCCGTGAGCGTCCGTGTTTGGCTCTCCTGCTGACAGAGTGCGGGGGTGATTCACCGTCCCGCCGATCCGCAGTCACGCCCCCTCCACCCCCCCCCCCCCCCCCCCGTCCTGTCCCGACTCCACATGTGACAAACAGCGGGTCTGGATTTATGCGGGGTGGACGTTAATGTGGTCCGCATTGCGTAGGAGAGCGGGGCGAGGGCCTGATAAACGTCCCCCCCCCCCCCCCCCCCCCCGAAAAACAAACAGCCCCACCCACCACGCCCCACCATCCAGCCTTAGGTGCTACAGCACTTCCAAGCGGCTGGACTTATGGGCCGGCCTCACAGCCGTAAACATCTCCGGGGGGACGATGGTGATTGACAGTTCGGGCGCCCGTTCCTCCTGCTATAACTACCGGGGGGGGGGTGGGGGCTCGCTTGCAAGTGCAGAGGCCAGGCCGTCCTCCCACCCGCCGTCCAGAGACCGGAAACTTCCGGGCGGCTGCCCGCGGGCTGGGACGCTGCCGATCGATCACCGCTGGACTCCGTCAGACGCCGCGCGCCAGACCAGCGGCTTGTTCAGATGTGGATATCTGTGGCCTCCTCAGGACAGACTGCAAAGCCTTCAGCGCAGATACGTATCCCTGTACCCGTGTGCCCTGGGTGGAGAGAATTCAGATCCCTGCTCGCCTGATCTTCCTGCGTGTGGGGCGAGAGGGTGGGGCGGAGTTGGGGGGGGGGGGCAGGGGGGATTTCAGGCCTGTGTGTGGTTAGCCCTGAGTCAGATTGGAATTCGCTTTTTCCAATGGGTTGCCAGAGGTTTCCAAACAAATAAATCCCCCTCGTAAGTTGGCAAAATGAATGTCCGTTCAGCATTTCTCTCCATACGTGTGTGTCTGTTCCTACTATACCGTTTATTTCCCTACTGTACAGGAACGGACTTGACAGTAATATGACTGTCTTAACAGAACAGTTGTGCTCATATTAATAATGAATTATTGTCCAGTCAGTGTATGGAGTCTACGGGCCTGTCATGTGTGTCAAGAAGGCGCGGCACTGTGAGCACAAGCACACTGCCTGCACTTGTGAGAGCGTAAGAGGGTCTCGCTTAATGACTGAGCCTCGTAATTATCGTGGCGCCTTAACGGAGGGGACGCGATTGGCTGATCTCGTCTGGCGGCGGCGGCGGCGGCGTTGCCGCTGGTCGAGGAGCGGTTAGGCGGCGAGTGCGGTTGAAAGTGGTTAAAATGCGTTGATCTTTAAGCGCGGCGGCGGGCGCCAGCGGTCTTCAGCGGTACAGACGCGTCACCGTCGAGCGTTCTGTACGCTCCAAAGCCTGATCTACGCTTCGACCGTTTCGGCTAGCGCTCGTGCGACAAGAATGAAAGTGTCGCACAACCTTTCGCATTTATACCTCGGCAAAGGCCTGTGGTACGGGTATGCACACACACACACACACACACACACACACACGCACCACGCGCACACACACACACACACACACACACACACACACACACATGCACACACACACACACACACACACACACGCACTGTAAGTGTGATTTTACACGCTTGCAGCTCAATAAAATAAGCCGCTGTGTTTAAACCTGTCTCTTTGGGTTGTGCGTATGCAGATTACCTTTCCTTGTGTGGCTGTGTGAACCTTTTTAAGCTATGTGGCTGCACTTTGATGGATTTCATGGCTTTTAATGGGGGCCCAGGGCCGTCTGCTACCCATAGCTTTGTAGTTTGCCTTTCAAATTGTCATTTACCATGTAATGCATGTCTAATTGGAGCCTCAAATGACTTTTTGAGAAGTTTTGTGGTAAAGTCAATGAGTAATTGAAAATGCGTTACCCACATTCGAAATGCATTTCGTTGCACCCTAGCCCGCACCACTTAACAGGAGTGGCCCATAATATTATGGAATACGACATTCTGTCTACCCCACAGACACTTCCCTTGGGTTCATTCTCTCCTAAGTCACTTTCTGAGTTTATTAGAAATATGGAGAATATGGCAGAGAAAAATGAGGAAAGAGAGAGAGAGAGAAAAAAAAAATGTCATGGCACTTGTACTCCCAAGGTGCACCAGGAGTGATTCCGCTGCTGTGTGGCTGCTTGTGACTCCCAGAATGTTAAAAATGCCACTCACCGCACTCCCACCCAATTACCCGTGAGTCCTGCGGGCGGCCTGACGTCTCTGCAGCCGCCCCCGTCTGCCTGCACGCACGGGGGACTGCAGGCTCTCTGCGTGGATTCGGGGGAAACTCGACGGGAGAACTGTTCGCAGCAGGGCGGCCATTTTTGAGCTAATTGGGACCAAGGGGTGGAAAAAGTGAACCTGCTGTAGAACCCCTTCATAGCACCTCCGTGAACGCTGCGTAGCAGTTCTTAATTCTTATTTAAATATCCACAAATAGACATGTGGTACAAGTTGGTAATATCAATGGCTGCATCAGTGGTGACATAAAATGCTGTATGCCTATTTAACCCTTTAAGGAATAAGATCAAAAGGTGTGATCAGAGTGTTCTTAACTGAACATTCTAATGCTGATGTCACAATCACTGCTGGTGACTGAAACAATGGAGGTCTACAACACTGGCTTGGAATTTTTGGAAAAAAAAAACATTCCAAAAAAACCTACTTTTAATTGGTGAAGGATCTATGAATGGTCGTTTAGTATGCAAGCTCCTTCTTAAAAAGGCTTTATTTGGCCATGATGACAGGCCACTCATAAGAGTTACGTAACCTGTACATTCATACGGGTGTATGGTTGCTGGTTTAAAGCACATTTTAGCGAGAGGAACAGAAGCTGAGCACAGGGACCCGGGAGTCCGGGCTTGATCTCTCCTGTCAGACACGTTCGCGCAATCAGACTCCTGACCCAGAGGGCTTTGCACCGGGCCGTGCGCCTCTTAGCGAAGAGCCGTCCTATTTGACAAGGATTACAAGCAGCGGCGGCCAGATTTGCCGTGACCTTGGCAGGCGAGCGCGGCTCCCTTCCTCGGGAGGAGAGGGGGGCTCGGTTTATCGCCAGCTCCGCCGTGTCGCGCGGGAAGGCGCTCAGCTGTTACCGCTGTCGTTCAGAACTTAATCGCTGCCCCTGAACACGTAACCCTGGTCAGCCCGTATCTCGCGGATACGTTCGGTTCCAGTATAGCCTATAGCCAATATAGGCTTATACTCCTTTTTTGCTCTTTCTGGACCATCCAGAAAGTGAAGTACAGTAACACTTTTACGATTAGGATATTCATTTCCCAGAGCTACAGTATGTTATAGTTTTTTGAATGTGCTAAACGAGATATCAAAACTGCAGAGAAGGGTATTACACCGACTGAGAAAGGGTATTACACAAGTTGGAAATGATGCTGAGACACTTGAAATTGTTCAAAGCAGTGTTGGAGTGCACTGCTGTAGGAAAATTAGCCTTGCCTGTTTAACTACGCAGGTCACCTATTACACATGCTTGGGGGGTGGCTTGGGGGGTTGGAGGGCAAGGGCGGGGGGGAGGGGGATGGGGTCGCTGATGGGGAGATCGGCCGCCAATCGAGGCCTCACTTGTCATTCCTGTGGAGTGATTGACAGGGCAGGGCAGGGCAAAGTTCCTGCACCCTTCCTCCCTCCACCCTTCATGCAGGATGGGGGGTCAGTGACCTGTGACCCCATCTCCCGGGGCGATGTGCCAGGAGCAGCCCCCCCCCCCCATCCCCCGTTTCGACAGAGCGTCAGGACCCGGCGGAGGTACCCCTGTCAGTCATTCCTCCGCAGAGGCCCAGGGCAGCGCGTGATTGGCTTAGGCTGCAGATTCCGAGCAGCCGCCGGCATCGGCATCTGGGAATTCCGTTTTGCCCTCTGCTCGGTCCGGAATCCCTTCCACACTGTCGGGGTTTTAATCAGTGGGTACGTTTAGGACCGCTCCTTTATCTGACTCGCTCCTGTGATCTGGATTTAGGAGACGATGGAATGCAACAGTGAAATGCTGCTTCTTCTTTCCGTCACCAATGGGCATTTATGTTTTTTCACCATTCACTTTATTGATGATTCTGTGCTTCCCCAACAGTTTGGGGAAAGCCCTTTCAGCATGACAATGTCCCTGGGCATTTTGTGTGAGACGTTGGATGATGTCAGGTGTCCACCCAGGTGTCCATAAAAAAAACAGAAGTATGTACATAAAATGGCGATACAGGGCTTATGCACAACCCAGGCGATATGAATATTTTTCTCAGGGTCTCGGTGCTTTCCCGGAGCAGTGCAGGGTGAACGGTGCCCAGATTGCTGGGCCATTAGGATAAGCGGTGCTTTGGAATGGAGCTCTCTCTCTTAGCACTGCCACTAATTAGCACGTCTCGCGCGGCGAACGGAAAAAACCCAGCGCTCCTGCCCAAAAACCCAGCGCTCCTGCCCAACAACCCAGCGCTCCTGCCCAAAACCCAGCGCTCCTGCCCAAAAACCCAGCGCTCCTGCCCAACAACCCAGTGCTCCTGCCCAAAAACCCAGCGCTCCTGCCCAACAACCCAGCGCTCCTGCCCAACAACCCAGCGCTCCTGCCCAAAAACCCAGCACTCCTGCCCAACAACCCAGCGCTCCTGCCCAAAAACCCAGCGCTCCTGTCCAAAAACCCAGCGCTCCCGCCCAACAACCCAGCGCTCCTGCCCAAAAACCCAGCGCTCCTGCCCAAAAACCCAGCGCTCCTGCCCAACAACCCAGCGCTCCTGCCCAACAACCCAGCGCTCCTGCCCAAAAACCCAGCGCTCCTGCCCAACAACCCAGTGCTCCTGCCCAAAAACCCAGCGCTCCTGCCCAAAAACCCAGCGCTCCTGCCCAAAACCCAGCGCTCCTGCCCAAAAACCTGCCAGCGGGGGGCAGGTGTTGAGAAACAGAGAGAGTTTCGGAGAGCGTTGGACAAGGCAACAAATTGCCCCAATTACAGAAACGCCCCCCAGAGAGCCCTCGGAGGGGGGCTGTCTGGACCCCATGCTGGTAGCTCTCTGCCCAAAACCATCCCCATATGCTAACCGTCGCTCATATCCGCACTGCTGGAGTCCGCTCATACGCGTGTCATTTAGTGTTGGGACGGTGAGCGCAATAGCGTGCAGTTTTCCTCTTGGTCTCTTTTGTTTAATTTAATTTTTGGCCCCCCTTGTTTGTTACGTGGATTATGCATTAGGTTGATTGCCTCTGAAATGTATTCCAATTTCTAAAATATTTTTAATGAATGCAATTATATTTTTAATATGGTAAACGTACTCATGCATGAGCACTGCTTTCAGTTCACCTTGTGCTTTATTACTGAGAAACGTTCATAAACGAGACAGTGTGCGGATTAATTTCACTGGCCTTTTAAATGTCATCCTCGTTCACTTCATGTAAAGTTGAAATGACAGCATTTATGTGGCAGTGGAGCTCATCTCAAAGGAACACGGGCTTCCCCACTTGCGTCAGACATCCTAACTACCCCCACACGCTCAGAAGAAAGGGTTGCAAAAGGTTCCTCTGTGCCTCCTTAGAGGAACCCCATCTAGGCAAGGATTTAGGCAAATTTATTTATGAAGCACCTTTCAAACGCAGTGGCAATTCAGACTGCTTTACATAGGCATGACGGACAATAAAATTGCACTTTAAAACAAAGTGCAAGTGCGTTCTTAAGGTCAGGAAAACCGCTTCAATCTGGGAGCTTTGACACTTTTGATGCCTACCCTAGAGGGTTCCACAGAAGACCTGCACACTGAAGAAGGCAGCATGCCAAAACGTTTGTGCATGATTCTGCATTGAAGAAAACAAATAAATAAATAATTACATTTTTTTGAAGCTTTGTAGCCATTTTTTGAGTGCGAACCAATTTTCAGTTGTCCACAGAAGAACTTGAAGAGGGTTCCCCGATGGAGGAGAGCCTGAGAACCCTTTTTTTCAGGGAGAGCCGTGTCGTGTTGTGTCGTAGATCCCGCGGAAGCCGCGCTCTGCCTGCTCCGCTTCGCTAACCACGCCCCGCCGCCGCGCTGGAGTTCTGGAACACGGCGCGTTCGGCGGGCGCTGACCCAGCATGCCGTTCACCTCCCCAGCTCCCGTCGATAGCAGTGTGTGTGTGCGTGCACGTGTGTGTCTGTGTGTGTGTGTGTGTGTGTGTGTGTGGGGAGGTGGGGGGTGTGGGTGTGTGTGTGTGTGGGGAGGTGGGGAGGTGGGGGGTGTGTGAGTGTGTGGGGAGGTGGGGTGTGTGTGCGTGTGATTCTGTGTGTGTGTGTGTGGGGGGGGGTGTGTGTGTGTGTGTGTGTGGGGGGGTGTATGTGTGTGTGTGTGTGTGTGGGGGGGTGTGGGTGTGTGAGTGTGTGGGGAGGTGGGGTGTGTGTGCGTGTGATTCTGTGTGTGTGTGTGTGTGTGTGGGGGGGTGTGTGTGTGTGGGGAGGTGGGGAGGTGGGGGGTGTGTGTGTGTGATTCTGTGTGTGAGTGTGTGTGTGTGTGTGGGGAGGTGGGGGGTGTGTGTGTGATTCTGTGTGTGTGTGTGGGGGGTGTGGGGTGGGGGGGGTGTGGGTGTGTGAGTGTGTGTGTGTGTGGGGAGGTGGGGTGTGTGTGCGTGTGATTCTGTGTGTGTGTGTGTGATTCAGTGTGTGTGTGTGTGTGGGGGGGGGGAAAGGTCAGTGTCGCGCTTTTAGCGACGGTGTGAT
Organism: Anguilla pacifica; assembly: GCA_039654925.1. NCBI lineage: Eukaryota > Metazoa > Chordata > Actinopteri > Anguilliformes > Anguillidae > Anguilla > Anguilla pacifica. The sequence goes on from CM077288.1 coordinate 3,216,725, forward strand.
AAATAAACAAACAGGCAGTGAAAATAGGCGGAGTGCTCAGTGATGTAATGAGACAGCTGTGACTCTCCGCGATCGATGCGCTCGGGCCGCCTGCATCGCTGCAGCTTCCATCGCCGCGCCCTAATTGGATGTCAGTCATTTACAGCGAGCGGGGGAAAGGTATGAGACGTCCGCTCATTAACATTGATTTTCCAGCTTCGCGAACGACCATAACTCCATGACCACCCCCCCCCCCCCCGCTCCCCCCCAACGCCTGCCCCCCCCCCCCCCCCCGATCCCACCTAGCGCTTCCAGGATTCTCCGGCACTAAGTGGGCACTCTGAGGGGACTGGGCATCCTCTCGTCGCCGTGCAGTTTGCCCTTAATGCAGAGTAACGGCTGCATGAAGCGGCGCATTTACTGGGCTGTGGGACACAAATCTGCGACACGGATGCGCTTCCTGCCGCGTGCGGCACGCGCCGGTTTCGCAAACCACGGTGACTTTCATTCACGCACGGAGGTGTTCTCGCCATAGACACTCGGCGTAAATTGCCAGGCGTGGCCGCCCACATCTCAAGAACACGCCGTGGAATTTTCCATGAATCCATCGGGAATATCGGAGTCCAGAAATCCCCCGATCACATCCGTGGCCTGGGAGCGTGCAGAAGGGTCTGGAAAATACACGTGCTGACGCGGGGAAACGAATCCTCATGACCAAATGAGCCCCGGATTTCACTCAAAGTCAACAGGGCGGATATCTTCCAGGAACAATGTCCATGCAGTCCCCCACCCCCGGCCCATTTCTTGGGGTGACAACCAGTCAGTTACAGTAACTAATTAAAACCAAAATAATTACTTATGCTGTTTGGGAATCTTAAATCAGTGCACACTCCCGCTGGAAAGTATTAATAAGCACATAGTTTAATCTAATGCATTATGGACGGCATTTTGAGCACTTCTGGCCTGTTTGATAGTTAGTCGGCAGGTATCTGGATATGCTGGGTAGGCGGTTAGCATAAAAGGAGCTCTGTTTTCCAGCTTTCTTTTGCTGTTTCCGCTTGGATTGTGATCGCTTAATTCGCGGACACACACAGTGCCCATGATAGTAATTATGAAAAATGAGTGTCTCGCTCTGTCTTTTGAAATGTCTGCCGCTGACGTTTTACAGTTTTTCCCTCTTTGCTGTGTCTCTGCTGGATAATTTCAGGGCCAGCAGTCACACACTTTTACCGGAGTATCACTTATGTACACTTGCTCCAAAAGTTCTGAAACATAACTGTATTTAAGACAGCACCACAAGCCTTTTTTTGGGTTGTGAACACAGTCATTTACAGATTGTCCAAAATAAATTTCATCTGGGTCTAATATGAAATGTGGGTGATTTATGCAGAGAACAAAAAACCACACAGAATCTATTCATGCAGCTGGATATTTACTGGAGTGGTGTTCGGGTTCAGTACCTCGCTCAAGGGTGGCACAGCGGTGCCCTGCTGGGAACTGGACCCGTTTGAGTTATTAGGCTTAAGCCTTAACACTGCACTGCTGCCTCAGATCTACAGAACTACAGCTACAGCTCTGCTTCAGAACTGTTCTTATGTTCTAGTGGACCAAGAAAAGGACACTTCAGAGCACGGCATGCACGTGTTTCCATCCACTGTAATGCAATACCATGCAATCCATCCACCTGCATTTTACAGCCTTATGGTCATCTCTGATAATCTGCTCCCAACCCCCCCTCCCCCCAGCATGGATTTGTAGTCTTCCAGGGACTGCAGTCACACTTACGAGACAGTGAGTAAACCCTTTGCGCTGGTTGGCGTTTGTCTTTTTCATTGAGAGCCACTGAGCGGTCTGTGCGACGTCTTAACTGCGCGGTTCAGCATTGGCATGCGAGCGGGCGCATTATGGGCCCGACACGGACATCTGAAATATAGGAGATGACTAGAATTAATTTGACAAAGAAAACAAATAGCTGAACGGGCAGAGGGGAGGAGGGGGGGGGGGGGGAGGGGGGGCGCTGCCCGGCAGCTGTACGCTGTAAATAGAAGCCTGTGTCACTGAAGACGTAATTAATATTCAAGGAATATGATGAACAAGATCAGATCGCTTCGCAGCACAAGTGCTTTAATCATCCTCCTGTTGGGGAAGCGCTTACGCTCCTCGCTGGCTTTCGCTGTTTTTTTTCAGCCACGGAAGGAATGTGGTGTAAGGGTAAGCAAATTAGGGCCATGCTCCCCCTCTCCCCCCACCTCACCCCCCCCCCCCAGCACCCCCCCCCCTTCCCGCCAGATGGCACTTTCTGGAAGGTTCACACGGCGCGCTGCTCGGTGAGTAATACTGTCTCCGCTCAGAACTCGCGGTCTCTGGCACGCCGTCTCCGAATGACTTAATGTGAACGCAATTAGAGACACAACAGGTTCCCCCTCCGCTTGGGGCCGGCTGCACTGGCTGCAGCGTAACCTGACTTTGACGAATGTGACGCGGGTCTTGCAATTTAAACAAAAAAATATGTACTCATTACGCGGCCGAGCCGGCCTGTTCTCCGCGCGGATTCCGCCAAATGCCCCGGAATGTGGGCGGGAAAAAAACCCGTTTTTCTCCGTCTAATTTGCTTTCGCAGCGAGGATTTGAAAGAAATAGGCGGTAAAAGCAACAATAATGAAAACATTTGTTACACAGTGTAATTAAATCAGCAGATTCATCGTGGTTGTTCTTAAAGGGAGTATAAGAGACCCTAATGAGCTGAGTAGATATTTCACACGTCGCTTATTTTAAGCTGATAATAAAATGCATCTGTTTTTATGGAGGAATCCGCTACTTGAGCTGGGCTGTTTTTTTATTTTATTTCTTTCTTTTTCTGATCCTCGTATCGCTAGCATTTAGGTAGCCGGCGGCTTTTAATCAGAGGCGTTAAATAAAAAATGTCGCCGCGATGCCTCTGCCTGCCCGGGATATCGCGCCGTTTCAGAAAGGCATCGTGCTCATCTTAAAGTGATCATCTTTTATTAGGTTATTTTGCTCAGAGCATCAGTCTCATTAAGGTTTTATTGCCAACACCCCCCCCACCCCCCCTACCTATCACCCCTCAAACCCTCGCCCCCCTCCCCGCCCCCCATCCACTTCTTTCACAGACACAGCATATAAAAACAATATTTTTATGTGTACGAATGTATTCTTTATTTATTTTTTTGTTTTGCTTTTTAAAATTCTCGGCCATAAAACATGAGGGTTGAAGAATGCATTACGGTCAGACTCGCATAAACAAAACAAAAAAACAAAAAAAACACACATTTGATTTTCAGAGGAGCCGTGATGTGCAGTTTCATGAAAGTATAACAAGCGGAGGAAAGAAAATAAAACGCGCTGGAGAGAAACGCGTTTTTATTTATTTATTTTTTTATTCCTGTCGTTCGATGCGCCGGGGCAGCGCTGCGCTCCGTGTCCGCCATCTGGTGCTCCCGACATCCCCCAAAACCGCGCCGTGCGACGACGGCATCAGAGACTTACAGCTTAATTAGGTCTGGCTTCCCCTTTCTAATTACTGCTACTGAATCAGGGCTGCTTACACCCACCCTGTGACATCTAAACTGGGGGCTTTATTTGTATTTTTTTAAAACATTTCCCTTTGTTAAGAAACAACGTGCTATGATCCGTTGGGCATCTCCTCTTTTCACACCTTTGCACTCCAGGTCCAAATTTGCACTCAGTTGCAGCAGCATGATTTTTTTTTGTCACTGAAATAAATAGACGTGCTAATGGCGCTGCACCTCTGGTAGGCTGTAATATTAGCACGTGTCTATTGTATTAGCATGCTCATAAAAGTAGAATACGGTATTTAATATGGTATAAAACCACAGCAGGATGTGGTAGATGTGGAGCAGGTTTCCATTAAAGGACCGTGTGTGATGTGGATTGAAGCCTCACTGGAGTTTGTGTGAATGTATGAAATAAATAGAACAATGTGTTAAGTGGTGTAACCCAGGTCTTCTTTACGATGTGCTGAAGTATGTCCTCATTCATGGCCGATGACATCACGGCTGTCGGAGCAGGCTGCTAGTACTCAGTCGCAGTCCGGGACTGTGGCGGTATTGATTGATTCTGGCGGTACAGGCGCGGCTTAATTGAAAAGCCTCTCGACGGGGTCGGTTGCTCGGTCCTCGCCCCGCAGTCAGGCAGGTGCCCGGGACGGCACAGCCGGCGGGACTAAGAGCTCGCCACCTCACTCAGACACGGTCACCCGAGGGGGGGCGGGCTGTAAGATTGCTCACGTTCTCTTTGGGCCCGAGCGCGAGACCCGTGGAAGGCGAGGCGTTGTCTCCCCCCTCCCCGCAGAACGCAGGCCTGGTTAGAGCTGATCGCCTTTAAATCTCCGCTGGGACACAGCTACAGTACGGCTGTGCAGTGAGACTGTGACCATCATATTGAACAGTTTGACAACTCTTCATTATATAGTTTTATTATATTGAACAGTATGGCAACTCTTCATGATATAGTTTTATTATATTGAACAGTATGGCAACTCTTCATAATATATTTTTATCATATTGAACAGTATTGCAGCTCTTCCGCATATATTTTTATCATATTGAGCAGTGTGGCAACTGTTGATGATATAGTTTTGTGAAACGGAATATTATGCTAGCTCAGCATGATGCAGTCTTTTGAAATTGAGTGTTGTGCCAGCTCTTGATATATTTCAGTCTCAAACAGGCATGTTCTCATTTACCGGGGATCCCGTTGGTAAATGAGAAGGAGTAGTGAAATTGGACACCAATGGCGGCCCATCAAGAAACAGATTCATTATCTCTCAACAACATCCAATAACTTCAGAGTGAAGTATTGGGTTGTGAAATTCCCTGAAGTACGTCTATGCCGTTCAGCTGAAAAGTTATTTCTAGTTCTACCACGATTATTGTTTCGCATTTATTATTTTTTTTGACTGGAGGTTTACATGAAACAAAAAACCTAACTTCTAGATAACAGCATTATGAAGCTAACCGGTGAAATGGGAATTGGATGGATATGCTGAGCAAGCACCGAGAAGATATCCAACAGACCTGATGTGTAAACATGCCGAGCAAGCACAAATCCTGTTCTTACATGAAGTAATCCCCAGTCTTTGCATTTAGACTGCATCAATTACAGATAGTGTGCAAAATAAAAAAAATGTGGATCTGACCTGCAGTTAATAGGCCTCATGGACACCGCCTGTCAGCAGCGTGGTCTGCTGTGAAATGCATTTAAAGAGCTTACAGGTACTGGTGCCAAGCATTTTAAAACTATAGAAATGATCTACCTTATTCCTTTAGACATGTTGACACTGCCATGGAAGCAATCAGTGTAATCACGTAAAACAATGCAGTGATATAGGATTATACCTCAAAGCTACACTGTCTAAACTGTTGAGCTGGCAAGCCTACTGTGCATATCTAATTGAGCTAGGGCTGGCCCCATTGCATCATTGTCCACTAAAGGTAACGTGCACCATACAAATGTGCGTGAGTAATGTACATGTGGAATTACAGGAGTGAACTGCTTCAGTAAATATCCAGTATGAATATACTGTGTGTGGATGCAAGCTGTGTATAAGAGCATTTGCTTATTATTATTATTATTATTATTATTATTATTATTATTATTATTATTATTATTATTATTATTATTATTATTCAGATCATAACTGAGCGCATCCAGTCTGAAGAACAGTCTGAAGAGGTCCACTGAGGTTCAGAGGAAATAATTAATATTCACTGTGTCGTTCCATTCAAAATTCATTTCTCAGTCTGACTTAGTTTGAAGGCAGGCCTGCACCAGACAGTGCAGTGCAGTGGTTGCTGTCCTTGGTGCTGATGCCTGGCCTGGACCAGACAATGCACTGTGGTGGTTGCTGTCCTTGGTGCTGATGCCTGGCCTGGACCAAACAATCCACTGTGGTGGTTGCTGTCCTTGGTGCTGACACCTGGCCTGGACCAGACAATGCACTGTGGTGGTTGCTGTCCTTGGTGCTGACTTCTGGCCTGGACCAGACAATGCACCGTGGTGGTTGCTGTCCTTGGTGCTGACACCTGCCCTGGACCAGACAATGCACTGTGGTGGTTGCTGTTCTTGGTGCTGACACCTGGCCTGGACCAGACAATGCACTGTGGTGGTTGCTGTCCTTGGTGCTGACACCTGCCCTGGACCAGACAATGCACTGTGGTGGTTGCTGTCCTTGGTGCTGACACCTGGCCTGGACCAGACAATGCACTGTGGTGGTTGCTGTCCTTGGTGCTGACACCTGGCCTGGACCAGACAATCCACTGTGGTGGTTGCTGTCCTTGGTGCTGACGCCTGGCCTGGACCAGACAATGCACTGTGGTGGTTGCTGTGCTTGGTGCTGAAGCCACTTTTTTTTGCAAGTCTCATTCAGAGCCTACCATGGTGATGAGCACCAACTTTTTAGCGGCACTTTTTCTCGTATGGCTCGAGGCACAAGCCAAAGCCTGACCGCTTCAGCAAATGGCATGAACGTTTGGTGTTTCATTATGTAGATAAAATCATTGTACAATAAAGCAGCGTATTGTTTGTGAACAAATTCGAAATATAATATATATTATAATCCAAGATCATTTGTTGATCAAAAATTGTTTTTGGGAAATGAAAGCTTGTTTTTTACTTGGTGCGCTTTGTGATATGATTGCCACCATAGTTTTTTTCACCATTCATTCATTCAAACTATTTTTTATTTGCATTTGAAAGAAAACATGTACGATATACAGTACATCATAATGCCATGTGTTGTATTGTGCCAGAGCTATCTTAAGCTAATTTTCACCTGCGTGCCTTACTGTGTAAGAGTGTCCTTGTGCGTTCCCATTATGCTGATCGTAACTGTGAGACTGCAGTGATTTAGAGTGTGTGACAGCCATCCGAGCTGTAGGACTGCGGGAAGAGGAATTTATGCAAAGTGAAAATATGCAAAGTTTTCTTTCTGACTTCATAATATTTATATAAGTGCGTAATTCTCTGGCAAGGCCTGTCTTGCTGATCTCTGTCCCTGTCACTGCTGGCGATTTTTAATGTCTTGTTTAATGTGTCGTTTTTAGTGAATTATAAGACAAAAGTACAGATGATCAGCTTTTAATTTATGGTATTTATATGTGTATATGTTTTATCATTTCACAGAAAAGGCTGTTTTTGTGTTCACTACCCCCATTTTCAGCTGTGCAAAAGTGAGTAAACGGATGAACTTAACAGTCAATCAAAGCAATAAAAGGTAACATTTGGTTGCATAGCCCTTAAATGCAACAACTATGCCACATTGATGGGGGGGACTATATATATATATATTAAATGAGAGAAATATTGAAAAAAATTCAAGCTGTAGAACCGTGAATGTATTTTCAAGCTCACAAGCTCACTGCATGTTGAGTTTGCCATAATTATGTCTTATGCACACAGACACGGCTGTGTTCGACAAATTGCGAACCAGGAGAGATATTAGAGAGTGAATTGAGCATTACATAGCTGCGCATATTTGAAATCAGGACAGACCTATCTATCATAGCGGCGGATGCTTCGTGGAAAAAAATCCTACATCCGCTGCAAATATTGTGCCAGGTATGCGTTTATGATATGTGGTTTCCAGGGAGTTATGTAACAGCAGAGTTGAGGGTTCAGCTTCCTGATGAATTCCATCACATAAACACGGTGCTGGTGCGCTCTTCCTCTCTGCTTTTCAGCTGAAGTTTTTGTGAAGGGTTTGAAGAAGGGTCTAAGAGTCGCAGCTCATGATTGGCAGCTCTCGCAGTTCGATGTCATACGAGAGTCGATAAGAAACGGTTGGCTGATCGTAGTTTTGTAGAAAAGAAAAAAATCACATGTAGCAGTCTTGTGTGACCAAGAAACTGAATGATAAAAAAGTGTGTGTGTTCATGCATGCATTTGTGTGTGTGTGCAGGTGTGTGTGCATGCATGTGTGCACACATATACTGCATACTATATAGACTATATGGATTCACCCTCCTGTCTTGTACAGAAGTGATTTATGTGATATGGTGTGCTAGTCCTTCAGCGCTAACTCACACATCCCTGCACATGCTCCGGAGTGAAAATGAGCCAGTGTCTTTCAAGTGTCTCTTTGAAATACGCACATTAAGGGAACATTTTCTTCCACATTAATGTAGTGGAAAAGTGGGTCCCTCGTTTCATCTTAAGTGGTGGTAGATTTAGTTAAATGAGCTGTTTAATCTTGGAGGTCTTAAAATGTTATCAGTGAAGCGATGGGCTGACTTCAGCAGTTCCGTGTGATGTTGAGTCGCAAGATGCACGATCGATCGATCGTTCATTGGGAAAAATGATCTGAACCAAACACATGCACACACTCCACTATAACTATAATGCTTGCACATTTTCAGTAAAGATACAGAAAGACAAACATGTTTGTACATGGACGGAACAATGCATATTTACAGTACCATACATGTATTGTAACCTTCACTCTGTTTGAAAGCACTATGCCCCTGGCCTTTCCAGAACACATGCACATCCATTATATCTGAGCAAGGGCAGCGGTGGCACCGATTTTAGCCTCTTTCGGATCACGTCTGAGAGTCCCTTATTCTCACCAGTCATCCATCTTTAATAACCACACCAAATTTATCTCATCTGAATTAAACTGTGCATTGACTGTCTCCTTGGAAACAAAAGTGAGGAAAGCGTGTTTTTAAAGAAAGAAACTAAAAGCGAAATTGAAATAAATTTGAGGCAGCATCCACCTGCTTGGAGTCTGATTTACTCCCCCCCCCCCGCCATTCTACCCAACGCCTCTGTGGGGTAATGTTTCCTGTGCGGAGTGAAAATGGCCCTCTCTGAAGAGAAATAACTGCGCCGCACCAGTTTTGCCAAAAAATGCAACTCAAACGTTTCGCCGGCTCGGTGTTCTGGAGCAGCGGTGTAAATACATCGGGAGAAAGGGCTCTGTGACTCCCGTGGGCTCCCAGAAGGGGCCGGTGTGTGCTTCTGATGCTTAATGCCAGAGGCTTCAGAAAAGGGTGGTGAGGGAGGCGGTGAGGTGAGAGACCGTGTGTGTGTCAAAGCGTAGGGGACATGGGCCGTTCCCCCACGGGGGATGGGGGGGGGGTCCTCCCTGACCGCTCTGGGACGGATGAGTGGCAGGCGGTGTGACTGGAGGATTGTGGGTATGGTGTCCTGCTCGGGACACTTGACCCAGTTATTCTGCAGACACAGTATATGCACAATCAATCTGACTGGACGTGTGCATGCAAAAAATCACTCTGTGTCCTCTGTGTCTCCATAGGATAACCCTGTCCAGTTCAAGGGTTCTGTGTCAGGTAAAATGAGTCCTTTTGGGAGCTTTCAGTCTCTTCACACCTACCATGGAGGTTCCATAAAGAGCTAAAAAAAAAAAAGGGTTCCCCTATGGAGACAAAGCCAAGCAACCTTTTCAGAACCCCTTGTTCTAAGAGTCTGGTGTGTTTAAAGAGGAAAGCTGTTTCGGCTCAGGCTGTGTTTTCTTGTCATTGCTCATTTGTGTGATGTAATGTGTTCTCCTGCAGTCTGACATGTCTTGACTCAGTCCTAGCCACACCCATGACAGGTAGTCTTCTGGTCCCTGTTTTCATATGAAGTGGACCCTGTTCTCATTCTGTTCTACTCTACAGTTATTTATATTGATAAACAGTGTTGCTCATTGTGTAGTGCAACATAATACCATATCCTAGCTGTTAGCAACGTGACTGCAATCTTTATGTATGCCTATTACAATACCTAACAATACATGAGTTTGTGCTTGTCCTATAAAGGTAGTACGAGTGCTGTATAGTATCCACTTCAGGTAGATCATGCAGATATACCTCTGTCTGTTATCTGAAGCAGAACTGCCAATGTAAAATACCCATAGTAACGCACAGGATAAGCACTCCACCGCAGCATCGACTGGTATTTGCAAGGTGTAAAATAGATGTGTGTTTTATGTCTGTCAGCTGGAGGACTGATTCCAGAGACATCCTTCTTAGACCCTTTCATCAGCTCGTTGCAAAGCGCCCGTGCAGCTTTAAAGGGAGTTTAGTGTGCAGTCTGTGGATCCCTCTCCTCTGTGGGAGTCTCCTGGGTACTGAATGAATCCCACTGTCTGGAAAAAAGCACAGTACACCCCCCCCTCCCCACTCCCCCCCCCCTCCCCCCTCCTACCCCCCCGTCCCTCCACCCACCTCATGTTTTAGGTTCTGCAGCTGAAAACTGTGGTGAAGTGGAATAAAAATCGATGCATCTACATTCAACACACACGGCATTTATTAACGTCCTTTCAGTTTAACCCAATTCAGCGATGCCAATAACCGGAAACCACACCATCAATACTGGCTGTTTGAATTATGGAGAAACATCAGTAGCGGTCTTACAATTGATAAATGTTTTTTTTTTATTTTTTTATTGCTATTATTAAATAAAAGAGTATTTTTTTCCCTCAAGTGTGCTGCAAGTAAATCACTTGCAACGATCTTGTCTTTGAATAAACATACATAACTAACTGAATACTATTATAAAAGCAATCTAACTGTTGACGCCTGTGAAGGATAATCACCATTGATGCACCTCATGACCTGAAGGAGCTCCAGTCCTGGATCCGTGTCGCAGTTTGCGTCAGGCTCTGTGGAGCATGTAGTCTCTGAGGCGGAGGCTCACAGCAGACTGGCGCAAGGGAGCTTTGATTGGCGTGCGCTTATAACTTAGCCTGAACACAATAAGTAATTAGCCCTTTTGTAGAGTATTATTTTCTGGAATGTTTTTTTAAATTTTTTTTTTTACAAAATTCTAAGTCAGGGTTCTAGAACTGGAACATCGCTGGAACAGTCATCAGTAGTGATTGTTGCATCAGCATTAGAATGTTCAGTTAAGAATATTCTAATCGCGCACTTGTGACCTCACAGCTTAAAGGGTTAACTCTTGTGTGAGAGGGCGTGAGTCTTTCTGCTGCACTGCTAAGGCACTGGAGGGGTTTCCCTAGCACGACTGGATGTGTGGGCCTCCTAAGACTCTGAAAGCATCCGGTCAGGGGAACGATTGCCCTCAGCACAGTATGTCACATGTCTCTGGTTCTTATATCAAAGGGCAGTGAGGTGCACCACTTCCTATTAGAATTGGCCATAAATTCTAATCTCCATACTTGGCTCAAGAGGAGCATTTCTGCACATGTGAACCTGGGCGTTTTTTTTGGGTTTATGACCCCCCTGCTTTAGCTCTGGTGGTTATTTCCGGGCAGTAAGAGCTAAATTGGGGCCGCGGCATAGCACAGTCTTTTGGAAAGTGGGATCATAACTCCCTTGAGGTTGCAGGTTCGATTTGCGGGCACAGCCATTGTACCCTTGAGCCAGGCACTTGACCTGAATGGCTTCAGTGAAACATTCAGCCTTGTGAATGGATCGTATGTGAAATAATATCAGCTGTGTGAGTCACTCTGGATGAGAACTCTAAACTGCTAAATGCCGAAAATGTAAATGTATCATAACGGGAACTGGTGCTGGCTGGATTCCAAACCTCAGCCCTCACTTTTACTATAAAAGGATGAAGGTTCCAATCCAGCCAATAGCAGGGCGACCTCACCTCAAGCAACATTCTCTGTAAGTAGAGCTTAGATTGATCTCCCTTGTTTTTGGTGTGATAAGCATTCTGTCGGGAGTGTACCCTTTCTGCAGGAATACACCTGTCCAGTGTATCTCATGGTGTGTGCCTGCTCCTTAGGTAAAGGGAATGCGTCTTAGTCTAACATCCCCAGTCAAAGCATCCCCAGTGAAAATGCACTGTTTTACGAAATGAAAAAAAAACCAGTCCCATGGCATGTTAATGAGCGGGAGCTACATGACAGGGACTGGAAGTTACGATGGGGGATTTGTCAGACAGTCACGTCACACAGACAAACAGATCACTCAGAATGGGTAAGATGAGGAATTAAGAAGACGGCTCCCATCTCTCCACCTGGAGAGATCTTTGAAGATGAAAGTTTGTCATTGTCACCGCCAAGGACAGATATTCTATCACAAATTCCTATTTTTTCCCCCTCTCTCTCTCTCTGTCCAGGTATGCTAATTATAAAACTTTTCAGTTCTTCTGAGATGACAATGTGTGTTTTCATCCATTTGTAATAGTGTAAGGTAGACTTTAAGCTGTCATTCCTGTCACATCCACAATATTTGTCACTTTGCTAGTTGTGGCTTATGGCATTTCACCATGACTGCAACTGCAATCAACTTGATAAACTGTCATTCTTCTGTGACTTTGTCAGTTTTTTTTTTTGACAACTTATTTTATGGTATTTTCACAAATTTAGAATTTTTGTCTTGGTAAGAATTGCTTCCGAAACGTTGATCAAATCAACAATGAATGCCACTGTAGATAAATACATGCCTACCAATTTCAGTTCACATTTTAAATATTAAAAAACAATCAGATGATGTCAGCATACTTACCATTGCGAACATCACCACACATAGAAAGTAAATGCATGTGGGATATGGTGTTATATAATGTTGTCATATAAAAACAAACATGCACCCATAACCTGGAAAATACTTCTGAGTATATATTCATATATTACCTTTTTTACACTTTTGTTCAATTTCATGTGCGGAGATGGGCACTTTTATTCATAAGGAGGGGGAAGTGACAATAGAATAACGACCTTCTGTGGATAAATCTGCAGCCCGGGCAAAACTTGCATTAAAAAAGAAATGATTTGGGCGTAGCCAGAGTCAGTTAAGTGAGGTCACTTAAAAGGCAAATCGGCTCTACATTACCTCCCTCCAGTCATAACATGGATCTGCTGGTGGTGGATCTGTCTTTAGTACAACACGTCTATGTCTAATTACAGTAAAGTGTGTGAGAGAGAGTGTGTGTGTGTGTGTGTGTGTATTTTTTGCCATTAAACCAAGCCATTTATGCGAAAATTTATTCTGAGTGTGTGCTTTGCAAAAGGCAACTAATACAGTTTGGTTTTGGTTTTGTGTATTTTATTCCTTTTTGCTGCAACCAGCACCTTATAACACATCTTGTGCAAGGATTTCTTCCTTTTCCTTCTCTTCTTCTCATTTCATATCAGAATCAAATCAGCGAGAGACTGGATTCTCTCTATATTTCATGCCTGAAAATCATGAACACATTAAAAAAAGAGCTTACTGTTAATCTAATCAGTGATTGCTAATTCCTGATTGCTGTCCAATAATAATTGAGGTCCCTGGAATACTCATTTTGTCATTTATGAGCTTTCCTGCTTCCATTTACAGCAATACCTTCATGGTTCTATTTGCAGTAGTACCTAGTTTCATGGTTCTATTTGCAGTAGTACCTAGTTTCATGATTCTGTTTGCAGTAGTACCTTGTTTCATGGTTCTATTTGCAGTAGTACCTTGTTTCATGGTTCTGTTTGCAGTAGTACCTTGTTTCGTGGTTCTATGTTCAGTAGTACCTTGTTTGGTGGTTCTATTTGCAGTAGTACCTAGTTTCATGGTTCTGTTTGCAGTAGTACCTTGTTTCATGGTTCTATTTGCAGTAGTACCTTGTTTCATGGTTCTATGTGCAGCAGTACCTTGTTTTGTGGTTCTATGTGCAGCAGTACCTTGTTTTGTGGTTCTATCTGCAGTAGTACCTAGTACCATGCTGTTTTCAGTAATTGCCATCTGCATTGCATTGGCAGGTGTCTGTGCTTCATGTGGCATTATGAGGATGTGCTTCAGATGCACTGAGAGGTAAATCTTCAAAGAGGTAATGACCTTATAATGACCTTAGATAGGGATTAATAATGAGGTTCGATAGGGATTTCAGGCTACATCGGCAGTGCTAACATAGCTTAACATGGCAAGCGGATGCCCACTGAGTGTCTTCTCTTCCAGCACGGTGGATGTTCTCTGGGTGTGTTCTCTGACCCCTGATGAAACTTGTAACGGTCCTGACCGTTCGTTATTCCCGCAACGAGGGTCACGTGTTTGAAAAGCCGCGCAGCGCGTAAAAAGAGACAACGGACGAGCGAGCGCGAAACAGCGTCCCCCCGCCCCCGGCAACCCTGTCCCCCCGCCCCCCGGCAACCCTGTCCCCCGCCCCCCGGCAATCCTGTCCCCCGCCCCCGGCAACCCTGTCCCCCGCCCCCCGGCAACCCTGTCCCCCGCCCCCGGCAACCCTGTCCCGACCCCCCCCGGCAACCCTGTCCCCCGCCCCCTGGCAACCCTGTCCCCCGCCCCCCCCGGCAACCCTGTCCCCCGCCCCCCGGCAACCCTGTCCCCCGCCCCCCGGCAACCCTGTCCCCCGCCCCCGGCAACCGCAGGCGTAATTCAAAGCGTCTCCGCGCCCCTTTTCATAAATAAACATCCCGCCGTGAGTAATAACTTCCCCCTGCCGTTTTACTCACCCCCCCCCCGCCCCCCACCGCCCCCCCACCCCCCTTTACCGCAAATCACATTTCAAATCGGCAAGTAAAGGCATTAGAATATCCCCGAATCACCGCATCGCTCAAACACAAGAAAAGAGGAAGATGTACGAGGGAGGGAGAGAGAAGAAGAAAAGAGAGAGAGGGACAGGATCAAAAATGAATAAGAACCGACAGAGATGCTGTAAATGAATCATATTCCTTGGCTCCGTAAATATCCGGAATACGGGTATGCAAATGGAGCTACGCCTCAGACTGCCGTCGGCCTCCCACGCACTCCTACACGTTATACGACGCTTAGGAACCGGGGGTGGCTCTGCTCCGTGCTGCAGTAGCGTTAGCATCAGCGTTAGCCCCGCTGTCAGGCTTCATATTCGTAATGGGGAGTAACGTGGGAATCGGTACCCTGTGTTGCAGGAGGAGGAACAGTGCCACCCTGGTTGAAACATTCATTTAATACAATTTGCACAATAAACAATGGATAACTGCAGTGTGTTTGCTTTTGGGGGGGGGGGTGGGGAGGGTGTAGGTTGTTTGTTTTTGGAAGTCTATCCCTGTGCCGTGACCCCAATGACACGTTGGGATTAAGCCTGGATGCTCTATCGCTGCACAGTGATGTATCCCGCGTTAAGGTGCATTACAGTGCCAGGCCAAATCTGGGCACGCTCCTCTGGCCTAAGTGTGCTGTTCCAGAGAATCACCGGCTCACTGAGGCCCTCGGGCCGTCCGCAGAACTCAGATCCACATTCCGTCCGGCCTGTCCCGCTGGATTTCCTTTCTGTCTCAGATTTTCACGGCTCATATAATCACTCATCTTATTTCTGTATCTTGAGTAAATTGGGTCTTATTTGGGTATTTATTTTTTTCCTTCCCTTTTTTTTTTTTTTTTTTTTGTTGCTTCAAACATAATTGCTTACCACTCAGTATGTGCTCCAGTGCTGGAGTTAATGAGGAATCATTTTGGGAGCAGAAGCCTGCGAAATGCACCATCTGCAGATTTCCACTGTCAAACTGCTGTCCTCGCACCGCTATTGTAATTATTTTTTATTTTATGACAAAATTACAGGGGTAACGTTAGACAAAGGACCTTGCAGATGTCAGTAATTGCTTTCATGTCTGATGTAATTAAATTATAATACGGGATATCAATTATGCATACAGTTGCATCCAGACGGTTATCATCATGTGTGTGATGTGGTTGGGAGAAGATTGAAAAGTGACTGACAGCCATCCCCCCCACTCCCCCCCCCCCCCCCCCAAGAAAGATGTGACATTTATTGACTGGCAGCCATTGTGGTAACACCTTACCTTCAAGGTCAGGTACGGAAAGGTACTTGACTCCTGACATACCTGAACAATCGTCAAAATGATCGCCAGGATGGTTTTGCCACTGTCACGTGATCTGCCAGAACGTGGTGCAGTGAACATCCGCTGTCGTCGCTAACGTGATTAGCTTCCCCAGAGAAGCAGAGGAATTAGCCGTGTTAGCACCAATCACGGAAGACCTGAGTGGAAGGTGTTCAATGCTGAGCCTTTGGGTCAGAAGCTAATCACGTTAGCGACAATAGCAGAGGTTCACTGTGCTAGAGAACATAACATAATGACAGGAACAGGCCATTCAGCCCAGCAATGCTCGACATTTTCCTGACTAAATTAGTGCTCTGATTACCTACAGACTAGATAGTAACTAACACTGTATCAAGCCTAGTCTTGAAAATCCCAAAAAAACATCCAGACAAATGAAACATGACGCGTAAGTACTTGTGGTGTTTGGTTGACTAAGCAGTGTCCACAGAGCAGATGAAAGCCTGAACGGCTGAACAGCCTCGCCTCAAACCTGCACACGATGGGCTGCCAGTTCCTGTCTATAATCCCCGGTTGTGCCAGAAAAAAAAAGTATCACTGAGATGCTTGAGAAATGATCAGGGAGCTGAAGAGAAGCTGAATATCTGATTGCATTTGGAGTGTAGCATGTGATCTCAAGGCTTTGATGTAGTGTTTATTTGCATGTTTGATTGCTTATATGGCAGCGGAAGACTGAAGAACTCATTACTACATGCCTTTAGAAACCGTCTCTGAATTATTAACTCTTGACGGAGACTCTGTGAAGCCTTCCCCTACCCATCCAGACCAACGTACCCCTGCACCCACTCTTCAGACTTCTCGCCAAGAGTTCCAAGAGAGCGTGGCCTGGATTCAGTGAATCCTTGTGCTTGACTTGACTTTTTTTTTCTTTCACAGAGGTTTTGTGAGTTCGTTTTGGTGATAGCTGAACTCGACAAACTGTTTAGGAACAAAAAAAAGAGCACTTGCATAAAAATTGTGAGAACGACAAACGATGGAATCCTCTCCCGTGCTTTGCTTTTTTCGAAGCAGAAAAAGATTACAAACAAATGAATTTCCGACTGGAAAGCACTGTCTTACTGTACATCAGTAATTTTATGCAGAAGCTATGGCTTTCTGTACAATCCCCTGCCAGGTTCAGAGACTTGCTCTGCCAGACGAAAGACAATTGAATGAACTCCTTGGCAACTTCCTGTGTGGGCTGATTTCCCAGTTCTGTCCGTGCCAAACCCTCATCCCTAATTGGACGCTCCGAGCAGGGGACAAAGGGGCCTCGAGAGGCTATTGGACTATGCGTGTGTGCAGCGTCTATGATGTCAGACTCGGTGAAAACCGCACCTTCTATCTGCTGAGCTCACCGCTCTTTGTTCAGAAACAAACACGCACACGCACACACACACACACCTGTGTAGCCTTCCCCGAATCTTACATCTTAGAGGAAACACTCCTGAGTCCGGCTCACCTCTAGAATCCGGGTGTAGTTTTTTGGGACGGAGGAGACGAACATTAGCTTTAGTTTTTCTCATTTCTCTTTTTCTTCCCCCGGCGCTCACGCGGTCTGTAACGGTCCACGGGGCGCGGCGGGGCTTTCACGGTTGGACGGCTGGACTCCTCGGCCGGTGTGGATTTCATTAAGTGCTCCACCGGTGTGCCGTATCTCCCGGCTCTGCCTGAGGACCTGTGCCACGCCCATTCGCCCGGTCTCCGTGGGAACACACTCGCTTAATCCTTTAAATACTGAAGGGTTTTTTTTTTCTTCTCCCTCTTTTTTCTTCTTCTTCTTTTTTTCTTCTTCATGCTATCGGTTTAATTCTGGCAGCCTGCGCAATATAAATTCATTGTGTCCTTCAGCGGGGGGGGGGGGGGGGGGGGGACCTGTGAACCGTAAATGAAGTCTCTTGTCAAAAAGAATCCACCCCCTTCCGCTGGTTAAAAAAAAAAAAAAAAAAAAAAAATCCTCTTCATCGTGCCCGTGTGACCGTGTCTGGCATTGCCAACGAAGCCTTCGCCTGCGGTTGAGCGAAGTCAACGGCACGTTGGCTCTGATTTAACGGGCAGCAGTCGTTTCTCTCCCGGCTGCTCTGGGACTTATTTACGGACATTTAATGAACGTGGGTGATCAACGAAATCAGCGAAAATGAGGAACAGGGGAGCGCTCGGGTGGGCTCCGCGTAATTTCTATCGTTCGTCAGACGGGGTCGTTTTTTTTGTGCGTCCCGTTCTTGATGCATGATGACGTGCATCTTCTCTTCTGCCACCGGTATGGGATGGTGAAAAAAAACCAAAGGACAGAGACGAAATCCCTGCGAATAATTCAGCAGAATCAGGAAATGTTGTTATATTTTACTGACTTTCCACCAGAGCTGTCTTTTCACTGAAATAAATCATGTGCTTCTTTGCAGCCTAATGGGACAAACTCAAGGCCTGAATCATTCATTATTGTGGTCTGGTCAGAAATAGGAAGCCTTTTTTTAGGTGTTTTTATATTATACGTGCACTTTATGGTGTATTGGGATAGATAAAGCAAGATTTTGAAATTTGCAATCATGACTGAAAAAGGTGTCATGTTAGGACAATGTGAAAATGTGAGTTTGTGTCTTTTGAAGTTATACTGGAACACTGATCCCCAGATTCTTTCTTTGGCTTCCGAAAAAGGTACTTTTACCTGAACCCCTGCACTGTTGTCTTTGTGCCCCTATGTGAACAGATCCAACATAGCCAACTGCCATTGTACTCTTCAAAATAAAAAAAATAATAATGATTGAGCAAAAGAGCACTTTATAGAACCTGGGATTAGGGTGTTTGCGAGACAAAAAATGAAACTGCTCAATCTGTGTCGGGACAGATATTGTGCACAAGATGTTGCGCCACACTCACTTGCCCAAACTCGGTGTCATGCCCTTTCTTCTTTCGGCCTTGCGTGTTTGTCCACAGACAGCACCCCTTGTGCGTCCTTCCACCTGCCATGTGATCACATGCACTTGGTTTTCAGAAAGGACTGCTAGGAACCTGCAGGAAATTAAATGGCAATCCAGCGAAGGAAGATCTCGAGCGTTTCGCAGATGGCGTGGGGAGCAGAGGCTTTGGGAAGTCTGCAAAGATACCCGCAAAATCCTCTGAGCCTGCCTGAGGATTTCTCTCCTCTCCGTTCTCCTCTGCTTTCCCTCTTCTACCGGTCGGTGTCAGAACTGCACCGCCCCCCCCCCCCCCCCAAAAAAAGTGCATACCCCCCCACCCCCCCACGCTCCTGGTTAGGTGGCTTCAGAACACCGGCGCAACTTCATTTTGAGTAACCGGCACTTTCCGGCACATCACCACGAGCGCTGGTTTCAGTCTGCAGAAACACGGTTTCTGAAGTTGCACGTTGCACAATGTAAATGAATAAATAAATAACTAAATACATCCCCAAACGGCAACCTGCTCAACAGGAAAAAAAGCTATGATTTGCGTTTATTTGTGAGCCGAAATTCAGGGACGGTGATTGGATCCAGGGGAAGATCGTGGCATTGCTGTTCTCCATTCAGCACACACTCATGCCTTTCATACCATTATCATTATTATCATTTATGTGTTTATGGCAGTCTCACCTGATTTATATTGTTTACTTGCGCTGGTGCATTAGTGATGTTGCATCTCTACCCAGATTTACTCGCTGGTTCGGGAGGGTTGTAGCCAGGTTGGGTACCGCGGCTCATACAAATCAGATGAGTGCTCTCGTGGGTCTCCTGGACTGCAGGTCTCTGTGGATGGGAGCCTCTGCTCAGTCAGTGCAATGTAGTGGAATGCGTACAGACTGAAGAAAACATGGTTTCCATGTGTGATGCAGGTTAATGTTCATCATACCAGTGCTGCAAAAATATTTGGCTTTTGGGCCACTGTTATTTTATTTATTAATTTATTTTCGTAAAGTGCATGTGATGCATTGTTTCAGAGTGCACACACACACACACACACACACACACACACACACACACAGTGATACGGTTTCTCCCAGCACGCATTATTCATTCAAATTCACTTCCTGCAAAAGTGCCCAAAACACGTCGTAGAATATTAATCACTCTCCAACTTCTTTTTATTTATTTTTATTTTTTATTTCGCCTTCTGCCGCTGCAGATTTATTCGCAAAAAAAAAAAGTAAAAAAAATAACAGAAAAGTGAAAGCGTAGCAGCTCCCCGCCGCCGAGCGCCGGCATCGCCCCGTTACCGCGGGAACCCTTCAGAGGACGCGGCGGAATAACAAGCCCCCGGGATTCGCCGGTTTGACGCGCGCGTTTCGGACACTGTGGAAGACGGAAAGCGCGGCCGCCGTGAACATCTGCGCCCGGGCTGCGGCAGGACGCTCGACAGCTGTCTCAGCGCTGCGTTCTAATTGGCTTACAGAGCGTCACTGTCATGCAATTACTGTGTGCGATTTAGGGGCCCTTGCTTCTGCGTGAGATTGGGTACCAACGCACAGCACTGTCTCAGCGCTGCGTTCTGATTGGCTTACAGAGCGTCACTGTCATGCAATTACTGTGTGCGATTTAGGGGCCCTTGCTTCTGCGTGAGATTGGGTACCAACGCACAGCACTGTCTCAGCGCTGCGTTCTGATTGGCTTACAGAGCGTCACTGTCATGCAATTACTGTGTGCGATTTAGGGGCCCTTGCTTCTGCGTGAGATTGGGTACCAACGCACAGCACTGTCTCAGCGCTGCGTTCTAATTGGCTCACAGTGTTTTACTCTCGTATAGTTACTGTGCGCAAGTTAGGGTCTCTTACTTCTGCGTGAGATTGGGTACCAACGCACAGCACTGTCTCAGCGCTGCGTTCTAATTGGCTCACGGTGTTTTACTCTGGTATAGTTACTGTGCGCAAGTTAGGGTCTCTTACTTCTGCGTGAGATTGGGTAGCAGTGTACATCACTGTCTCTGCCCTAGCAGCTACCCGACAACTGTCAATACAGTGCACGTTTCTGAATAGGAAAATTACGACCCGGTGTATTTGAAGGACATGCTATGTGTTTCAGTAAGTGTCCATCCATCCATCCATTATCTATACCTGCTTAACCTGGGCAGGGTGCTGGAGCCTATCCCAGCATGCATTGGGCAAGAGGCAGGAATACACCCTGGACAGGGTGCCAGTCTATCACAGGGCATTCGTAAGAAACATAATCACAAACAGGCTAAAACGAATTGACAGGAAATGACTGCACGCAAGTGTGTGAAAAATAGCAATTATTTTTTGGCCGAATTCTGGTAATTTAGTATCATTAAAGAGCAGCACTTTAACGGAAATGCCCTTAGTTGTTCCAGTACAAAGGCTATTATGCTTGATTAAAACTGATTATAGCTTTCAGTCAGAGTTCACATGCATATTTCCAGTTATCTTGTCTTACTGTAATTTAATCTGAAGTATGCTGCCTTCCTGTGTCTAGGAAACAGGAGAGATCATATTGGCAGACTAGCTGGTCAGGTCTAATTTTGTTGTAGATTTACACAGAAAGACCTGAAGAAAAATATATGACTTTTCTTTTGAAGTGTCTTGGATGACCCGAAACATGTTGCAGGGAAAATATTTTTCAAAAATATTATTGATTTAGTTTTTTATTGAATGTCCTTCATAGTGTGGGTTTCAGCATAGTGGAGCTTATGATTAAGGCCAGAGACTCACGTCCCCTACAGGGGACGGACAGGAACTGGTGGGTCACAGGAGGACATAGGGCAGCGGGTTCTTATTAACACGAGGGCACAGTTATTAACACAGCCACACGCTGAGGCTGTGGAGAAGGTGTGAGTTAGCGGGATGGGGGGGTGTCCCGCTGCGTGGCGGGTAGTCGCGGGCGTGGACACGGCGTCGAGGCCTAGCGGAGCGCGGACGGCGGACGGCGGATGGCGGACGGCGCGATGACACTCGCCGCGGCGAGGCGTGAGGCCGTCTGTAAATTCGGCGGGAGTGGTTTCCCACGGCGACCGGGTTGACTGCGCGGGCGGGCTTTTTTTTCCCGCTCTTTTCCCGCTCAGGAGCACTTCACCAAAAAAAACAACAAGACTAATCCTGCCTGTACAGTAATGACGGAAGACACAGCCCGTGTGACTTACCTGAATCCATTTATCATCCGTTTTAAGTGCAGCAGGTTAGTTCAGTGCTAATGATGGATTATTGGCCCGGCACAGTAATGATGTGTCTCTGATGAACTTCAGCGGGCTCACTGTGCTGTATAACAGGACCCGTACGCGGCACAGGAGGCCCGGCGGCTACAGGCCCTGCGGTGCCTTGTCTGCCCTGGTAATTGGCGGCGAGTAAACATGGCGGCTTTTCTGATGGGCCGCAGCGGTGGCGAGGGCGCTCGCCCTCAGAAGGGCGAACGGGGCGACTCGATTGGCCGTGCGTGCCTGAGGAGCCGGATCCAAATTGGGAACGCAGCAACGATGCAAAAAAAAAAATAAAACTAACAAAAAACAAAAAGAAAACGTGCACACGGATGATGTTTAATTATGGATCAGCGAAGCGGGAGGTCTGGGAAGCCGGCGCAGATCCGGCGCCGCTCGGCGAGCCTCTGGGCAGCGCTCTGGGCGGGCTGTCGGTGGGCTGATGGCGGGCTGCGCTCAGCAGGGAGGAGGCGGATCGCTCCCATCCCTCCCCTGCGTGGTTACCGCCGGCCCCAGAAACCTCTCCCTCTCTCCTCCCTCCGAAACGTCCCGCCCGTCTCTGCTCTGAGGGAGTCGGTGCGCTGCCTGTTGTTTTTGCGTTCCGCGGATTACACGCGTGTGAAAGCGCACGGTCGCGCACGCTAAGGACTGGAGTCTGGAGACCTGGCGATCTGAGCCGTTAATGAGACAGAGAAGGACTGGCTAGGGAAAAAAAACTACATTTCCCAGAGTGCCTTGCACCACTCACCACACACAGTTACTTAACATCTCAGAGTCCCTGAGCTGATATTGTTCTCCTCCTCCTCCACCTCCTCCCCTTTCCTCCTCCTTCACGCCTCTGGATTAAAATATGATCTAACTCAGAGCCTTGCGCTCCTGTGTATCAGCTCTGTGAAAGCACAACGTGAGTGATATCCTCTCTGTGAAAGCACACTCTGAGCGTGTGGGTGAATACACCAGATGACGTCATTGTTCACAGTGCACCTGTAGTTTACATGAAGAAAATGTGTACCGCACAAGGATACTAGTACATGAGCACAACTTTACATCATTAAACTGAAGAGACTTTCATTAATAATTTTAGCTTGAATAATCCTCTGCAAATGTATGCACATGCACATTTGAATTATTACTACAGTGTTCATATTAAAATAATAAATTGCAATTGAGAAATGTAAAAGCCTCTTCTAATCTAAAATATTAGTTGTTTTGTCCTTCTGTCCACGGTTTTAAAGGTGATCACAAACCTGTTTACGTGGTGTTTCACTGGAACCAGAGCAATGCGACAGAACATTCTAGACTT
The DNA here is from genome assembly GCA_039654925.1 of Anguilla pacifica. NCBI lineage: Eukaryota > Metazoa > Chordata > Actinopteri > Anguilliformes > Anguillidae > Anguilla > Anguilla pacifica. Next base: position 3,239,896 of record CM077288.1, read on the forward strand.
TGGCTACCGTTTCCTCAATGTGTAGTCCAGTCTGATTCATCCTTTAAGCATGCTCCAGCGCTGATTTGACTTTTATTTATCTGAGGGGGGCGCTGGCGGTCTCAGCGTAGCGGGAGTCAAACAGCTGGCAGGACGGGGCCTGTGATTGGAGGAAATTAAAGCGGCTGCACAGCTGGGCCTTCATGTCGGAGTGAGTCACTTGCCGAGACATCTTCCCCCGGCGCAATCTGGCCCGCTTCTCCGAGGCGGATGTGCGCTTGTGCCGCGGCCGCGGCCGCGCCAGCCGTCTCCATCAGAGCCGCGTAAACAGAGACGGCGCCGCGGCAGACGGGGGGGGGGGGGGGGGGGGAGGCGGTTGGGTGATGCTGTAAAACCCCGCGTGACGTTACGCGCTGGGACAGCCGTTAAACGCGTCGGCGGGTTATCGCCACGGAAGGCCGTCCCGATGTCGCCGTCCTTAGCATCACAATCGGTTATCGCCGTCCCCGTCTTCTCTGTCCCCCACAGGTACGCGCTGGCGCCTCCTGTTCGCCTCACACGCAGGTGACCTTTAAGACTCTCCGTCCTGATTCATGGGATGCAGCTCTTAATGATACTTTGTGCGTTGTCTGGTAAACAGATCATTTGTTTCCTGGAACTCATTGTGAGGCTCATATCGTCTTTGTATTGTAAGTTGCTCTCGATGAGAGCACCTGCAAAATGAATGTGATGTTTGCCTGGTTAATAATTGGTAATCAGGTGGCCCTGCCGAATTTAAACAAATTGATTTACAAAGGTGGTTGAACACCTTTGTAGAATGTGGACAGTGACCCATGCTAGCTGTGCAGTGGGCTACGTGATTGGACGCTTTGCTAGGCCACAGTATGCTGGCCAATCCCAGACAGGGCTGCAGGTTCACCTGAAACCAAACCACATCAGTCAGAAGCTGTCACATTTATCCTTCTATTTAAACAGCATAGGAAGGCTATCTCTATAATGGTTCTTATGCATAACTAGGTCCAGCAGTATTTTTTCACGTGTATTCTTGCTGGTAGTTTTCCATTAAATAAAAGATACCTCCGGTGTATAAAACCCATTGGATCCGTTTGATGTGTTCAGCGTGGTACAGTATATGAACACATTTTTGATCCTGCGTGTCTCTGTGAAATCAGTAACCTGGTGAGATGTTGCTCATTAATTCACACGCAGCTGTGGCGCAGATGGGATTGGGCTGGACCAAGAGAAAGTTCTAGATCAGCAGCACGTTAGCAGCTCAGCAGCAGCTGGGACCCCCCCCCCCCCCCGCGGTTGAAAATGGAAGATGCCGCGTTGGGCTTCGATGGAACGACGCGCTCTGAGGCACGTCGAGATGCTCGGAGACGCGGTTAGCAGTCTCGTACGGGTCATCGCGATCGGAGCCCAGCGGGTCAGCCCGAAACGCTCCACTGCGCCCCCCTCTCCATGCACCCCCCCCACCCCCTGCTCAGCTTATCTGTTTAAGGGCTCTTGTACAAGGAACATGCTTCCTTCAGTCACAGACCACCCCCTCCCCACCCCCCGGCCCTCTACATTCTCAAAAACCCTTATCTCTCCAGACACCCCAGCCCTGATCTGACCCTTCGGTTTATACTCACTATAACACTCTTCCCATTCTTATCTCGCCCTCCTTAATGGTACAGTACACTTCTCACCTCCCTGAGAATCCACAATCCCCCCAACTCACATCCACCTGTATTACAGTATATACTGTATATATACTATAAGCACAGTATTACAGCAGTACTGAATATTCATTTGTGGCAGTATATAATGTTATTTTTTTCAGTGGATTGGATGGAATTTTTGCTTGTTTTAAATTCCACTCTTGATTACCATCCACAGAAATGGAAGTAATGCAGCCGGGCCTTTAATGTTTGTAACATTAGCCTCGGGTTTCGAGGTCGGGGTGGTACTGAGGGGCGTGTTGTTAAAAGTGGAGCATCTCAAAGGGCGATAAATCTCTTTTTTTTGTTCTGTGAAGGTGAGAGTGAGAGTGGGATCCTGGGAGAGTTCAAACGGTCGCTTTGTACCGGCTCACCGCTGGGGGGGAGGGGGGTGGGGTGGGGGGGGGCTGTGGGCAGGTGAGGGTGGGGGGGGGGAGAATTAGCGGGGAGACGGAAGGTCAGAAAGGTCACCGCACCGAGGAGGAGGAGGAGGGACACTCTCTTCTCATTATTAGAGAATATTTCTGTATTCTGCTGAAGAAATATAAAAAAGAATTATTTCACCTTGTAGGTTTTTTTTTAATACGTGGGCAGTAAGTTAAAGGCTTCTTGTTTTGTTTTGAATAAGCATTTCTTATTTTGATGTGCCTTGTGCGATTTTTCGAAAAATTCAACCAACTGTCAAACAATCAGAACAGAACTACTGTTTGTCTGGTTATTGAGTGCTAGCAATATTTTCTCAATGTGAATACACCATAAAAAAATATAGAGGGCTTACTGGTGTAAGTGTATATATATATATATACAGTATATCACAATGAATACGTTGTTACATAAATGCAGTCCTACGTCTAGCTTAACGCGAGCACTCAGTGCAACACTGACATCACTCGCGCGCAGTAAAGTGTGGGATTGTGCTGTGTGTCGTGCGGGAACAGCGTTGGCGGCTGTGGAGTCCGGAGGCGTCCGGGGCAGGGGAGGGGCCTAAAGCTGGAACACGCGCGTCCGCGGCGACGGGGGAACGCTGCCGGTCCGTAGAACGGCGGCGCTGAACACAAATCAGAGCGCTCGTGGCGGCCTCGCCCTGGACGAGGCACTTCCCGCCATAATCGCTGCTTGTAAAATTAGCCATAAAATCAGCACCATTATGCCCTTCTGCTTCTTATGGGCTGTTAAAAAAAAATCATAAAATTTAATGCCCGTTTCCTTGTGGGTTTTTTTCCCGGTCGTTCGTAAAAAGGCAGGAAGAGCCGCAGAGGCTTGGTCTTTCGAGTTTTTGGCACGCTTGGCGAGTTTGGGAATTCGGTGAGTTCGGATTGGATCGGATTTGCTTTCGCAAAGGCTGTGCACAGCAGAGGCTCAGATCCCGAAACTGACAGGCACCCAGCATCGGGTTGGCTTCCGTGACCCCGAGCCACCTATCCTTCCTCCGCAGGGCTCTGCCAGGGCACGAATTCACATTCACAGAGACAGCCCTGCGGAGCGGAATGTGGAATAAAAGTTTTGCGAGACAAACACATAAAACCTGAGAGGTTTTCCGGAAGCCTCCGGGGGCGCGTGGCTGGTGCTTTTGAACTCTGCACCCGGAGACAGTATCTAAGGTAAAAATGTGGCAAATATTAGTTGAGCGAGTGAATACTGATGATATCTATGCACTGGTCTTTAGAAATATCATCTTGGACCCTGTTCTGGTGGTGAAATAGATAGGGATCAACTCAGGTGCTATTACTTAATAGAAGTATTGGTGTTGTGAACCAGGGTGAATGCATCATAGCAATGTGCAGGTGGAGCTGTAGGTGTTTTGGAATGTTTTCTTCAAAATTGAATGAAGTAGGTGTTCTAGAACTCCATTGCTTTCCACTGGTGATTGTTGCATCAGCATCAGAATGTTCAGTTAAGAGGATTCTTATCACGTTATTTGTGATCTAACAGCTTAAAAGGTTAAAGGACTGTGAAAGCATTGGGACTGGCCAGTGAAGTCACTGACTCTGCCACATCTTCCCACAGCTGCACGTGCTTTGTGTGTGCATGTGTAATGCCAAATTTTAATGCGGGCCAGCGTGTGCCAACTGTGATTGCGCCCATTTAACAGAACCCCCTTGGGACGACATCACACTGTTATGGGCCCAATCAGAGTGGGGATGAGTAGGTGAAGCCAGCCAAAGCCACCGGCAGCCATTTGCACACATTCCACAGTCCAGCGCACTCCAGAAGAATTTGTGAATTACATCAAATGCCGTTGACTGTCGACTTAAAGAAAGGAAAGTGTTTGGCGGCCATGCTGGTGAGGAAGCGTGTTTGGCGTCTCGCATCCTCCTGTTCTGTATTTTTCACACCACGGAAGGCAGATGTATTCGCACAGTAGGGGGAGCTGGTCTGTACCGTGTTCACCATCCCTTGTTTTTTTCATCCGTCTGGGTTAATGGTGCTGCCCCTGTTTCTCTGCTTTATATCAGGAGGAAGCGTGCTTAACCTTGGTGCGCGGGGGGGGGGGGGGGGGTATTTTTGCAGCACCATTGAGCTTACAGTTTATTCGGCAGAAGCTGTGCTTTGTATCTGGGCCGATGGTTTTTAAAAATCATTGCTTTCGATTCAAGTAAATATGTGTTATTCCAGGTGGTTTGTATGTTTTTTTTATTTATGCTATGCATTTTTTATTAATGTATTTTTTACCTCAGTGGGAACAAAATGCTCCTGTCTTTGACTTCTGTGCAGTCTAACCATAGTGTGATTAGTCTTTAGCTATGACTAATTTGCCTTAGTAAACATTGCTGCTCATTTTGTCCAGAGATATCTAAATCAGAAATAAAAACACGACACTGTAAAATCATGGCTTCACATATCATTGCTTGGCATGCATTGTTTGACCGTATCACCCGTACATGGGTTTCATAGTTCAGCTGCTCTCATAGCACACCACAGAGGCAGGCGGAAACTGCGGTATCGCGGGGTCCATTACGGCTCAGAAACGGCCCTGCCGGAGTGCCATATGAGGCCGTAGCCTGGCGGGGGAGTCACGCTGGGAACACAGGAGGATCATGGGTAACCCCCGCAGCGGCGGTGACAGCCTCAGTGACCGTGGGAAAGCGTGTCAGAGTGGCGTGAGGACAGCGGGACCACAGGAGGCTCATGGGTAACCCCCGCGGCGGCGGCGACAGCCTCAGTGACCGTGGGATAAGCGTGTCAGAGTGGCGTGAGGACAGCGGGACCACAGGAGGCTCATGGGTAACCCCCGTGGCGGTGGCGACAGCCTCAGTGACCGTGGGATAAGCGTGTCAGAGTGGCGTGAGGACAGCGGGACCACAGGAGGCTCATGGGTAACCCCCGCGGCGGCGGCGACAGCCTCAGTGACCGTGGGAAAAGCGTGTCGGAGGTGCCGGAGCCCTACGCGCTCCCGGGTGTCACGGCGATCCCGCTGCGGGGCGGGGGGGGGGGGGGTTCGCTGCGTCGCCAGGCTGTCCCGCCACCTCGCTCCGCGTATCAGCGCCTCGGGACACGCTCTGATAGACACCCCCCCGCTCGCCCGCCTGCCGCGCGGTCAGGGAGCCCTGGGTCACGTCCAGCGCGGGAGAGGGGGTTTCCCCCTGTGACGGGTGTGTGGGGGGGGAGAGTCTGTCACATGCTTTTCCCGAGGACCAGACTTCGGTTTTACGCTCAATTTGCCCCCCCCCCCTCCCCGCCCCGCGACTCTGACACGATTCCCATCCGCGGCACATCGCGGCCGACCGGCGTTGGCCGTGTCATTAAAGTCCGCTGATGGGCTCATTATTAATGAATTAGCCGCCGTTGGAGGCCTGGACACATTACCAGGGCCTCCCTGCTGCCAGGGGTCAGTACTGCACTATGAGAGGCGTTCATTATCCTTAACATCGGCTCTGTACTAATGTGAGCAGGAGTGGTTTTTTAAATAACTGCACGGTTTTATTTTTTTCATCTGTGAAATGCAGACCGCTCTGCTATTCGGAGGGCAATTATTATCCGAATTTCACTGGTAAAACCTGGTCCTCCCCCAAGGTGAGTCAGTGTCGATTAGGCAATTTACAGTCATTTGTTTTCTGTCAAAAAAAATATTATTATTATTTTTTTGCTGAAGTCTCTTTTTACTTTCATTAGACCTGGCAGCTGGTGCCATATATACAGGCAGTAAAATAAAATTTTTCCCGTGTGTGCTGGAGAGGATGTATTTGGAGAAAATAATCTGAAGGGTCATCTGTTTTCGCCTAAACAGACATCTTCGTTGGGCCAGTCTCAAATGCAGTTCCTCAGAAGCTAATGCTCTAACAATGCAGATACTTCTCTTAGAATATTCTGGAAGTTTTTTATTGACCATCTCATTGGAACCGTTATGGGGTAACACCCAGCATTTTAGGGAAGGTTGTGCGGGACGTCAGGACGGTGGTGAAATGTGTTTTCCGCAGCGGAGGGCAGAATTTGAGCATACGGTACGGGCGCACGTCAGTGTCCTTTGCGCCTGCGATGCTGTTTCTGTTCCGCATGAGCAGGTCTTCCTCTGGTACTACATAAATCTTTTTTTTTTTTAAACGTCAAAAGGTGTTTTTAATTCCAAGAAAAAAAACAACAAAAAAAAAAACAAGCGTTCCATATTCCGGCGCTACATTTTTAGAATGTACAGTAGCTAATGGGTACAGTCAGCAGAAAGATAGTGGAACTCAGGGCGAGATAGTGCTGACTAGCAGCACATCAGAGCCGCCGTGGCAGGTGTGGACTCCTGGATGTCCCTCGGCGAGCCGGTGACGACCGCGGGAAGAACGGCGAGGGTTTCGGCGCCAGCGGCTCTCGTCTCGACCGCGACTCCTCGCCCGCTCCCCGGCGGTTTCCGGCTGTCCGACCGTCCGGATCTGCGACAGCGGCGGCTTCCTCTGTGACGTCTGGCTGCCGACCAGCGGGAGAACAGAGGGAAAGGAACGACTGTGCTGGATAATGGGGTTTTTTTTGTGTGTTTTTTTTTTTGGAGCGTTTTCCCTAATTAACAAGCTTGATTGGCGTGTTAAGTGAGAGTCATCTCATCAGCAAGTGCTTCCTTATGTCCCATATTTGGCTCAGTAGCTTTTTAGACACCACTGAAACAGACAGGGATAAAATTCAGGAAGAGAAGCTAGTAGCACAAACAACAGCGTGCTGATGTTAGACCTCAGGCCCTGGGGAACGTCCTTTCCAGGGGTGCAGCTTATTACAAGCTCAGTGTTTAAAAATCAGCCGTCTAGCCCGGACTTTTCAGGTCAAGGCTAAAAAGGCTCTTTTTTTTGTGGTGAAATGACTTCTCTTCAAGCTCCGAGCCTCGCCATCACATCTCTCTCGTTTTTTTCTTTTTTCAATCACAGCGGTTTTAATTTGAGTGCAAATAATTAGGAGGAGCGGTGCCGTGCTGAAGAGCGACCCGTGAGCGGACACGTTAGGAGGATCAGACGTGAAATCACGAGCGGGGTGAACGCCGGCGGGATCGGGGCAGGATTCAGGAGTCCGGGAGATTTGGCGAGCGGCCAGATAGATAACGCAGAGATTTTAAAAGAGGCCTGAATGGGAAGAGGGACACGGTTCGATATTCTCGGGCCCAGGAGCCCCCAGATTGTCATTTTTAGCGGGGGCGCCGAAAGAGAAGCCGCCTTTCAGCGAGCAGCACATGAAAGGTCTGCCCTTCTTTAAATATCAACTGGAAAAATAAGCAGAACATTCTGCTTTTAATGGGCCATCGCCTGATGAATGTATCAATTATTCACTAACTCTGGCCTTTGTGATATTGCACAAATGAAATAATGTGAGTGTGCTGTAAGTGGATGCACTCTTACACACTGCCTACACACACACACATGCACACATACACACACACCTACACACACACACTTTCTTGTATGCAGGCACACACTTAACACACTAACACACATGCACACACACACCTACACACACACTCTCTCACACAGACACACACACACACACCTACACACTCTTTCTCTCTCTTAGACACGCACACTCATACCTACTCACACACACACTAACACACGCACACCTATGCACACTCTTTCTCTCACACATGCACACACACGGACACCCACACACACCTACACACACTCTCTCTCTCTCACACAGGCACACACACATACACTCGCACACACTCACGCACACCTACACACACTCTCTCTCTCTCACACGCAAACACACATGCACACACAAACACACTTACACACACTCTCTCTCTCACACACAGGCACACACATTCACACACATACACACACTCCCACACACACAACAGCCACCTCAGGGGGTACCACAATATATGCAGATTCTAATCACTGGCACGTATATAATGGTGTAAGATTAAGTCCCTTGTGATTCGCTTCCCCACCTATATCCCAGCGCTGACATCGTTCACAAATTAATCTCTTTTCGTTTTACAATTTTTCAGGCTCGCGTACCTCCTGGTCAGAATCAATGTCCTTTACCAGGACTGTGTAATGCCTGCTGCCCATATAAGGGCATATAGCATCCACGGCAGCAAATCACCTGTTTAACACTTAAGCCCGGGAACATAATTTAATGCATATTGAGTGAATTCACTGCCTGTTCTGACCGCATTTCTATGCATATTGATGAAATGACTGACTGGTGGAATGAGCAGATGAAACACACTGCGAGTTATCATATAGATTAGCTTTCCGTGTCATAATTATGTAATTAACAGCGTAGCGAAGTTATTGTATTGCTGCCAATACCTTTGTTCGGCAATGTGGCTGCAAACTACATGAAATCAGTCAGCTAAAAGGGAAGAAAACAAGGAAAAGCAATACTCCAAGTTGCCTCGCTCTCTCTCTCTCTCTCTCTCTTTCTCTCTCTCTCTCTCTCTCTCTCTGTCACACACACACACACACACAGACACACACACATACATACACACAAATGTCACATAATGTCAGGTGGCATTGAAACACAGTGAGACTTAATTTTCCTGTCACAGTGGTCGGTCGGTCTCCCGTGCCCCACAGAGCCCCTAGTGGCAGGATTAGGCATTACGCTCAAAAGAGTTTTGCCGAACCACCCAGAGGCAGATCAAGGCTCGTCCCGCCCCCACTGTACATCAAAGAGCGTGAATTACTGAAATGATTAAAGCCAAATGCTTCAAATAGCGGCCCGTCGAACCTCAGAGGACCCGACTGGCCAAAAATGCCGAAAACAGGAACGCCTTCAAAGGCCACGTCCACACTGCCGCACGACTGTTTGTTTCTGCGACACCTCGGTGCTACGACCGGGCCACTAATGGACGAGCGATGTCAATTTCAGTATGGATTGGCGTTATAAGTAATTAGACGCGGCAGGAACCAATTATTTCCCCGCTGCCTACTGAGTTCTCCGAGCTGTCGAGAAGGCAACCTGGCGTGGGTCACGGTGGAAAGAGAGAAAGTTCCCCCCCCCCCCCCCCCCCACCTGTGGCACACACTTGATTATGGAGGGCTGAACGATGGGAGCAACTTAACATGGTCTCATCAGCTGTTCATATCACGGCCAATTTTCATACCTGAAGCAGTAAAGCAGTTGTTTGAAGGAAATAATAATGGAATTGTATCTCGTGAACTATTAATTACACCCTGAACACATTTTCCCCTTTTGTCCCCAATGGCGGTGGAAAATGAGTATTGTGACCGTCGTGGAGCAGTATTTGCAATTATGTTTTCAGTTTAAATGGGATTTACAATTCTTTTCAGCCCTTTGAATGAAATGGGCTGGAGTGTAATATTATTATTTTTTCTTCTGCTTGTTAATTTAGTCTCGGTCCAGGGAAAAGCCCCTCCCTTGTAGATACGTGCAGCATCATTTATTCATTTATGTGTTTGATTGTTAATTTGCTGTGCAGACCTTATCTAGGCCAACTGACGTAGCGTAGATAGTCACGTGTTTGCAGTGGTGATATGCGTAACTGGACATTTACTGAAGACATCCAGGTGTGGTACTCCCCTAAAAAGGGTCAGCCCACTTATTTATGCTCCTTAACCCCCTTTAAGGTGTGAGGTCACAAACATGTGATTAGAATGTTCTTCACTGAACATTCTGATGGTGATGTAACAATCGCTGCCGGCAACGAAGAGTTCTAGAACACTGGCTTGGAATTTTTTTAAAAAAAAACAAAACATTCCTAAAAAAAGCCTAGTCATGGGCTTCCTACACCACGCTGGTGTCAGGCTGACAGCTGAATGGGCCATTCCCATACACAGCCTGACTGTGCAAATATGAAAATCAAAAAAATTCCATTCAGATGGCGTTTCCTTCTGAAGTCATTCCAGCAGACAGCCTGATTCAGAGATTTGTAAAGCTGGCTTTTGCGGCGTAATTGCTCTTGAAATGACTCTTTCTCTGTTTTTTTATGGCTTGTTCAGATACATCGCAGTTAGTGTGCTGAATGACCGTCATTCTGAATTTTCTCATTTTATCCCATAATGCCGCTAACAGCCTGGTTTTTCTCCGCCCCCCTAAAACCAAGACGGCAAAGACTCACTCCATCCGTCTTACAAAACACAACAAGCGCTTCTGCTTCTCAGGTGTGTCAATTCCTCATTATAATTGGGCTGTTTTCCTGTCATGATACGGAGGGATTAATGGTTCTGCTGAGTCTCATTCGCGCCGCTTCTCTGTTTAATATTAGCGCGTTATTGAGTGACCGACGCCATTTTATCAGCGTTAGCATCAGAAATCATGCTTACACGTTACGTCTCATTGAGCTTGCGTACGTCTTTACGTCCAATTAGATGCGCTCAGATAAATACGCTTAGATAAATGAGCGAGGTGTTCTCCAGTCATAGATACGAACGCATAGCGAGAGGAACATTTGAAGAACATGTGCGGTGCAGTCGTTATCAAACTGGAGCAGATAACCTGTGTGACATGTATTGGTTTTTTTTCGGTTCTGAATGGAAACCAGTGTTGACACATTCTGCATCATGCCAACTGTTGCAGGATGACCCCAGTTCATCTCGCTCACTTATTTGGACCGTGTCTGAAATCATGTTAAATTGGGCGAAAAACACACCCAGTACTCCGTACCTCCCGCATTCCCGCCAAGAGACAAAACCCGCGAAAGGAGTCGTCTCTTTTTTCTTTGTAGCGGGAGAAAAGAGGCGGAAGTAGAGTTCGGTCTCGCCGGGTGAGTCGGGGTCACGGGTTAATTTGGGACAGTCGCCGCGGCCGGTCGTCTCCACGGCGACGGCGGTGGATCCGGGGGCCCGGCGGATCGCCCGCCTCCCGCACAGCGGCATGGCGGGAAGCGCAATCAGTGCTCCGTGACTCGTTAGCGGGACGGGCCGGGCCGGGCGGGGGGCGGCGGGGGGGGGGGTGTGATTCATGCTCCCGCCGCCGGAATGTAAAGTAGGTCAGACCCCCCCCCCCCGCTCAGAGCTCCTTGTAAGTCCACTCCGTGGGGACAGGTTTGGTGACAGGCAGGTACTCCTGCCGCGGGGAAACATGGCCGCCCAGACCTCCCCTCTCCCCCTCCGTCGCTCTCTCTCTCTCTCTGGGACAGCCGAGAGCCCGGTGTTGATGTGAACTCATTCTGCAGCACTGTCCTCAGGATGCCCCGCCACAGTACCAAGACCCCCCCCCCCCACCCGCCCGCCACTTCATCCTGACACCCAACATGGGGGCTCTCTTTTCCCTCCCTCCTGTCATTCGCGTTGAGGGAATATGAGAAAGAAATGGGGGGGGGGGGGGGGGGGGTACCGGAAAGGGCAAAATTCCCCATAAGGCTCTGAGCCGCAGTCATGCTGTTAAACTCTTCAGTCCTTCAGAGCAGTGATTCCTAAACAAAAGTGTACTAAATGAGACGGCTCTGTGCTGGTTATGTAGCACAGGGATATGTAATCTATCCCAGCTGGGGTTTGTGAAAGATGGATGGCATTAACCTACTTCTTATTCTTCTTCATCATCTATTTCTGCTTCTTCTTGTTCTCTTTATTCTTCTTCTTTTATGAGTTCCTTTTGCTTCTCCTTACAATGCTTAACTCCGTTCTAATAGCCCATGCTGAAATGCTGGAAATATGCAGACAAATGATGTGAGAAATGTTGGATTGATTGCTTTTCACATTTATATCAATACTTTTAAGTCTTAGGTACGGTTCCCCTGGAAGGAATCAGCCTCGAGTTTTTTGGACGCATGATGTAATCCACGTCTAACAGCCTTGAACTTCCAGTCTTCCAGAAGAGAAGGACGTAATTAAAATTTACAATAGCAGGTGGAGTACAAGAAAACAGCCTGCCTGTGCATTCTGTGTTCGGAATGGCAATATGGGGGTACATCCTATGCATTCCACTAATGGATAATTTTAATTTTTATTACATTTTATCAGTAGCACACGGATGATAAGTTTCGCTTTGGTCAAATTAAGTCTATAATGATTCAGAAATCCACTTAATGTCTGTTCTGTTAATCTATATAATTGCTTAACTTACAGTTTGTAGTTGTATTTGTACACTTACCTTGTGGTTGCAAAACACTTTCTCTTGTTTCATGTTGCAGAATCCATGGGTGGGCAATACAGGACACAGTATTTTCGTGAGCAGTAGCGATTCTTACGTCCATCTGATACATTTTCATACACGTTCCGCATATATTTAGGAAGGGACGGCATGACACATAATTTGATGCAAATAGTTCACTATGAATATAATGCCACTGCATATGAAATGAGAAAAGCCTTTTAGCTGCTGATTCGAGCGTATGCACAGATGCAGATTGAGGTATAATGTAGATCCCAGACTACATTAGAGAAGAAGAGAATTGTATTTTTTTTTTTTTTTTAGGCTTTGATGTATCTATAGGTAATGGTGTTTCTTTAGTCCATTTTAATGCTCAGGGAAATTTGTGGATTTCCACTCTGTGCTGCATTTACATTTTTCATCTCTTACGAGGAGATTTGGGTGAATTCGAGAGGAAACATCTGCATTGACTTGTCCTGTCCTTGGACCACCATGTCACATGAATTAATAGTCTTGGTTAACTGCACAAGGTCATTTCATGTTTTTTTTTTCCTCTGTGTACTGTAGACATTCTTAGCTTTAAGCAGTTCCTCTTACCCTCTTTGACAAGCAAATCGCATCACTCGTAAGAAACATAAAAAGTATCTTATTTAACTACCTGCTATAGGTGTGTTGTGGTTTGCAATGTGTCTAATATATACAAATTATATTTTTTTATATAATCATGTAGGCAATCTGAGAGCTGTTCTCTATTTAAGAGACAACATTTTTTTCTTTTTTAATACATAAAATCCCTGTATACATCAGGGTCTTTGGCAGAAGCAGTTTGGTCAAGGATGTGACAGCAGCACCCTGGCTGGGATTCGAACCTGCAACCTTTGTCCCACAATGCCATCGTCCCTCCTCATTGTAGCCATTAGGCCCATGATGCTGTGCTGTAGTCTTTGCAGGCTTCTGACTTGCACTGTTCCACTCCTCTGTCTGTCAGTTTAGCATTGTTTCCATCTGTCTATCAGATTTTTTTTTCCTGATATTTTTATCTAACAGAGATTCTCTGTTGATCCTGTACGAAGAGGGGCTGTCGGGGCTGGATTGGAAAGGGAAGTCAGATTTATTCATGATGAACTAGTTTTTTTTGTTTTTTTGATTCCCCGCAGGACATGTTTCTTTCTTGTAAATCCTACTGGTCTTTAGACGAGTACATCCTCCTTCACCACAGCGGCCTCCTCTGCGTCGGCTGCTTTATCTTTCACAGACACTCCTCAGCCTCCTCTTAGACTCGTTTACATCCAGGGAGCTACCCGCCATTTCCTCAGATGCTATTTCTTTTTTGTTTGTCTTTGGAATGAAGCTGAAATGCGAGACATCCAACTCAGTATTAATTCCCCCTGTTGAGAGTATAAATCAGTTTGCATCCTTAGTTTCACTGTTCCTGGAGTCCTTAGAGATGATGCTTGTGGATAGACAGACAGACAGATAGATAGACCGATTGGGGAAAATATTTTAAAATACGAAACATTTTAAATATAACCCTTTTTAACTTATTGTATGGGTCCCATTTGAGCCTGAGTGGGGGTTCCTGATTCAGAAAGGGCAGAAACCCCCTGCTCTACATAAAAAGGAGGGTAACAATCAAATTTAAATTTTGCTGTTAGTTATATAAGGGACAGAACCCCATGCTAATGTCGACCTACATATCTGTGCACTCCGCCAGGCGAGCATGGGCAGCCTATAAGGATGTAAATGCGTTGCATAATTTATCTGTGGCGCTACTGTATGCCCGCCATTCAAATCTGGTGTGAAACACATTATTCATGCCGCTGATTTCGAAAGCAAATCGTCTCCGGTTGAGCGTCTCCAGCCTGCTGTACGTCGAGCTCGCGCCCGCATCCATAATTGAGAAGCCCGTCCTGCGGCTTCCAGTGGGCCTGACGAGCGCACAGCCCGCTGACTGTACATCGCCGTATCTCCCCCGCCAGCACTCCGAGCGAACCAGGGAGGAACTTAAGTCCCGCAGACGCCGCGACTCTTTCCGTTCAGCCGCTTACCTCCTGCAGATTCCAACACGTTCGTCTGTCGACTTAACTTCCCCTGCCTTGTACCCGGCAAGGGTTTTTTTTTTCCAAGGCAAACATTTTTGGCACTGGGACAAACAAATAAATAAATAAATAAGTAAATAAATAAATGAGTCCCCCCCCCCTCCCCAGTGGAGACGCTGGCTGTGATGTTGTGCTGTTGTCGTGGCGCGTGCTGTGCAAACGTAATCCTTTGCTCGAACCTCAACGAGACCGCCGGTGTCAGATTTGTCCTGAGTCGTCACAGACAACGGGATTTCTCGTGTGGAACACAACCTCATTACATTCTGAAATAAAGCCGTGGATAAAAAAAGTTATTCCGTAATGGAATGGCTCCTGAGTTGAGCCTGTTTTTTGGTTTTGGTTTTCAGGACAGGGAGTATAATTAGCAGACTCTGGGAATGTTTGATGGCTAGGTTCTCTCTCTCACTCTCTCTCTCTCTCTCTCTCCCCCCTCTCTCTCTCTCTCTCTCTCCCCCCTCTCTCTCTCTCTCCCTCTCTCTCTCTCTCTCTCTCTCGCTCTCTCTCTCTCTCTCTCTCTCTCTCTCTCTCTCTCTCTCTCTCTCTCTCTCCCTCTCTCTCTCTCTGGTTTATTGTGCTTAGTGCGCTTTACTGCGCTGATGTTACCCTGAAGGACGCTGATAATTGAAGCCTACGGTACTCCAGTTCCTGACTGAGGAAGCCCAACATTTTAAATGATGCATAATTACATCTGGGAAAGATTGTGTGTGTGTGTGTGTCTGCGAGCGTGTGTGCGTGCATGCATGCGTGTGTGAGCATGCATGTGTATATATGTGTGTACGTGTGTGCGAGTGCGTGCTTGTGTGCATGCATGCTTGTGTGTGTGTGTGTGTGTACATGTGTGCATATGCGTGTGCATGCTTGTTTGCATGCACACTTCCGTGTGTGTGCGTGCGTGTGTGTACGTGCGTGCATGCATGTATGTGCGCATGCTTGTATGCATGTGCGCTTGTGTATGCCTGTGTTTGCGTGTGTGCACATGCACCCAAGTGCGTGTAGATCTATTGATAATAGCCTACACAGACACAACATGTTCTTCAGTGTGGGTTATTTCATGTTCCCCCTTCTTAGGTAGTATTATGTGATGCGTGAGTGAACATTTGGAAACCGATGTACCTGCTGCAGAAACATTTTAAAGGGCTGCGATACGCATGATTATCTTGTCAACTAATTTCTTGAGTGGGGCTAATTAATTTGGGGGCTATATTCCATCATGACTGCGCAGGGGGCGCGTGTGAGGTGCTGTAAATCGTGCGAATGCTTGAACGGTTTGAACAGTGTAACAGTAGAAGGTGGAGGGCATAGAATCGCCCCTGTAGATCTCGGTGGGCGTGCCCCTTGCCCTCTCTGTCCAATCCCAGAAATATAAATGACACGGCCAAGGGTGCTCTCTGCTTTGTGTGCTAACGAGCGTCCCCTTTGATTCAATTAGGCCTCTACGGCCAAGCTCCTCACACCCCGGGTTCATTTCACCGCTCTCTCTCGCTCTCTCTCTCTATCTCTCTCTCTCTCTCTCGCTCTCTCATTCTCTCTCTCTCTATCTCTATCTCTCTCTCTCTCTCTCTCTCTCTCTCTCTCTCTCTCTCATTCTCTCTCTCTCTCCCCGATTCGCTACAGTTCCCTGCACGTGTTGAAGCAAACCTGACCTGTGACAGTCCTTCCGCTTAAAAGGTGAATCGACTCTTATCTAAAAAGAGCTATCCCAGAGACGCGCGCGGCGGCCAAACCCGATCGATTTCGTATCTCCTAACTTTATTCCGTCGATATCCAGGAACGCTGGCCTTCCTCGCCTGTTTGGCTTCTGAGCAGTAACCTTAGCGGACCCTCGCAGCATGGAAGCAATCCCACCGTTCCATTTCTTTCGGAGGCCTGAAAGAAAAAAAAGAAGGAAAAAAAGAAAAAAAACCGAGGTATCGTTAGCCTAGCGGCGGCGCGCGGTGGCGTGCCTCCCTCGCTCGCCTCTCTCTCTCCGCCGAGCGGCTTGGGTTCCAGACAGCGGGGCTTCTTGCGCCGCGGCCGAGAGAGATGAAGTTTTAGTGCGCGCCGATCGCGGGGGAAATATAAATTCAATGTATATCGCATTACGGTTTCTTAGCTGTGCATTAGAGGGTAATCGGGCTCCCCCGGGGGCCAGAACAAATGCACTCTGCGGTTTAATGGCAGGAAGCATCTACCTTTAGGAGGTACGGAGGGAGTCTGGGCCGGCCTAATGAGAGCCGCCCCGGGAAAAATATTTTATTTCCCATTAAGAAGGTCGTTACCGTCCCAGACAGTAAACACCGCTGCCTGTCTGCGCGGCGGTGGGCCGACCGCCGGTACCAACCCACTCACCGGTCTGGACCGAGTGGTCTTTTTAAAAAATTTTTTTGCGTTGTTCAAACGAATGCGATCTGAGTGAGGCGTCCGTCGCGTAGCAGTACATTCAAACTGAGTTCATCCGCTAACAAAGGCAGATTCCATTCCGCGGAAGAACAGACGCCTTTTTTGTTTTTGTCTGCTCTGGGAGTAAATAGCACATCCACGTGCCTGCCCGTGCACGTGCACAGCACATATACTCCGGGTTCCAGTGGCGGCCATTTTAACTTTACTGTGCTTAAACAATGATTTAGATCAGCTTGATGTTAACAGTCCTCCGTGCGAGATGACTGTGTTTTAGGTCACGTGTGTGTTTCTAAGCTAGGTGAAGCAATAAAAAACCAGGGTTACATTCTGAATTATAAGCAGCGACCCCATTAAAGAATAGACCTTTGTACCTTAGTAGTTGACCTTTGACGTTAAAACTGCCACTGTAGCTTGATGTCTGATTTTCTTGTCAGCATGTCAGAGTTCAAATGGGATTCTGTAGAAGAGAGAGGTAAATTAATGTCAGTGCAAGTAAGGATGTATTTCTGCGACTGGGAGTGTGAAATTGTCAGCACATGTGTGGTCCTGTGTGGCTATATGTGTATGCTTTACATATTTCCACCTTTAGACTTCTCTCTCTAAAGCCACAGTTGCATGGTAGTGTGACTGGATCTATGGATGTTCAGTTTTAGGATGTGCATTTTGCTTTAGCCAGCTGTGTGCCCTTTAGTGAAAATGCTTTGAGGGTCACATGAGCACACACACAAAGAAATAAAAATATGGAAATTACTTTGCCCTGAGGTGGAAAACGATTTTGGGAAATTGCTGTTTCCCATGCTAATAACAGACTTGCTGTAGTTGTTTCAGTTTGATGTCAGTGTCTAACACATACTGTCAAAACTAACTGACTTTGAGTACTTTAAAGTTTTTTGATTATGTTCCTTATGCAACATTTGAATGTGTATATATATCTATATAAAATTTTGAGTACTTCCTGAATAAGCAGAATTAGATTTAGAAGCATGTCAGGTCACAATGTTCTGAACACTCCTTTCTTTTCAGGAAGAGTAAAGAAAAATAAAAATAAATCTTCATGTGGAATCTTCCCGTAAAACAATTCTTGCAACCAGCCATTTATTTGTAGCCCCAGACAAACTAAGGGGGATGCAGAGAAAGTGAGAAAAAAGGCCAGGACTGTATGTGTGTGTGTGGTGTGTGTGTGCATATCAGTCAGTGTGTGTATGTGTGTATGTGTGTGCGTGCGTGTGTGTGTGTGTGTGCATATCAGTGAGTGTGTGTATGTGTGTGCGTGCCTGTGTGTGTGCATATCAGTGAGTGTGTGTATGTGTGTGCGTGCGTGTGTGTGTGTGTGCATATCAGTGAGTGTGTGTATGTGTGTGCGTGCCTGTGTGTGTGCATATCAGTGAGTGTGTGTATGTGTGTGCGTGCGTGTGTGTGTGTGTGTGCATATCAGTGAGTGTGTGTATGTGTGTGCGTGCCTGTGTGTGTGTGCATATCAGTGAGTGTGTGTATGTGTGTGCGTGCCTGTGTGTGTGTGCATATCAGTGAGTGTGTGTGTGTGTGTACGTGCGTGCATGCGTGTGTGCATGTTTACATCTGTGCATCATTCATCATGTCCAGTCTTTGAATGCAGGAGAAATTCAATCAATCTCTGTATGCATAAGTAGCCCCCCCTTGCCCCCCCCAGTAAAGACAGAGAAGACTGCCGCTTGATTCAGAGGCAGCATCCTTGAGTGAAACAGGAGCTCTCTCAGCTCTCTAATGACTGCAGGGGGGGGGGGGGGGTGGCAGGCAGAGTTTGAGCCAATTTGGAACGTTTTTGGCAAAGCGGACATTTTAAACAAGCGGTGGGAAATGAGGGAGGATTGCGCGGGTCAGAGCAGGAAGCGGTGATCCAGGCTGGGGGCGGGGCTGCTGGTAGGAAGCGGCCTGCGTTCGCCCTCGCGGCGCCTCAGCTGCAGAACGCTCGTTTGCGAAAACCGCTAGACGTGACAGGTTTTGTCTCTCTTTTCCGCACCCCCCCCGCTTTTGGGTTTTTTTGGGCCGACGCGGAGAGACAATTATCGCGGGACCTCGCGCTCTTCGATGTTTTCCGGCGGCATCGCACTTCTGGAAGCGGCTGGCTGGGGCTTAAGAGGGGCTTTCTGGAAAATAAGATGCAGAGCCGAGCTCCCTCACGGCTGTCTCTGAGCCGCACTGTGACTGCGGTGGGATTAGAAAAAACGTCTCATTCCGCTGGTCGCCACAGATTCCTCCTCAGTGTGCCCCTCACCCAACCCTAACCCTAACCCTAACCCAGCCAACGTTTGTGCTTCATTTTGACTCACAATTAAGCCGTCTGTCCTACCGGTTGTCTGGCTCCCAGTTCACTCCCATTCATTTTCACGACCTCGCTAAAATTTATAGTTTCAGAGCACAAACTAACCATGGAGGATAATAGATCGTTAAAAGAGAGTACTGACATCCAACGGTCACTGTTTTGCTGATGTCGCTAGCATTCATGCTATGAAAATACAAGGTTGTACTGTACTGAGAACGCCAACAGTAAATTGCATTTACTTTTTAGAGTTTAGAGTAAATGTTGATTGATGCCAAGGGTCAATCTTATGCCTGTGTATAAAGAGGATTAACACTGGCTCAGTACTGAAACAACGGTCCATATTTTAAGGAAATACTGAGCAAGACACATCAGTGCCAGCGGGGGTTAATACAATAATGCAAATGACCTCAGTCAATTAGAACGTGTAACTGTCACACAGAGGTGCCAGAATCAGTTCAGAGGGGGAGAAGAACATGTTTTTTTTTTTTTTGTTTTTGAGTTGAAATCTGACAGACCTTCTGTCTTGTAGTGGAGTTGATGACAAACTGTGGATTTGTGGGGGGTTGGGCGGGGGGTGGATCAGATGGCATAACATTTATCAGCCCTGAAGTGAGAGACAGATGTTTAAAAAAAAAAAAAAAAAAATTAATAAAAAAAAATAGGGGGGGGGGCAGTGGAGTGGGAGCGTCAGCTTCCTGTATCCCCCAACCCCCCCCCCGTGATGTCACAGGAGCTTTTTCTCACATGCTGCCATTTTTAAACCTGTCATGTGACAGTACCTGTCCAAAATAAAATAAGGCTTTGAAAAAAAAAACAGCAGTTCTGCAAAAATACCAGCATTCAGGACAGACAAACAAGTCCCCTTGTCTCTAGTCTAAATGAATCATATACATGGAAAATTTTTAATCAAGTAGAATTTCAGGACTCCGGATTGTATCATTTACGTGTTGCGAGTAAACGCCTCCCTTAAGAGACACACGGGGGTGCTTCTCACGGATGACGTGGAGCGGGATTTAAGTAGAGAACATCCACTGGGCAGTAGCCCACGCTGGAGCAGTATATAGGCAGTGATATAGGCAGTTAAGTGTTGCCTGGAATAGACTGTGCTGAATGCTGCCCTTTACAAAAGATTCCTCACATTGCCAAATAAAAGCACTCAACAAAAAAGCAAAAACAAATAAAACATGAAAATAAACCCGTGTGGGGAAGAAGAAGAAGAAGAAGTAATGCTTCACAAACCTTTCGATGCTCAGTAACATTGCTCAGTGGATCGGCAGTGTTGAGGCACACAGTGAAGGGGGTAGATACTGGGTGAGGCAGCGGGTGGAAGTGAGGTAATCAAAAAAAGCTCTGGCTTGAGGTTATAGTTTCTAATCCTGTTGCTGGAAGGTACTTCCGTAGCTTATATCAGGAAGCAGGATTACTGAGTTAGCTGGATGTCTGTGCTGAGTAAAAACCCAGAGCAGCCCTTTTTAACTTGGGCCCATGTTGCTGATTTGGGAGGGTTCCAGGTTTTACAGTACAGTAATCCTGCTTCGCGACACAGGCGCCTGGTTCATACATAACCTGCATTAGACTGCAGTTAATAGGCAGCCACATAAATATGGATACATTCATATATCTATATCTATATATATATATATATATATATATATATAATCTGCTGTTACCCAGCAATGACCGTGATATCCTGAAAGAAGGTAGAAAATAAGGGACATATACTGTACGTATTTGAAATTACTGGTAAACAGGGAACTACATTTCAGTTTTTTTTTTAAAGAGGCTGGTGACACATCAACAAAATTCTAGGCTTAAGCACCAGGCATATGTGGTTGTAGAAGTTTTACATGACTTAAACGGTGTTTGCATTCACTGTTTCAGCCTGGCTCTGCCTACTACACAGCAGAAATGCATCCTGGGGTGTATTGGATTAGGTGTGTCCATCTCATTTGCATGAAGTATTCTATATGCAAATTATTTGTACACCGTAGGCTCGCGACACTCGGTTCAAACTGTCCAAACAAGGCGTCGCAGATCAACTACGAACCGAGATTCAGCAATGACGTGTCCGATTTCTCACCTCAAATGCTTTCAGAAACGTATTTTAGTGTACTGTATAGGTGGGCTGTGAGAGAGCTTATGAACAGGCTGCCATGTTTCTCAGGTTTTAAAATCAATAGGCCAAAATACAGTCTAGCCAATCAGGTGCCGGCAGTGTTCGATCTTATTTAAAAGTAAACAGACGATTTTGTGGGCGGCAACAATTTTCCGACTGGATATCTTGATTGACATCTACCAGAGCGAAATGCAGAAGGCACTTTTCAAACTTTAGAGGGCAGCACATTTTTTTAGCCTATTTTTTAAATAAAAATATTTTAAAAATGTTGAAATAAAGTAGGCGTACGAACACGTTTACAGCTTTAAAAAAAAAGAAATCTGAAATGTAATTGTACGATCTAATCTGTCATGCAAACTCACACAGAGACACATAAACAGACACACACACAAACTCATTTGCAATAACAATAATTAGCTATTTTTCATTAAGTGTTTTGTGAAATACAAACATAGATCACAGCTAATTGCATGAGCACATTAATTGCAGCCGTCATATACAAAGATGGATAATAGCTGATGACAGGCGAAGTGGGTGAATATATCTGCAGAATATATGGCTCAATGTATTTTTCATTTTGAAAGGTAGATGCTAAATGCTGTAGCAGGTGCTGGGATCGGGGCATTACATTATTCATGGCAATGTTACACTCGTGGCTGAATGGTCGTTTGCAGGGTTTATACATTTTAAAGCTGAAATATTCATATTTCTGATGCATTATTGATCGCACCTTTGAGAGGAGAGGGCCGTGCTAACGGGCTCTCCCACTCATCCGGCCGAGCGGAGATGCTCAGCGTGCGCTGGGAACGCGGTCCGGCCTGCTCGGGACCGGACTCGCTGCTCAGACGCGCCGCGACGGGTCCGGCTGGGGAACTCAAACCGTCCTCTTACAGTAGTTACCAACACACACTCGCACACACACATGCGCACACACACGCAGTGCCCAATCACTGCCCGAGATCAGTGATTGCAGCTGGCCCCCCCGGTTCGTTCTGGAGGAATATGACGAAGCTCTGGTTAAAGAGGACGGTTCCTGTTAGCGCACCGTGGCCTGTATTATGAACATCACACAATATTTAAGCAGAGTGACGTTGTTAGCAGAGCAATCGTACCCTGGGAATCGAACCTGCAGCCTTTGGGTTACAAGCTCAGTTACCCATTACAGCACCTCGCATGCTTCCTTGCGTGCACCCTGTTTATGTCATTGCATGTACGTAGCATGCCAAAAACAATTTAAGAAAATAAAAATGTTCCTAAGATCCGGAAATGCTCCTAGAAGCAGACACAGGGCAAGAGGGGACTGTTCTGTAGAGCTCCATATTTCAGATGAGATCCTTAACCTTGACCTGCTCACCTCCCTCATTAAAGATCCCCCAGCACTCATTGCAAATAGTGGAGGGGGATTCCCTGGCGAAATCTTCTCTCAATCTGGCCACCTAATCATCTTCCACCTAGCTGGCTTAATGACCCCTCCCTCTCCGCCGCAGCTGATGCGTGGCAACTGTTCTGGAGGAAAATGGACGCTGACTGCACATAACCCCCCACCACACACACACACTCACACACTCACACACACACACACACATACACACACTCACAAACACAGACACTCACACACACACACACACACTCACCTACACACAGACACTCACTCACACACACACACACACACACACACACACACACACACATGCATACACACACTCACAAACACAGACACTCACACACACACACACACACTCACCTACACACAGACACTCAAACGCACACACACACACACACACACACACACACGCATACACACACTCACAAACACAGACACTCACACACACACACACACTCACCTACACACACTCACTCACACACACACACGCATACACACACTCACACACACACACACACGCATACACACACTCACTCACACACACACACACACACACACACTGAAAATGGCCTTGCCTTCTAAAGTCGGTCACAGACCTCCGACTGGCGTGCTTTTCATTCAAGCTGTGTCTTCAAAGCCACGTTGCTCAATTCAGACTAGATCAATGGATCGCCTATTGGCCTGAGCTCGGATGCTGGCAGTTAAGGCCTACGTGCCGTGCAGAGGTAATGATTCTGAGCGCTGGCCTGCTCCACAGTATCAGTGTTCCTCTGACTCAGTCCGGAGCTAGTGCTGGAAACACAGTGAGCTGGGATGCGGGGGGGGGGGGGACCCAACATGGATACGCCTGTCAGGGTGTCATGTCCCTCATTACCCCTGACGTCTAGCAGCGAGGACGAGCCAGTGTGCATTACCTCAGAGGAGGATCCCTTCCCTCGTCTCCTGGGGCTGTCCTGCCCACTACTGTACATCGCTCACGCAACTCAGCGCTGCCCCCCGCGGAAAGGAAACTGCAGCTGGATTCATTATCCCTGTGACTTCAGGCTCCTCATTGTACAGCGTATTTTACGGTCCTTAATTAGGCTTCTTTTTTTAGAAAAAAAAGAAAAAGTAAACCCCCATGTAAAAGAGAAAGACAATAAATGCTGTCAAGTTTTCAAAAGGGGCATTTAATTAAAGCTTTAAAATGACAGCTACACGCTGTCCCGTCAAAACTAGCACTGTATAAAAATGGAGCACCATACTGTATAACTTGTCTTGAACCGACAATTAGGCTAGTGAATTTGAGTGATACGGAAGTATGCCATTTTTGGGTCTAACTCAGGCTTTTATATAGCAAATGATTTTAAAATATATCCATGTGTAATAGTGATGAACATGATTGGTTCGAGCAATTTGATATTATTTAACCTTGTGTTGCATTTTCATGTCAGCAAATGTCCCAAATTTTTAAAACATTTTTACGGGTTATACAGAACTCCTATAACCCGCTAGCTCTTAAATAAATGTGACATAAACACCACAGAACTGCACTGTAGTTGGATTGGATGCCTGTTACTACAAAGATGAAGAGTAGCTCTTCCAGTTGCGGTACAGTTCTGTGGTTTAGAGGTTTCAACCCTGTTCAGGCTTTGGCCTTGATTTTATCATTTCATCTTTCTTCCTTAACTGTGATTCACAAATAAAAGCCAATTGCTACTTTTTCTCCTGTGCGAACATATTTTTTTTTTAGCATTAATGCCCATGTGGACAAAAGTTTGTGATGAAAAAAAAAGCATACCATTTATTATTGCCAGACAGCGTTATTAAGGACAGATATTGAGTCCAGGCCTGTGTGTTTTAAGCTGAACCGGCGCAAACCTCATACACCTGCTCTGCATGTGAGCTCCCGTAGCCATTCAGAGTGCCAGGTGTGCGAAATCCCTCTTTTTCTGCGGAGTTCAGTTCTGCAGCCCGTCCCCTCTGAGAGCTGCATCTAGGCTAACATCAGGGATTTGGCAAAGTACAGGAGACTCACACTCGCCTGGTAGACGTATCTGCTGGGCTGCTTCTTACTGTAGGATACGCACACACAAACACACAAGCACACATGCATGCACAAACACACACACAAGCGTGCACGCGTGCGCACGCACACACAAGAACGCACGCACACACATACGCATGCACATACATGCACAAGCACACACATGCTCACATACACACACAGACACATGCACACACACGCATGCACACACACACACACACAGGGTTTTGCTTACCTGTGCATCAGGCAGAGGGCCCTCTAATAATTGCAACACCTACCGTGATGCTTGTACTAATTAGTTGTCAGCCATATTCCTTACTTTGTGTTGTTTATAAATAATCCAGGCCTGGTGAGTATCCTCTTGGTGTAGCACTCAGGTTGTGTACACAGAGAGATGCCGATGGATGCAAGAGTGGAGGACGTGTGCAATAAATCACGCTGCGTTACTGACGGATTGCACTGAGCACTGTGCCTCCGAAAGCTGTCTTACTCGCGAAAACACAACTTTTCTTCAGAAGTTGCTTCTGGAACACTTGTTTCTCAGGTTCCGCTGCAGTGGTCGGGTCTAAGGGCAGGGTGTCTACTGGATTTACAACGTGATTCTTGTTCAGCTTATGGCCTGCGTGTGTGTGTGTGTGTGTGTGTGTGTGTGTACATGTGCGTGTGTGTATGTGTGTGCCTGTATGCGTGTTTGTGTGTGTACGTGTGTGTGTGTACGTGTGCGTGCGTGCGCACGTGCGTATGTGTGTGTGTGTGCCATTTACTTAAAGCAAGTAGAGGTGTGTGTACATGCGGCTGCCAATTACAAAGGTCTTGCACAGGAGAATTGTCAGAATATGCCCTTCCCCTGATAAAAAAATAAAAAAATAAATAAAGCACTCCGACTTCTGGAAAAGGGAGAATTTTTAAAGCTGTTTGTGGCGCAAATGTGTGAGAGACGGTCTCTTTTCCCTCATTGTTACATAAATGATCCTGCTGTGGAGTTCATTGTTAAAAAAAGCACTACTGACACTTCTTTTCCCCTCTCTTTCTCTGTACAGCGGGCGTGACCACATATTCCAACGGTAAGAAACCGATTTTAATTTTACATTTTTTAAAAATTTTATTTTATATTGTCCTTTAGCTTGTAATATCCTGACTCTAATTGACTTTGCAGAGTGTAAGCGTTGGAGGGAAGCGAGCCTCGATATGCTGTTGTTTGTTCGGTGCAGTCTTTCGCTGCTTCCCGATGCTTCTCGAGTATTCCCATATGTGAAAGTCAAACACGTCGCGTCTATTCTTGGCAACGTTTTCCGCGCGCGGCCCTTTAAATTAAAACTTTATTTAAATGAGAGGCAAATGGCCTAGATTGTTCAAAGGATCGTCGGCGGTTGTTGACTTAATAAAGGAAGTCTGTGTCTATACAGCAGGAAAATGAGGGTTTATCATCGCGGTGGAGAAAAAAACATCGAACGAGATGCCTGGCGAACCTGCAGCCGATGCTCCGCTGTCCTACTCCTGCGAGATTTAAGCGGAACTCAGGATTAGGCAGACACCTGGCAAATTCAATTTAGCGGCAAATCTAAAAACAGGTCCATCCGCATGCTGGTAATAAGAGGTTTAAGGCAGGATTATTTTACGGGGATAGAAATATGAAGAATATGATAAAAAATGTTTTAAAAAAAAACCAGAACACTTAATACCAAAGTCTACCTGAATGCAGCTATTATGCAAATGCAGTTACAATGGCAGTTTGAATATCCAGATTTACAGTGTTAAATACAAAGCAGGGTCCTGCAGTGCATGTGCATGCATTTGTGAATGTTTCTGTCCATTTCGATTTTACTGTTTGACCGTTAATTTCATTGACAAACGGCACTGGGTCACATATGAGGCCGTTTCCGTTTGCATTGTGCAGTAAGCAGCATAGAGACCTAAATGTCTGACAGAAGCTGAATCCACATGGAACTGGCGTCCAGTTTGAGGGAAGTCAGCGTCCCTCTAATGGTCAGGAGCGCTTATGCGAAGCGAATGCTTCAGTTTATTCATCTCTGCTATTAATCCCCGTACGTTGCCACTGGGAAGAACCCAGCGGCCCTCTCAATTCTGTCCAGCACCCAGAGATGCTGTGATGTCAGCTACGGCTTCAGACATGCTCGGGGTGCATGGAGGAAGAGAAAAAAAAAAGAAAAAATCTGCAATTAAAGCTGCTCGCTGGAAAGGCTTGTGGATCGCAAGGAACACAACGGCTTCCCCAGGAGAGACAGACAGATGGAGGTTTAGAGAACTGCGCTCGGATAAAGCAAGCGCTGCCCCACACAGCATGCCTGCGGGCTTCGGCTGGTTTCCACCGCGCGACACAGCGCAGCTTCCCCCCGGCGTTCTGTCTGCGCTGGACGCTAGCTTTGCAGATAGCTTCTTATGTGTCTTTTGACTGCGTTCACCGGAGACCACGGACTCAAATTAGCGCTGTGGAGGAGTGTTTGTGCGCGGACCGGTCTTTGATCACATCTTTTCCAACTCCCCGGCCACCCACTTTACTCCTTGCGTAATTATAATTGCTAATAGTTAGAGACCTACTTTATTCATTCTTAAAGTGAAGAATCTTTTTTATGAATCATGGTGAAATAGCTGTGTAAAAAAAAAAAAATAATAATAATAATATATACAATATATTGTCCTGTTAATAATCCAGGCAAAAATGTTTATTCTTTAACTGGAACACTACCCAACCCATCGCCAAACCAAACCTTAGCATCTTATCACCGTTCAGTCCCTGAGTAGACATTTGAACTGCAGCTTTTCCACTTTTTTCCTTCTTTTAATATACGGGCCAAAGGCTCCATTAGAGGCGATATGTCAATCACAGCCCTTCACGCAGAACACGGGGGGGGGGGGGGGGGGGGGGGGGCTCGGGTCACCAGTGCTTTCCAAAGCCGTTTTTATTACGCCGCCATTTTAGACTTCCCTCAGCATGAGGTCATCGGAACCTTGTGTACGTGTCACAATACACCTCCCCATTCAAGCATGCTGATAGGCTAATTGCCACTTAACGGCGATCGACTGTAATGCTCCCTCACTACCACGTGCTCCTTTCAGCATGGTTGTTAGGACTACACATGTGTGAGTGACAGTGGCATATTTTTTGGAGTGCTGGGCTAGATCTTTAGTATTTAATCAGTAGCTTACTTCATTCTTGCTTACTTGCATTCAAGGTTGCAAAAATTATTTACAGCAGGGATGCAAAATGTTTTTAAAAGTAAATAGATTAAAACATCCATCCGTTATCTTTACCTGAGACATTATTGCCCTCTTTGGAAGTGCCGTGTGGGAGCACTGTCTGTTCGGTCAACGCTTCAGAACCCCTGTAAGAAATCCTGTGAGTTTTTCAGCCTTGAGGAGATGGCCTGTCTGTGTCAACTTTTGATTCTCCATCACCTGTTGTCAGGTGACTTGACCAGTCACTTTATATTAAAAAATTTTTTTTTTTAAATCCTCCTGCATGCACTGTATGGCAGAAGGGATCGCCCTGCCGTTGATTCCCTGCCTGTTGGGAATTCCCTGCCTGTTGGGAAGTGCAGTGTAATTTGTGGTTATCGGGTTTCCCCAGTGGAAGCCGGGCTCTCAGAGATGCAGGGGTCAAACTGTGGATGATGTCTGGGTGCCGCTCAGACCTCTCTCCCGAGCGCTTGCTGATAGATGCTTCCTCCTCGCCGTTGGTCTCTGTGCAGCAGGACTGAAGTTGATGTCCGATTGTAAATCCTGATCCGGTGTGGCTCCGTGAGCTCGTATGGGTAAATTGAAAATCGTAGCGAGTGTGTTGCGCCCTTCTGTGTGGAGCGCACCGGCCAGACACTGGTGCACTGGACCCCTTTTTTTGGTTTGAAATTCCACCCTTCTCTGTCCCTGATGTCCTCTCGATATCTCAGGGAGATTAATTGCTTTAATGCGGGTCACAATTACCCACTACTGGCGTTGTTAGTCAGATGGCTGTGCTAATCCAGTGCCTGTGGGGGTCCCGGGAGGACCGTTGACTGTAATGTGTGTTTTAATCAGTGGCGGGCGGTGAGCTGAATATCGGTTGGGCGGAAGACTTCCCCTTAAACTCATTATTGGTCTCAAACTGTTTTCAGTCGTTTTCTTTGATTACCAATACAGTAATTAATTCACAAAATACTCAATACCATCAGATATAGCCAGCTTTCTGCATTTGGGCCATTTTGCGAGTAATACAATTATTTTTTTTGCATTGCAAAATTGTGCACATTTTATCAACATCATTTGAGTATGCATGTACAGCAGCCCTCTTCCTTCTCACTCTGGGACAATATTCATGGCAAATTTAAAAAAGTTCTTGACACCCATATTTTGTTATTGCTGGTAACATGGAAGTTAACGGAGTGCTGTTTATTTTTTGTTAACTGTGCTTACTGATGAAAACAGATTTTTCTAAATTGTATTTATCATTTAATCTGCCTAACACAGTGTGTAGAAGCTGCGTGTTACTGGCCAGTTGGTTAGTCTGATAATTGGCACGCTTGTTAATCAAGGAAATTGAATGAAAACAGATCGAGACCAATGATCAGTCTTAAAGGAACCGCCACTGGTTTTAATCGCCGTGGGTCGAAAGCTTGAGAAAAACTACTCATGACCTCACAGCTAATCCAGTGCCATTGATCCGGTTATTTGTAGTGTCGTGCTCATGCCGTGGTAACCACATCCTTACCCGTCTGTATCTCGGGTACCTACAGCTCTCACTGCAATGGCAGCGCGTTGGCACTGTGTAAAAGCCGTGACCACACAGGACATAATATGCAGTAACGCAGCGGTAAGCAGAAAGCCTGTCATTCAGAGGAGGGTTGAGTCTCTTCCCAGCTCGTTATTGCTTGTGTTTGCACTTCTGCGTCAGAAGGTATCCCACTTAAGAACCTCAAACAATGGTCTTAATCTCTCCCTCAGCATCTGCATCACAAGGGGAATTATTAGTGAGGTATGCAGGGACCTTACCCTGTTTGTTTCTTTAACATTGTCTTTCATATAAACAACTGAATTGTACTCACACATTTATTTAGCAACCTAAATATAATGTATAGAGACATGAGTCTTTTTTTTTTACCTTAGGATTATCTTTCTTACCTTTACCTGGATTGAAAGTGTCTCTGTTGATTTTGCAACTGTCTGACCAGGTCCTAGTTTTCTAGTCTGTGACTAATAAGTCAGCACTGGTAATCGAAACCTACATGCAGAATTCAACAGACCTAGAGACTTTTCATTCATTTACTATTATTATTATTATTATTATTATTATTATTATTATTATTATTATTATTATTATTATTATTAATAACCGCATATTGCAGGCTCTTGGGCATGGTGGCCAGTCTAGGCATGGAGACTAGGAGATGCGGCCATTTAAAGCAGGTGGTTATCGGGGTGTCAGATTTGCAGCTTGTGCTGGGCACTGGGGGTCACTGCCCCATATCCTTATGAGGTGTGATGGCGGGTTGTTAAAAGCCCCAGGGGGGTCAAGACTTTTTTCACATTGCATTCGACAGACAGCGGACTGCTCTCTCTCTCCGGACTGCTCTCTCTCTCTTTCTATGTCTCTCTCTCGCTCTCTCACTGTCTCACTCATTCACTTTGACTCTGTTCACCAAACATCACAGACTATCTCTCTCTCTCTCTCTCTCTGTCTCTCTCTCTCTCCAGACATTTTGTGGACTTTGCACATCACAGCTTGACAGACCTCGTTGTACAGAAATAGAAGCTGGATCTCATAAACCACTCACTCTCTATTTACTTAAGAATTACTGTCTTTTCATGGATTACAAGCCACTACATTTTTGCAGAACAGCATCGGTAATGATATAGATGTACCATATTTAGGTGTGGGGGGGTAAAACGCCCCCTCTTCCGCGCCCCCCCCCCCCCCCCCTCCCTGTTTTCGGCGGGTGACAGCACGCGGCAGACGCTTCTCACCGTTTCGTTCGCCGCTCTGAGTCACATGGAAAAGTGTCGCTGACGTTTTTCTTCGCGCCTTCGCCAGATGGCTTCTCCTCGGCTTCGCCTCACAAAGATGTCCTGAGCCACAGCGCCTCCTGTCTGCATCAGAGAGAACTGCAGCCGCCGCACGGCGGACGCAAATACAGCCGTGCGTACCCGCCATACGCCGTACGCATCACACCGCAAGGAGGACTCGGGGGGGGACCAAAGTGCTTAAGATGTACAGTCCTCACATGCAGCTCTCAGTAACTACAGTCCATCTAACTGTAAAGGAGAGGAAGTGCTCTGAACTCTGTGCTCTTTCCAACGCAGCGAACGCTACACGCTCTTGAACAATCTGCCGTCTCTGTCTCGGCTTGCCTTGCGATGCCAGATGCCGTTCTTAAGAGAGTGATGTCATTATATTGCAAGGCCTGGAACACTCTTTTCTGGAACAGCTCACACAGCATTTTTTACATCGGTTCTATTTATACAGCCGGATATGTACTGGGGTATTTCAGGTTATGTATCTTGGTCAGTGGTAGTGCCTGACCGAAGAATGAAACCAGCAGTCCTTAAGGGTACAAGCCCAGTTCCCTAATCATTATCCTACACATTTGCCTCATTGAGAAGTTACGGATTATGGATTTTTGTTTGTCATGCAGGCATTAAATGTTCATACTTCTCATTCTGTGTATGCATGTTACAGGAACTTGGTGGTAAATGCTCTTGCTTGGCTCTCCCCTCATTTTATGTTGGATTCAACCTTTAGCTCTGGCTAAAGTCAAAAAAACACATTGAAAGAAACTCTTGTAGGGTAATTCAGACACGTACTGTAGGCCTCTTTCTAATCTTTCTTATTCACCTAACATGCCAATATGTTTTTTTGTATAAATATGTCTTTGTCAAAAAAACATAAAATTACAAATGCTGAACAAGTCAAGGTCCTAGACTGAGAAGCGGTTTCCGTGGTGATGTCCAACGCTTGTCTTGGACCGGCTTGTGTACTGAGTCATACAAACACATGGAAAATAGTTTACTGTTGAAGTCAAAGGTCAGGACAGAAAGTAGAGTTGAAAAAAATGCCTGAGGTAATGGAAAGAGTTTCTATACCGGGCTGGCTTTTAAACTCAAGGTTCATTTTCTTCACTCGGGTGAATTAGGGGTCCGTGCGTCACTCCCAACAGCAGCTGGTGCTTATGTGGCCAGAAGGGCACGGACAGTCAACGGCTGCACCTCCAGCCGAAGGCTGCTGCCTTGAGGAGGCCGAATCTGAAGGCGGCATTTTCACTGTTTTCACAGTTTTTGCACACTTGTCCTTCGCAGGCGTGTCCCAAACCGAAGTCATCAAAAATAAAAAAACAGAGTCCTGATGATAAGGTGCCTCATGTCAGTTAAATTCGATGGTAGCATCGATGTGTCACATAGGATATCCCTTAGATCTGTGACGTTGTCCTGCCTTGAAAAGTCCATCCCTAATTTTTTGCCTTTGGAGGTTCCTTGTTAGGGGGTTACCTTCAGAGTGAGCTGCCTTCCATTTAAGATCCAGTCAATGACCCCCCGCACCCATCGCCCCAATTTTGTTTTTTTGCTTCAAAACCTCGACTCATTTTTTGATGCCTAACCCAAGACTGATTCACAGAGAGGTCTGCATGTGCATTTCAATATTCAAAACTGGGTTTAATCTGTCCTCGTACTGCCTAACTTCGGAGGCTGGGCCTCCCTTCTGTTCTCCTTCTCTAATCCACAGCATGCTCGCCTTGTCCCGGAAATCTGTAGTGATTAATACCTTTGAATGCGCGAGAGGGTTCAAACCACACCTTGTCAAAAGAAGTTTAAATATAATATTCATCAGCGATATAAGTCTGGTGTTCATCACCAGCTTGGCTGCACAATGCAGCACCTGTGGGACGGCTGAAAGTGGAATACTGACCGCAGCGGGAGCTGAGCGTGCTCACATAGCCCGAGGGAGGGAACAGCCAGGCTATCCGAGCAGCGCACCGGCGTCTGAGCTGACCGCTGGACACGATGACTTAAACTGCAGCGCAAACCTCGCTGTGTAGAATCAGGGCGGTTTACTGCCGCAAGTCACTCTCTCACACGCAGACGCGTACAAGCACATGCACGCAGGCACGTACGTATGCGCATGCACATTAGTTTAATGCTGGGACACACAATTTCTGCTACTTCTAATGTTTTAACACGGTGTATCCTCCTGCTGCATGTTGTTAAGTGTAGGACACGACAGGTGAGAGCTTCTGTGACATCACAGAAGACAATGCTGGCATGCCAACTGCCAGTTAAATCGTCACGTTTGTAAGCTAGCCCTCGAGCTTGCTAACGGTGCTTGAGTCATTGGCTCATTTTATTGAATCTTTTTCAGTGCATTTTAGTGCTAAACACAATTTCTAAATGCCAGATCTGAACCCTGAAGTTAAACATAACACACACACACACACACACGCACACAGACATTGAGCTCCGTCAGAAATAAGTTTTCTGAAGGAGCAGGATGCTGAAAGACAAAACAATGGCGCCTACGTGTCTACAGCAATAATAATAATCCCACGCTGAGGCAGGCTTGCTTTGCCCCTGCACGGTATATTATAATATCCAGCAGTCCCAGCACAGTGATCCAGATCCCTGGCTCTGAAATCAGAAGCAGCCACTGGGTATGGCCGAGTCCCTTCTGCCCACGGGGGCATCGTGGCTCCAGTTCTCAGCCGGCCAGAGGTTAATTGGCGAATGCCCCTCGCCGAACAGCGAAACTTCCTCTCTTGTAAGTCACTTTTGCTCTCAACCGCAAAATATATGAAGCTGGTCTCCCCGCGTCTCTTCCGTGTCCCCGCGTAGACGGTGGCTACAAAATGGAAGGCTCGCGGTCGTGGGTCCCGGGAGCCTCTCTGGTAACCTTGAGCAGCGTGCTTAACCTAAATTGCCTCGCTCGATAAATCCTCTTCTCGGACGTAAACGGAGAACCCGGCTCGCGCGCTACGCCGTGTGTGTGTGTCAGCTCGGATAAATATGTCAGCCTGCTGTGGCCCGGTAAATCAGGCGAAGCAACGTAATCACGCACCCAGGTGCTGTCGAGGACCGGCGCATTGACGGTCCGAACAAGGCGCCGCGATGCGCGATTCCCCGGCTTTTTTTTACGACGTCGAACCCGGGCGCAGGCTGGAGCGCGGCGACGGGGTCGTATCTCAAGTTTTTACGCCTCGGTCTTCTGGGCCGGCGGAGCTGTTTGCTGTCCTATTAGCGCCGGTCTCATGCTGGCTAATTTATGGCCCTCGTTTTTTTTTTTTTAGTTTTTTTTTTTACCTGGGGGGGGGGGGGCAACAGATGCTCGCACTAAAGCGGCGAACCAAAGTCGTTGTGGGGGCCGGAGCAGGAGCTGCCAGTCACTCTGTCGAGCGACGGAGGCAGTCAAACCACCGGATCGCAGCGAGGGGACGCGTTAATTCCACTCAACAGAAAAGACAAAATCCGCACAACAGAAAAGACTAAATCCACACAACAGAAACGACAAAATCCACACAACAGAAAAGACTAAATCCACACAACAGAAACGACAAAATCCACGCAACAGAAAAGACAAAATCCACACAACAGAAATGACAAAATCCACACAACAGAAAAGACAAAATCCACAGAACAGAAAAGACAAAATCCACTCAACAGAAAAGACTAAATCCACACAACAGAAAAGACTAAATCCACACAACAGAAAAGACAAAATCCACTCAACAGAAAAGACTAAATCCACACAACAGAAAAGACAAAATCCACTCAACAGAAAAGACTAAATCCACACAACAGAAAAGACTAAATCCACACAACAGAAAAGACTAAATCCACACAACAGAAAAGACTAAATCCACTCAACAGAAAAGACTAAATCCACACAACAGAAAAGACAAAATCCACTCAACAGAAAAGACTAAATCCACACAACAGAAAAGACAAAATCCACACAACAGAAAAGACAAAATCCACACAATGAAAAAAGACTAAATCCACACAACAGAAAAGACAAAATCTACTCAACAGAAAAGACTAAATCCACACAACAGAAAAGACAAAATCCACTCAACAGAAAAGACTAAATCCACTCAACAGAAAAGACAAAATCCACTCAACAGAAAAGACAAAATCCACTCAACAGAAAGACTAAATCCACACAACAGAAAATACTAAATCCACACAACAGAAAAGACAAAATCCACTCAACAGAAACGACAAAATCCACACAATGAAAAAAGACAAAATCCACTCAACAGAAAAGACTAAATCCACTCAACAGAAAAGACCAAATCCACACAACAGAAAAGACTAAATCCACACAACAGAAAAGACTAAATCCACTCAGCAGAAACGACAAAATCCACACAATGAAAAAAGACTAAATCCACACAACAGAAAAGACTAAATCCACTCCTCAGTCCATTCAACGACCGTTACCAAGTGCTGCGACTGTGGTCACATGCACTGGTCGCCACTTATCGTCTGGAACCCCCCTACCCACCACAAACACAAAACAAATAAATTATAGCAAAGCTATTGGCAGCGAAATTCAAAGCTATCCTGTGCGTTCGTTTTTTTAATGTAGCGAAGACGTATGGTCTTCACTGGATCGACGTCCCACTTGTGCTTATTGCAGATAAATATAGCATGGGTATTCAGTCATTCAGAATCCATCCAAAGAGTAGAAACTCAGCCATGTCCCATAATTCAGTTAAAATATCACCAAAGACATAAGGATGCGCTACGTTAATGAACAGCCGGAGAGTTTTTCCATTTCACCACTTTTGGCTAAATATTGACACAGGATGAGTTTCTGACTGTTTCTACCTTTTAAAAATGTTTGCGGAAATGAATTATACATGTCATAACTGCAATTACCCGGCTGTATCTCCCGCCAGGCTTCTGATTGTATAAATGAATGTGAAATGAAAGCGAAGGCCTCAGCTGTGAGCCGGTGTTTGTACAGTTTGACTTCTCTGCACGCCACCGTTCCTGAGAGCAGATTGCACTTCAGCGGGAATGAAAGGCATCGCTGAGCTCTTCGTTGGCCACCGTTAAGAGCCCGTCATTGACCCCGCTGTTACCCAAATGCTTTAATCGAGAGACTTTGCTCCAAACTTGTGTGTTTTTAGCATCCTTTTTCATGTAATGTATGTAATGTATGTAATGTACGTAATGAGTTTTAGCACCAGTGCCACAGTGTGGTAGAGATTGGCAGTTGTAGCATAGTGCTAGAGAACTGGGTTTGCCGTTCAAAGATGGTGGATTTGATCCCCAGCTGAAGTTTCCTGTTGCATCTTTGAACAAGATGCTCAAGTTGAATTGCGGTTGTATTTAAAATTGCATGTTACA
Source organism: Anguilla pacifica (assembly GCA_039654925.1). Lineage (NCBI taxonomy): Eukaryota > Metazoa > Chordata > Actinopteri > Anguilliformes > Anguillidae > Anguilla > Anguilla pacifica. The sequence goes on from CM077288.1 coordinate 3,275,694, forward strand.
ATGTAATCTGTGTAAGTCGGTCTAGATAAGAACATATGGTGAAATGTAAAGGAATTCCTCTTTCGCTACCATAATGCTGTTGATAGGGCATTGCTGTTGCACCCTTGAACAAAGGGGCTTCACTTCAGTTTCTAAAGTAATGCTGGTGCTGAAGTATGAACATGCTAAGTATTAACTGCGAGCTCTAGGTGAAGATATCATCTTAGCATTATGATGCATGTAATTATAAATCATCAGAAACATGACACCGTAGGTCAATGACAGTCAAAGTTTTTGGTAGTCACAGCAGCCGCTCTGAATGCAAGGTTGAGGGAGTAGTTTGGAACGCAAGTTCACACAATGAAGTGTCTTCAGACCGGGTGAGCGATAGGACTTCGATGAGGCACATAATGGGTGTTCTGTAAATTCGGTAATCTTTCCCTGAAGGTTGTTTACGCTCTTACAATGTCACTTTTCTGAGCCAATCATACATACAGTGCTTAAGATTCCGGTCTTGAATGCAGATTTGTTTGTTTTTCTCTTGAGACAGAAAAAAGTGACCCAAAAGTGACATTTTAACTGATTCGGTGTGATGTGTTTCATGTACCTTGGTCAAAATAATCTTTTTTGAAGTGAATATGAAATAAACAAGAAGTGATTAGAAGTAGACAAACAACTCATTTCGAATGCAGTGAATTGTTTCATTTTTAGATGTGTTTACTGCGGATTTGATGGAAGTACTACTTGGCCAACAAAGACTTTGGTTTTATTGACAGTGAACGTGAAGCCAGTCAAGTTCCAAGTCGCAGTTAATCTTTTTTTTCTCCCTTTTTTTGAAAGCAAGTCACAGTCACACAACACACTGATGAACTGGTACTATATTTGAAAAGAAGACAGATGAACATGTCACACTCATGTAGTAGTGCACCTTGTTGAGGTGCATGCCGCTGTTGATGTATGTGCTTCATACATTTACAGTTCAGTCACAAAGTTTTCTGAGCCAAGAGAATTAATCATTTCAAAACTATAAACGTACTTAGTGTCATCACAAACAAATAGATATGAAATTGAGAAAAGCAGTTTCACTGGAAGGGTAGCTAGCATCCTTTTTTGTCTACTATAAATGCTTTTCATTATGGTGTGCAGGATTGTTTGATGTTTATCCTCACAGGTTTAATTAATTACACGCATCTCGTACGCAAGCTTTAAGGAAACAGTTGTCCAGCACTTCCCATAATGCACCATGCCGTGTGCTTGTTCACTTTAATAAACGAGCATTGAGCCTGAACAGAGGAAGAGAAACTGTACGGGGGGAGTGGGGGGGTGGAGGGTGGGGGGGGGGGCAGGAGGCTATGCTAAATTGTGCTTAGTCTGAAGCTGCGCTGCCCCAGTTCTGTTCAGGCTGACGCTCTTCCTCCATTACTTCCTCTAATTCTGGTGAAATATCCTCGTCCTGCTGCGGGCCGGGCCCCCGGGGGGGCGTGAGTAAGGCGGCACGCGGGGTAATGTCCTGCTGATGCAGCACCGCGCGCTCTCGTTTAAACCACGCCGGAGACGGGCAACGGCAACGGTTACCGTGGCGATTAATGCTCCTCCTCCAAGGCTGCTCCGCGGCAACATGCCGTTTAAAAAAAAAAAATAAGAATTTTTTTTTTTTTCAGAATAGCTTCTTTCTTTCAAAACAAGGTCTTCCTGTGTCTGCTGATGATGATTGTGTAGTTAGTTCACTTGAGTTAGTTCACCACCTTGAGCTGCCTTTGAATGCTTTTGAATTTGTTAGTGAGAAAAAAAGACAGGACAAAAATACTTAAGCACTTAAACCTGAATCAGAGTTAAGGACAGAAGTTGACACGAGCCAGGAATTGAGTCTTTTCTCACGAGGCTAGGAAACGGTTCCGTTTGATAGAGGCAAACCGTGATGCTGCCCTCAGTGTAGCCCACCATGTAAAATACATTCACAGTAATGTGTACTGTGTGTGAATGAATACGCGCTTGAAAGCCAAATTAATTATTGAGGTTTCGTCCAGTGATTATTATGAACGGATGACCAGGCTCAAACGGCAAGTCTTTTTAAGGGGTTAGGAGGTTGAGTAATATTTTTCTTGTGCGCCCTGCATGTTTTTTCCCTTCCAAGGCGCTCCTCTGGCCTTATTGATTATTTAGCCGAGCTTTCAGCCGTTCGTTTCCTGTTGGCTGGCCTCCGTCTCTTCAGGGACGCGACCCTGATATTAACTGAACCGTGATTTAAAGCAGGCCTTGCGTGACCAGCAAAACAGCGCAATTTTTATTTTTTATTTTATTTTTGTCTTCTTTTTTACACCTGGCTTCATTTTGGTCAGTTTACCTGTAAAACCCAGGTGCTAGATTCTATCACAGAGCATCTTGGTCTTAGGCTTATAGTACGAAGGTACGTTGTGGAGTTAACTGCATAATCCATGGGCAATAACTTCCTATATGGAAGAAGAAGAAAAAGAAGAGGAAGAAGAGCAAGAGTAAGATGAATAAGAAGCAGAATATGGGAAATCATTTTGCCATTTTTACTCTTTTAACTGTGAGTTTGAGCAGATTATTTTGCTTGTGAAGGTAATCTAAACTGCCTTTTTTTACAGCACAGTTTCCTGGAATTCATAAAGCTGACCCAGAGAGTCAGGAAGTGAAGATGATAAACCATAATGCCATATTCCACCCAGCTTCCCCTCCTCTCTGTGCAGTCACACTTTATTATAAAAGGGCTTGTCTGTTCTTGTGGGCAAAGAGGTTATTACTTTCCTACTGCCTGTTCTTGAGGTTTGCAGACTGTACGCAAGTAGTAATATAGATAATGAAGGGCCACTTAAATGCTGTGACATTATTGAATATCTACATGCAGTTTATTCACTCAGTTCATTCTCTATATTTGATCTGGATGGTGTGCAAACAGCAGACATGGGAATTGTATTACCTTGCTTGATTACAGAAGATTTATACATTTGTCCAAAGCCAAGCTGTGCTTACGAATGAATGCATGACCTGTTCTATGACAGTTTGAACATGCCCTTAAAGTGTGTGACCGGAGGTCCCTGCATCGGAGGAAAAGTTTTTTCGGCTGAACTTTGCAGAGAAGCTGCATTTGATTCGTACCTTTGTCGAATGGGAGGAGGTTTGGCAGCGCGGTGCGTGTTCCCTGCGTGTTCCGTGCGTGTTCCCTGCGTGTTCCCTGCGTGTTCCGTGCGTGTTCCCTGCGTGTTCCCTGCGTGTTCCGTGTTCCCTGCGTGTTCCCTGCGTGTTCCGTGTGTGTTCCGTGTTCCCTGCGTGTTCCATGCGTGTTCCGTGTTCCGTGCGTGTTTCGTGTTCCCTGCGTGTTCCGTGCGTGTTCCGTGTTCCGTGCGTGTTCCCCGCGTGTTCCGTGTTCCCTGCGTGTTCCGTGCTCCGTGTTCCGTGCATGTTTCGTGTTCCCTGCGTGTTCCCTGTGTGTTTCGTGTTCCCTGCGTGTTCCCTGTGTGTTTCTTGTTCCCTGTGTGTTCCGTGTTCCGTGTTCCGTGCGTGTTCCCTGCGTGTTCCGTGTTCCGTGCATGTTTCGTGTTCCCTGCGTGTTCCCTGTGTGTTTCGTGTTCCCTGTGTGTTCCGTGCTCCGTGTTCCGTGCGTGTTCCGTGTTCCGTGTTCCGTGCGTGTTCCATGTTCCGTGCTTCGTGCGTGTTCACTCCGTGTTCCGTGCGTGTTCCGTGTTCCGTGCGTGTTTCGTGTTCCCTGCGTGTTCCCTGCGTGTTTCGTGTTTCCTGCGTGTTCCCTGCGTGTTCCCTGCGTGTTCCCTGCGTGTTCCGTGTTCCCCGCCTGTTCCGTGCGTGTTCCATGTTCCGTGCTTCGTGCGTGTTCACTCCGTGTTCCGTGCGTGTTCCGTGTTCCCTGCGTGTTTCGTTTTTCCTGCGTGTTCCCTGCGTGTTCCGTGTTCCCAGTGTGTTCCCTGCGTGTTCCCTGCGTGTTCCGTGTTCCCAGTGTGTTCCCTGCGTGTTCCCTGCGTGTTCCGTGTTCCCCTCCTGTTCCGTGCGTGTTCCTGCAACGGGCGCAGGATGTAAAATTAGAACATGACTCTGGATGTGTGAGGAACACTAATTTACAGCCTCTCAGTCTCAGGCATCAAAAGTCTCTCTTTTCTCTTCACACATCTCTCTCCCCTGCTGTTCCTGTGCCGGAGCCCGGAGCAGGAGCTGTTCAAATGAGTCCTCCAAGGTGTGGATTTTTTTATTTTTTTATTTTTTGCAGCACAGCAAAGCGCATATTTACCTACCCGCACCCCTCTCTGTGGGGGGGAAGGGGGGGGGGGGGTGTGCAATGAGCCACCTGCCATCACACTTTCAACAACAGAGAAGCGAGTAGAGTCCCCTAAAATAAACACTTAGCAAAGCCTTCAGTTCCGCCTGAGATGCTCTTTCTCCTTTAATACTTACATCATGTGTTTTGTAGACTTCAGTGGTCTGCCAATGTATTGCAGTGAAAAAAAAAAAAAAAAAAAACAACGACAACAACCAAGAAAGTGCCACAATAAAATATTGAATTTCATGGGAAAAGACAGCGAAATTACAACTTTAGTGGAGAACAAATTGCTCCCATTTCAGAGCGGCCATATTTTAGAACCTACACCCTGGGCTGGCCAGAGGAGGAGGCCACCCCCACCCTCTCTTGGGGTTTAGGCCAAGGTAAACTGAGGCATATTGTGATAAATCCTTTGCAAAAACGTGCTGCATCAATAAATTTGATTCAGAAATCTTATTGGCTGACTGTGTATTAATTACATTATGACCTGTTAAAAAATGAACACTGGCTGATAATTGACTAAGCCCATGGCTTAGTAGCATGCATTTGTATACGTGTATTTTTTCTTTTCCCCAAAAACCTGTTGTTCTGTACTCTGACACTGAGAGGTTGTTACAGCCACTAGATGCTCTGAAGCTGGTTGTGAAGCAGTCAGCTTGTAGCGGGACATTAATCATCTCAGTGAATCATGCAGTCAGCAGAGGGCTGTCCATTCTTATCACAGACGGGCCGGCGTGGGTCCACACTGACGCTTCAGCCCAGAGCTGCAGCACTGGATTTCAAATAGTCAGCTAATCACGGCTAAGAGTCTCGCACCCCTGTTCCTGTAACAAGGATCGGGCCCTCGAGGTGTTCATTCTCCCCCGAATTTCTGATTCTGTACTCGTTTAGACCCGGGACACCATGTGAGTGGTCTCTCCAGCCAGTCGGTGGCGTTAATTGGAGGGTTAATGAGCAGGTGGAGGGGACAGCGTTGAGTCTGTGGGCTGTGTTGAGTATCTTCGTCCCCCACACTCTTCGCTCAGTCCCTTTGTCGTGTCGCCGGTCCTGTTCCTCTGGCCGTGCGCCCACTGATTACTGCGCTCAGGCTACCCGTAGGCACACCTGGAGGGTGAAGGACTGAGGACAGTTCACAATGTTCAGGAAAAAAAAACTGATGGCCCTGCACAGTAAAACATCCAGCGTTAAATCGACTCTCACAGAGTGCACATGGTCCCTAATGGACTCGCATGTGCGCTGCTGGAGTTGAATTAACACTGGGCATTTGTGCTGCGTGCCTGTGTCTGATGTTAGCGGTTGTGCTAATGTGTGTGCACGGGCAGGTGAAATCTGTGGGAATGCTCCTGAATGGGCTTCCCTGTGTTTAGTGACGGGTCGCTACCCAGCATGCACAGGGCCAGAAATGGGTTACAGAGTGTGGAAAGTGCTGGTACGAATAGATTTTTGTGAACAGCCACGAGCGATTGCATGATTTTATTTCTGCTGGATTTTAAACAAGCAATCAGCCTTGCGTACGCTAACCACAGTGGTTACTATGGCGACGTTTCACTATGGATTCTATCAGCGTGACTGGCGTGTTCTCATTGTAATTCTGACCTTCTGACAAAATCTTTACAGAATGATGAATTTGTCTGTTTCTGCTGCATAGTTTGTGGAGGTGTTTGTTTTTTAAACGTTTACTTGCTCCGAAGTCTTCATGATTTTATGTTTAACAAAATCGCCCAAAGGAAGTGTGTCTTCGGTGTTGTTTACGGTGAGGGTCCAATTTAGCAGCAAGCTTTTTAAAAGAGCATTTTCCGCGCAGCTAATTGAGATAAAGATAAACACTCATTCATAATTTATTAGTGAATTATTTTCTTTCCTTGAGTTTTGCAAATTGTTCACTTAATGAGCTGGTCATTAAGCACTTCGGTCAAACTTTTAGATTTTTTTGTTTTGCTTTATGAGACTGAGGCCGAAAGCCTGATTTGACTCGCACAGTTTCAGGATCTGCACTTCGGCCTGTATGAGGTAGAGGATGGCCGTGAGGTCACTGTTCCGTGGCTCTTATTACAGGTAGATACGGGCACCTGACTGAACTCGGCCAATCCGAAAACAGATCAGGAGTTCAGCCGCCCGCCTGTAAACGCAATCCAGCATTTGGTTTTGGCTTCTCAGCCAACACCCCCCCCCCCCCAATGGACCGAATGCCGTTTGAATGGAAATGTAGTTTTTCATCAACCCTCCCCCTTCACAGCCCCTCCTGCAACCACATCAGTGGATTTGCAGACTGAGGGCTCTATAACCCCCCCCCCCCCCCCCCACCTACTCCTTCCCCAGGCATTAATCCACCACCCCCCCCCCCCCAGGGAAGACTTAGGATGATGGCGGTTGAAGTAGAGAGGCTGAGGTTTGTGTGAACAGGAGGGTCAGATAAAAAGCCATTTATTCAGTTTTATTTAGCCTGTCAATTGTGGACGTTTTTCCAATGAAACGTAACTGCTTCCTGGGTAAGACTCGTATATGAAAAGCCCAGGAATTGATTTCGCTTTTGCTCTTGTCAGAACACATTTGTGTTTTTTGTGTGTGTGTATGTGTGTGTGTGCGTGTGTATGTGTGTGTGTCTATATGTGTGTGCGTGTGTGTATGTGTGGGTGGGCGTGCGTGTGTGTGCATGTGCATGTTTGTGTCTGTGTGTGTGTATGTATGGGGGTGTGTGTGTGTGTGTGTGTTTATGTCTGTGTGTGTGTGTAAATTTGTGTGCATGTGCATGTTTGTGTCTGCGTGTTTATGTATGGGTGTGTGTGTGTGTGTGTGTTTGTGTGTGTGTGTGTGTGTGTGTGAATCTGTGTGCGTGTGTGTATGTGCATGTTTGTGTCTGTGTGTGTATGTATGGGTGTGTGTGTGTGTGGATCTGTGTGTGTGTTTGTCTCAGCTGTGTCATTTTCCTTTTTCAGCAGTGCTATATCAGGAATTGTTGCTTGGATCATTTCACAAAGGCTGCTCACTTGTCATGTTACTATATTTAATTTTCAAAATGAATAGTCCGGATCCCATTCAATTAATAAGATTGAGCATCCACATTTACAGCAGTATGGTTTAATGGGTAAGCAAATTAAACTTTGCTGTGAATATTTAACTTGTAATTAAATGTTGATGTAGAAGTCTAGTTTTAGCCTGTAATTAAAGCTTTGTATAAAACGGGACTGGCGGTCGACCATTAAGACAAGGTCACTCAAATTGTTACTCCTACACGGTCCAGTTGATGGAAAGGTATCTGAGTACTGATTGACTGTACTTTGAACTTGTATGACATCATGACATAAGACCTGTCACTGTGTACTAAAGCTCACGGCTAGCCTCTTATCCCTGTCTTTCTACTGGTGACACAGATTACAGAGAACTTTAAAATTAACTGTGACAAAGTGATTGTGATAGATGTTATGTCTGTGTAAAGACATCTGTCGCAAGCTGTACTCCCCTGTCATGACCAGTTATAACAAGCGTTATACCACGCTTATGACTGTGTAATGTCGGCGTTATAGCATACAGTACAAGCCAAATGTTGCCAATTAGAAAGTGCCCAATTGTGCCTGGGCGTTCATATTTATTGTTGAGCCTTGCAAATTGTCTTGGTCATTGGTCAAAAGTGTGTAGCATACTTATCTTCATCATGTTGAATGAGGACCATCTGAATAGATCTCCTGGTTTCATTGGCTTGTTTTTTCAGTATTCTTTTCACCTTCCTCTGTGATCTGCACTGTCAAATGTGAAGCACTGTGATGCGTGATGTGCGCTCTGTCCAAAACAATAAAGAGGAGGTCAGTGTAGCACGGCTGCAGGTCTAATTCTGCTGGTCCTTGTCAGGTAACGCAAGAGGGCTGTGTTTAAGTGCATGGCTAAAACCGCCCTCTGATTGGTCAGATTTTGCATGCACACGGAGCAGCTCGTGTCTTGCCTTAGCAGCGTTGCAGGTGTGGATTCACAGCGGCTGAAAGGGGTAGGAAGATGTTTTTTTTCGGCGTGACTACGGGACAGTTCCTATTTACTTTCCTCACATTAAAGATGCCCGGAACAGGAAACGGGCTGCAGTCGCTTCTGTTGCGCTGACCTTCCTACACTGCACCACTGGCCTGTATTCGTATCGATCCGAGCCAGACACTAATCATCCAGGGGGGGCTAAGAGAAGGCTGCTCAGGCTCCTGTATTTCACACCCTATCCAGAGTAATTACCCTGGAAATGAACGTGTTTTAGAGCGCCTGGCCTTGGTGCCGCCCACGAGCTCCCGGGTCACGGGTCACGGGTCGGTTATTTACGAGCCGACGCCGCCATAAACAAGAAGAACGGGAGCCTCTGCGACGTGAAAAAACCGGAGTAGGCTGGGGGGTGCTTCCTCAAGCGGCTGGTAGTGAGTCATCACGCTGGACATCCTCAGCGTGTAACTGTTTTACACAGGTCATGTGATATCCGCTATGACGTCACGTCGGAAGTGTCTTAACGTGACAACAGGCCTCATAACCGAATGTCATTGTTATAAGCTTGTCGTAACGTTTACGCCCGCTTGCTACAATGACTATGTCAGTTCTCGGGAGAAGCTATGCAATGCATTTTTAAAAAAAAAAAATGCATCATAAAGCAGCTGTGACTTCAAGTAAAGTAAAATTTCAACGCTGACGCGTGGGACCGTTTTTTATTTCTCTGTGTGCTGCTGTGCCGTGGTCGTTTGACGTGGCGTAGAAGCTTCTGGAAGGAAGTGTGAGGAACGCGTCGGCGCAAAGCAATGCAAATACAGCCGCGCGCACATCTCCGAGTGTTTTGTAGGGGAGACGAGGGAATCTCGGTATGTGGTGAAATCGTAGACTGAAAGGTGAGGAAGCTGAAAGGGTACTTGGAGCGGAGCTTTTAAATTCGTGAGGTGCCATGGGGAGCAAGCGAAAGCTCCACGTCCTGAATCGTTCGGCGTTTGTAAATTGGCAAAGTAACGCAAAGTGAAAACTGAACTGTCGGGGTAAAAAAAATGATATGATATGTATGAAAATCCATTTGAACTAGACGGAAGAGCACCACTTTCATGGATTACATCACTATTCTTAAAAATGCTATCAGTGTTACTTCTATTCAAACCAAGTGCTGTGTGCACTTGGTTTGAATAGAACACATAACACAGAGTCTAGACATTTTTTTGAGTGTGTTGTTAACCTACCTTTCACAAAAAGCTGAATTGTAGTCATTTACTTCTACTTTTCATTGGAATTGCAAAGCAAATGTTATGTCATAGGGATAGCAGATGACCGACATTCATTGTGTTGAGCTTTTTCTTTGGACCAAATTAAAAAAAAAAAACAATAAACATGTCCTCTTCGAAAAGGAAATAGCATTGTGAAAATGTTGTTTGCTTGAGCTGTACTTGTACTCAATTTTCCCAATATGGCTTCATTAGCCCTCCAATGGATTTAATATCAGTGTTTTTTTTTTTGCGGTCTGATAATTGAATCGCTCAGGTCTTCGATGTCCACGTCATCAAGGTTGTTTCACATGACATCGTCAACACAAAAACCCAGAGCTGCCCTCTGTCGGGCTCTCCACTCTGCGTTTATGGTTCCAGGATTAAAGACATCACTACCCGGACTGTCGTATAGAAATGAAGCCGGTCTTTTGTGCGACACGGAATTGCTTGTCTATTGTGCCTTCTTTAATTTAGAGAGGATTTCACCACTGAGCTTCCCTTTCAGATTGTAATAGTCGGGTGCTTTCATGGACCTTTTTCTATCTTTTTCTGTGTTGATTTAATGCTGTTTCTTCATTCAGCTCGGAACTGAAATGTAATATACTTACCCACAGAAAGCACAAATCCCCTGCTTCATTGTCGCTTTTTAATTGGAGGTTGTATTTTCTCCACACTGTTATTTCAGCTCCATTATTGAGTTTAGAAAATCTCCTGAAGCCTCGGTTCATAAAATGGCATTCAACACAATATGATTCCACACTTGTATATATATTTCAACTTATGCCTGTTCACGTTCCTGCCTGGAAGTCCAAATGGTGGTGATGCACATTTCAGTACAACGAAATAATAATAATAATAATAATAATAATAATAATAAAAATAATTCTTTACATTTGTATAGTGCTTTTCTCTAAACTCAAAGCGCTTTTTACAGTGATGAGAGGGAAACTCACCTCACCCACCACCGATGTGCAGCACCCACCTGGGTGATGCACGGCAGCCATTTTGCACCAGAACGCTGACCACACCATCAGCTGAGGTGGAGAGAGAGAAGAACTTATTCACCCAGGGCCATATTTCTAAAACCTAGTGATCGAGAATCAGTTCACCCTGGTTTTGTAGCCTAACCTTATCCATTGTGGGCTAAAAGACAAAACTCCTCCCAGATCAACAGCCCTACTCTAAAGTGCTTCATGAACATGGGCCTCTGTCTTTGGCTGAAGGCTCACGGATGCTAGCTTGCTATCAGCAGCCCTGCCTCTTGTTGATTCTCTCCGGCAGTCTGATGTTCATGCAGTCCTCAGGCGGGGAATATACGCACTGGCTTCTGTTTATTTCCCCCAACTGCCAGGCAGATCGCTTTGCATTTAGCGCTGTGTTTGATAAAAGTGTGTAAAAATAGGCTGGAACAGCATCGGGGAATTGCTGCGGCCTGTTATTCACACCGTTTCTTTTACTTTTTGTTTGGAAGCAGGGGGCCTCAGTTTGTGTTGTGTAGTCGGTTTTAAACAAGGTTGAAGTAGGCCTAGAGAGTAAGACATTTTTTCGGTGTACAATTTTAAGTTTCTGCTGCAGTTACTGCATTTAGTTTATAAACAATCTCTGATATTAATGATGAGTATATACGAAATGACGGGCAAAAAAAAAAATGTAATTCAATTTTAAAATTTTAAAAATACTTCACATGGCCTGTGTTTGTGTGCAGTGATTCAGAGAACTGAAATGAAATGTATGGTCCCTGAGCCAGTAAAGCCAGCAGGTTTTTAAACCTTTTCTGATCCAGAGACCCCCACCCAGGCTCAAAGGCCTCCAGGGGACCCCATATTTAGATAAAAGGAGGGCGGGGGGGGGGGGGGGGGGGGCTTCTATCTGTGCTCGTGCCACCTGGGTGGGGACCCCCTACTGTACCCTTCAAAGACCCCCCCCCCCATGTTGAAAACCCGGGCACATAAGCAGTGAAGAGGCACTGTCGCCAACAAAGAAGGTATAGATACACCTAAACAGAAACAAGGCGACCGCGCTGTGTATGTGTAGTCAGAATATAACATTGGCAAGCGTACTGCGAAACCAACGATGTCCATTTTTCAAGGGGTTAGTGTCTGCTGTCTGAATGCACTGAAGTGGATTGCCTGTAAGTGACAGGAGCAGGCACTTAGCTATTCCCAAAGCAATGAATTATATTTCCCTTCTTATCTGAAGTGACACTCGGGATCTTCTTCGCCAGCTCGTGCCGCTGGAGCGGGGCGTGAATGATCTCTGAGCAGGGCGCAATCTCGCCCGTGTCCTGGGGAAGGAAGGGTGCGCAGCTGTCCGCCATTTTTTTTAAAAACCAGTAACCGGCTGCGCCTTATCTGGGGGCCCTCTGTCGCTCTTAAGTTGGGGAAGAAAAAGAAGGAAAAAAAAAACATTCATTTAAAAATATGCACAAACATAATGTGTGTGTGTGTGTGTGTGTGTGTGTGTGTGTGTGTGTGTGTGTGTGCGTGTGTGTCTGTGTGTGTGTGATACATTTGTATGTATGTGAGTGGTTAAAAAGTGAATTGCCCATATCCATATCAGTTATCCATGAAATGGACTCCATCATAGTGAATACAAACTATAAACAGATATCATCCGGCCGGTTAAAAAAAAAAGAAAAAAAAAAGAAAATGCTCCCGGTTTTTTATTTGTGTCTGGTGAACAGTTTGGGCACGGCTCTCATTTATTGAGCTATTGAAATTGCGAGGAAATTTTCCCCCGCGTCAGAGCGGTCCCGATTCCAGGGCTTGTATATCCTGCGACTCGGGGTTCTTCTCTCCAACGTTTAGCGGCAACTTGCTGGCATATATATTGCCTTTTCCCTGTCAGAGGATCTCTGCTTTATGGCCCCTGTCAGCTGCGCTTCCCAGATTTATAAGCAGCGGACTTAAAAATGTTATACTTGATAAATACCCCGACAGCAAATCACCATTTCCAGCCTCGCCCCCGTGAAGCCCTAAAGGAAATTCGCTGATAGTAATGCGAAAGAAATGGAACCGGATTGCATTTTGCGCACTTATTTCCAGGACCAGAAGTTTTAAGAATTCCAGCGGCTTCGCGGTACCAACTATGACATCACTCTAACTGAACGGATTCATTTTTTTTTAAAAGAGCAGTGTAGACCTTTATTTATGTTAGTGCCCAGCCAATACACAAGCAGTAGAATAAATATGTGCTAAATTCAAAATGGGAAATATACCCCATAATACACATATACTTATCAGCGCTTCAGCTCTATTTTATTCATCCATGTATGCTGAGATCAATGTGTGCTTAGACACCTAGTGTAAGAAACGTTGGTAGTCATTGATTTTTCCACAAATCAAAGACTTACTGGTCTCCTTCACAACCAGAGTACCTAGGCAAAGTAAATTACTGTACCTGGATATGTGAGACCTCCTCCATACATGTATTTATTTTAATAAATGCTTTAACTACAGTGTGTTTAGATGCTGACGGTAGATATTTTATGCTTTGCAAAGCAATGAAATTACTTAACGTCAGATGTTCTGTTTCGGTTGTGAAATTGTTTTAATTTTAGATTTATGCAGTTTCTCTACGTACCATTTTGGTATTTCCAAGAAACACAGACTATGAAAAGAAAAAAGAAAGCCACAGACCACTGATGCTCCAAAACGCTGGTCGATATTTTGTAAATAAGTGATATTTTGGAGCATTAATAGTGTGTGGCTTACATTTTCTTTTAATAATCTGACTGCTGTCAGCCAGCACCTCCTCAAGTTGTCAGATGTGAGGCCCTTTCATTATGCATCAGAAACAAGGACTGGGGAACAAAAACCGAATCGCTCAAAACTAGCATCGCACTGAAGTAATGACTTCAGTTCTGTTTAGAGGCACTGGGTCTGTCCAGCTGAGAGAAGGCGGGTTTCTGGGAGTGGGTGAGGTGCTCCACCACATAGGGAGGGAGGTGAGAAAGCGTGACCTGCTCACAAACTGAAAGAAAGAGCAAAATGTGAGCGGTGAAGGTCGTGCCGTCTGAGCTGGCTTCCTGGTGCCTCCGTTCCCTCCAGAGCTCGCTGTACCTGCCCTATCCTCCCACCCCAGGACACCTGTCCTTTCACTGGAAGGGTTTTTCATTTGGGTTATGGATTTTCTTTGCGGCTGACTGTAATCTCTGAAAGTGTATCCCCCAAAGTATATGAAATAAGAAAACAAACCAAAAAAAAAAAGAAAAAAAAAAGAAAAAGTTTTTATTCCTTAAATTTAAAAAAAGGAAATATTACCCTGCATGCAGAATGGTGTTAGCGCAGGAAGCTATTACAATACACGCTCTGGGTCATGTGACTCAGTGCATGTGACCTGAGTGGTAAGGGTAATGCAGGCCAAACCGGCAAGCGCTTCAGAATGCAAATTGACTTTTTTTAATAGCCTTTTAATCTTGGCTTTCCTTTTAAATGCTACCAGTGATGCCACGTTAATTAATTACTTAGTAATGCCTAAGTAATTAATGGGTGTTTAGTAAAAAAAAAAAAAAAATCTGTGGTTTGTGTACTGCACTTTTTTTAAAACAAGAAAATAGTAAGAAAATGGTAATGTCATTTGTTTGTTATTATTTGTGTGTGCGTCCGTGCGTGCGTGTCTGTGTGTGTGTGCGTGTGTGTGTGTGTGTATGTGTGTGTGTCTGTGTGAGTCTGTGTACGTGTGTGTGTGTGCATGTGTATGTGTGTGTGTGTGCATGTGTATGTGTGTGCGGTGTGTGCGTGTGTGTGTGTGTGTGTGCATGTGTATGTGTGTGCGGTGTGTGCGTGCTCGTGTGCGTGTGTGTGTGTATGTGTGTGTGTCTGTGTGAGTCTGTGTATGTGTGTGTGTGTGCATGTGTATGTGTGCGGTGTGTGCGTGTGTGTGTGTGTGCATGTGTATGTGTGCGGTGTGTGCGTGTGTGTGTGTGTGTGCATGTGTATGTGTGTGTGTCTGTGTGAGTCTGTGTATGTGCGTGTGTGTGCATGTTGTTGTGCGGTGTGTGCGCGTGTGTGTGTGTGTATGTGTGTGTGTCTGTGTGAGTCTGTGTATGTGTGTGTGTGCGCGTGTGTGTGTGTGTATGTGTGTGTGTCTGTGTGAGTCTGTGTATGTGTGTGTGTGTGCATGTGTATGTGTGTGTGTGCATGTGTATGTGTGTGTGGTGTGTGCGTGTGTGTGTGTGTGCATTTGTATGTGTGTGCGGTGTGTGCGCGTGTGTGTGTGTGCATGTGTATGTGTGTGCGGTGTGTGCGCGCGTGTGTGTGTGCATGTGTATGTGTGCGGTGTGTGCGTGTGTGTGTGTGTGCATGTGTGTGTGTATGTGTGTGTGTCTGTGTGAGTCTGTGTACGTGTGTGTGTGTGCATGTGTATGTGTGTGTGTGTGCGGTGTGCGTGTGTGTGTGTGTGCATGTGTATGTGTGTGCAGTGTGTGCGTGTGTGTGTGTGTGCATGTGTATGTGTGTGCGGTGTGTGCGTGTGTGTGTGTGTGTGCATGTGTATGTGTGTGCGGTGTGTGCGTGTGTGTGTGTGTGCATGTGTATGTGTGTGCGTGTGTGTGTGTGTGTGTGCATGTGTATGTGTGTGCGGTGTGTGCGTGCTCGTGTGCGTGTGTGCATGTGTATGTGTGTGTGGTGTGTGCGTGTGTGTGTGTGTGCATGTGTATGTGTGTGCGGTGTGTGCGTGCTCGTGTGTGTGTGTGACAGAACTACAGGAGGTCTGTATCAGAGTGTTGATGCAGAGCAGCAGGTCATGATGATGAATGGCCCATAGGCAGGAGCAGGATGCTCACTGTGACCCAGAGTCCAGTGTTAGCAGGCGAGGAGAGGCTACCAGCCCTGAAATTCCAGAACCCAGCTTAAACTAACCTCAGAAATAACAACTTATCATGATATCATAATGATATATAGTGATGTCATAATGCTTCCTTTATTCCAATCTTCCCCAATTGCTTTTGTTCCTTTGTTCCAACATCATCAGCTGGGTTGCTGGGAGACGTAAAAACAACAATGGTGTTCACATTGGCTTAATTTAAGCACTCTTAAATTTAGCACTCTAAAATTAAGCACACTGAAGTTATGATTATTGACTAAGGGTGATTGAATCAGGTCCTGTATTATTTCTCTGGGCTTTGAGATGAAAGATGGCGCTGGCTCTCTCTGGGTTTATCCTCCGGTCAGTGAAAGTTGGGCTTTGTTCTGAGTGGCCAGTGATGGCCGACCGTGTCCCCAGTTGCCGGTCATAAAGATGAAAAGGCAGTGCGGGAGGGCTCCCGGTCGTCCTTGACCTCACCTGCCGATGGCGGCGTGTAATTGGACAGCCGAGCGGGCGGAGCAGCCTCATCAGTTAGCCCCTCTCCTAACAGGAAGCTGTCACAGCTTTGACTGAGAGGATCTCACAGCGGTGGCCAAGACAGGCCCAGGAACTCCCATCACTGTAGATAACACACACACACACACATACGCGTACACACCACACACGCACACACACACACACACACACACACACACACGCACACACGCATACACATACACACCACACACACATCACACCTCACTCACACACACACGCATACACATACACACACACACATCACACCTCACTCACACACATACACACCACACACACACACACACACATACACACCACACACACACAAACACATGTGACCAGGTTAACCCAGTGGTGTTAAACCATGTTCTTCTGCAGGGATTTTTTCACCAGCTATGTGAGAGGGCCTCCTTGGATTCACGGCCTAAGAAATGAAGACCTCTGATATTTTATCACCACGGAACTGATGAAAACCGAAAATAAATTTTGAAGACCATTAAGATTCCGGAACAGAAGCGAATCAGGGTTGATTTACACGTGGCACAGCGATACGTCATGCCCTTTTTCAGACACACGTCACCGTTCGGAAAATTCAGCACTTAGGATTTTGAAAGGGTTCTAAGAGACTTGTTTTTTGACATTGTCACAAAGACGTTAAGCGATACATGGGGTTGTGCATGTGTGTGAGTGAGGTGTGATGTGTGTGTGTGTATGTGCATACGTGTGTGTGTGAGTGAGGTGTGATGTGTGTGTGGTGTGTATGTGCATACGTGTGTGTGTGAGTGAGGTGTGATGTGTGTGTGGTGTGTATGTGTATGCATGCGTGTGTGTGTGTATACGTGTGTGGCGTGTATGCGTGTGTGTGTGTGTGTGTGCGTGTGTGTGTTATCTACAGTGATGGGAATCCACGATTGCATTGCATGAGATGTTCCCCACAATATGTATTGAACTGCATAATTAATGTGCTAACCTAAACAAATTTTACTTCTCGGCAAATGTTTGTTTTACAGAAAATGGGCGACAGTAGCAGGTAATTTTCCCCGGATCAGTGGTGTCACAATTAAAATTTTTGTCATTGTATTGCTTCTCTTTGGAAGTCATTTAATCTCATAAAATATTGACTTTCGAGGTGATCTGGCTGTCTGAAATCCACTTTAATCATCATGATGACCTCCGTTCCAGGAGCTTTCACTGTTTAAATGGTTTTGCAACAAAAATAAACAAGGAAGATAATTGAAAAAAAAGGCCCCAATCAGTGTAAGTGAGCAGATTCCCTGTGTTCTCTCTGGATGTAGAGGGGCAGTTTGGGGAGGTTGGGGGGGGGATGCTGGGTTGGCTTGGAAACATACAAATGATTCCGCCATTCTTCCTGGCTTCCTAACGTCGCCTGATATAAAATAAAATAAAACGTATACTGCCCCCCATGGTTTACGCGGGAATTGCACCAACGCTCTGAACGGCCGCAGGACACCCATGACAGCCGTCTTCACGTGATCTGAATGGAGTGTGTTTCCGGCCTGAGACTGAAGTGCACAGGTCCCGTCACAGAGAGGCCTCCTGTGTTTGAATCGTCCCCTGGTTACCGTCACCCGAGGACGTAGCTGTGAGTGGCCCGTGTCTGTGCCGTTTCCCCCAAAGTTGTCCAAACAAACTGCTACAAAAAGAAGTGTCTGGAACCCCCCCCCCCCCCCCCCCCCCCCCGGCTTCCAGCCGTTGAGGGCGGTCCCCGCGTCTGGCCCTGTTTTCGGGAAAGTGGGCCAGCGGCCTAACGACCGGTCGCCATGACGGCAGGCGCTCAATCACTCCTCCCTCCCGCAGATAATGCCGCGTGTGGGGGGGTGCGCTCCGTACCGCCCGGCTCACGCCGCCAGCGTCAGAACTCAGGAGCTGCGTTACTGAGCATGTGCAGACACCTCTGGAGCTTCACAAGGCTTTACAGGAACAGAATAAAAGAAAGCAGGGCTACGGTAGTCTTTCTTATTCAATTGAAATATTCATCATCATCATCATCATCATCATCATCATCATTATTATTATTATTATTAGTAGTAGTAGTAGAAGTAGTAGTAGCAGTAGTAGCAGTGGAAGCAGTAGTAGTAGTAGTAGTAGCAGTAGCAGTAATAGCAGTGGAAGCAGTAGTAGTAGTAGTAGTAGCAGTACCAGCAGTAATAGTAGTAGCAGTAGTAGTAGCAATAGTAGTAGTAATAGTAGTAGTAAGATCCTTGAAGAGTGTGCCTCAGGATTGGGTGCTCGCCCATTCACAGTCTCCAGGATGCCGGAGGTGGTGCAGCAGTGGTCTTAGGAGTGAATCCATCGCAGGAGGAAAGAGCTCTATTGTTAGTGCCGGTGTCTCTTTTCAGTCTCAACTCAATGGCTGCAAAACATGGCTTTGATTTTTTTATTTATTTATTTATTTATTTATATATTTTTTTTTTTGGCATTGATTTGGTGTGTTCTATTTTCGGATCTCGAAAAGTGAACTTTCTCCAGTCGGTTTGAAGCTCCTGTTCTCAGCGAGGTGTGAACGCTGCCAGTGCATCACCGTGGGGGGATGCTGATTGGCTGAGGCGTGCGGCTTTGGGAGAGCGTTTTCTCTGTGCTTTGATGTGGTTATCGGGGAAAACGCACCGCTCCTCCCCTAATGCTGTGCGTATCAGGCTTTATGAGAGAGCTCCAGGCTATCAGAGAGTGTTAGCATTGTCATGTCAGGAACATGAGCAGTTGCAAGACCTGTGCGTGTGTGTCTGTGTGCACATGCGTGTGCGTGTATGCATGCGTGCATGTGTGCGTGTGTGTGCGTGTGTGTGCACATGTACGTGTGTGTGTGTGTGTGTCTTTGTGTGTGTGTGTGTGTGTCTTTATGTGTGCGTGTGTGTGTGTGTGTGTGTGTGTGTGTATGTGGTTGTCTTTGTGTGTGTGTGTGTGTTTGTATATGTGTGCGTGTCTTTGTGTGTGTGTGTGTGTGTGTGTGTGTGTGTGTGTGTGTGTATGTGGTTGTCTTTGTGTGTGTGTGTGTGTGTCTTTATGTGTGCGTGTGTGTGTGTGTGTGTGTGTGTGTGTATGTGGTTGTCTTTGTGTGTGTGTGTGTGTTTGTATATGTGTGCGTGTCTTTGTGTGTGTGTGTGTGTGTGTGTGTGTGTTTGTGTATGTGTGCATGTCTTTGTGTGTGTATGTGTGTGGTTCCGTTAATAAAATCCCAGGGAGGACTTTATAAATTTATAAATCAACCGTACAAGGACTGTCTAGGGAAAGTGCGTGGCACATCAAACTAAACACTTTTCCTTGAGATCATTCTTATGCTCATTGACATATTCATTGCAGTTGTATGTACATGTAAACTGATACATGTCAATTGCGCGTAACCTTCCGGAGAACCATCCTACTACAGACGGCTAACAAACGGCAGCCTCACAGTTGCGACGTAATGTCATGAATGAAAAACGGCAAGAGAGCGAGAGAGCGAGCGAGAGAGCGATCGCCATTATACGGGAGGCGCGCCGCAGAGAGAGCACTTTGCGTCTCCGCCGCCGCCGTGCGGATCACCCGGCTTCGTCAGGGATGCGAACGGCCGTCGGCAGCTGCGAGTTACCCGGTCTCCTGAAGCCGGGATTAAAATCGCGCGGGGCGAAGGTGCGCAGCCAAAGCCCCGCTCGCCCCAGAAAAGTGGGTCAAGGGAGGCGGCGGGATCTGCGGTGTAACAGCGCCCACTAGTGGCCGTTATCGAGAACTGCCGCTGCCGAAAGTCAGAGAGTAGGCTGCAGACGCAGACCTGTGAGCTGGCCGCCTCACTTTTAAATATATTGTGGGTCTCTCGCAAGGAGAAAGGCAAATAAATTATTTCAGCATACGGGGGGAAGAAGAAGAAGAAGAAGAAAGAAAGAAAGAAAGAAAGAAAAAAAGGAAGGGGTGCACCTGGAATTTGCATGGCCTAAAAATACCCTCTATCCTTCAGAGCCTCATAAATCAAGCGGAGACAGAGGGTCCCCAGACGTGCTGCCCTTTATTCACTAAAGTGATAAATTGATCCCAACGCAGCCAATAAAAAACAGCGCGGGGTAAAAGCACAAAGGTTTGTTCTGCAGATTGGAAGGATTTTCAGGAGCTCACAAAGAGCGGTTATTTAGAATTTATTTTAGAACATATACTGTATATATACACGTGTAATTTTGAGATTTCATGTATGTTTTCATGAAGGCTGCAGCATTTGGGATCATCAGAGATCGTTACTGCGGTTAAAATCCAACTAGATGTTCTGCTTCTAGAATGTTTCAGGACTGAAGACACAAGGAGGGCCCAGTAGGTGGAATAACTAGATTCGTAGTGTGCTTGTAAAAGCATCTGATAACCATACCTACTGTATGATTGAAATCATTTTAATGACACAATGTGTGCATATAACATCAAGATCCTTTTGACAGAACTTTGCCTCATGCAGTAAAGTGAGAATCGTTGATTTGCAGTACAAGTGTGAGAATCCTTTTTGTCTGGTTGTGCAAATAACACACACATCTGCAGCAAACTTCACAGCAAACACGTGATTAGGTCATTCGTGAATAAGCATCGTGCATATCCAAGGGTAACTTGACTAGAGTATGGCCACATGAAAGGGGACAGGGCAGTTCATATCCCAAACGGAAAAAACATTATTCAAAACCGTCACAATCCACTCAGTTCTTTTACGCATAATCAATTATCAATATTCTGCATTATCTTTCTGCTGAGCCGAGCCCAGAGGACACGCTCATGAGTTTAGAGTTTCTCAAGAGCCCTGAAGCCAGAGGCCTGCTGCCATTTTTCTTTGCATAATTCCTCAGCCAGCGCTTAATACTCCTCATCCTCCTCCTCTTCCTCTCCGGGCCGCCTGGACGTGGAGCATGAACGATGAAGATCCCGCCGCCGGACGGATTTGGGCCGTCCTGTGGGGAAAGCGTGTCCGCGCCGATGGAAGACGGCCCAGATTTGATTAAAGGAAGGACTAGACTCCGCCCCTCTCATCCCTCCCCCCTCCCCGTCCCCCGCCCCCCCCGCCTCCCTACCTTCCCACCCCCCCATTCGCCAGCGAGCGGGAGGAGAGCCGCCCCTGGCCGTGCTAATCGCCCGTATTTTGGGCAGGAAACGCGTTTGTGCTGCGTAAACGTCAGGCACAGGAGCCAGAGAGAGAGAGAGAGAGAGAGAGGGAGGGAGAGAGAGAGAGAGAGAGAGAGAGAGAGAGAGAGAGAGAGAGAGAGGAGAGAGAGAGAGACAGAGAGAGAGAGACAGAGAGAGAGAGAGGGAGGGAGAGAGAGAGAGAGAGACCCACTGCTGCCTCACACTCGTCAGGTGCAATATGACTGAAGGGCCCTGCTGGCGTAGGAGCCGTTGGGGACGGGCAGCACCGCACGCTGTCATCAGAATGCTTAGATACGCATCCTGTCAAATGGCTTCACATTAATAATTCACTTTCAGAGCTGAGGTCCTACAGCTACTGTAGGTGATTAATGCATAAGCTGTCCGTAGCTGTGCGTGTGAGTGCGCATGTGTGTGCGTATGTCTATGCATATGTACAGTATATATCTGTGCAAAGTCCAGGCTGACTTCAGGCCAGAATTGGCCCAGACCCGGCTCAGTGTCGCTTGATATCTGGGTATGCAATAGAACCATGAACAATGAGTACCTTGCAATTACACTAAGGTGGACTGAACAATAAGAACATTTTATGTTCCACGACACCAAACCTGGATTTCTTTTTTGTTGAATTGGCTAAAAGTTAAGTGGTCCATGTACAATATGGAAATGTCAAAAATTTAATTCAGTGACCTCAAAACAAGATCCAATTTGCCATTTATTACTTAAACAAGATAGTCATATCATGTTTGCATTATTTGGCAATATATACAGTATTCGCAGGGGAACTGTGAAGTGTACAGTAGCTGTCGTCTTATAAAGATCAGCTGTTGTCTTATAGTATACTGCAAGTCACTTACTGCTTTTTCCAGGTTCTGTTTCATGGCAAATATAGTACAGGTGTGTATATACGTGCATGCTTTATTGGTTATAAAATCAAAATGTTATCAGGCTGAAATAGCAGAGGCGCAGGAGTGGAGTACGGTGAGAGAGATCCCACATTACCGTACCTCAGCTGACTATTATTGTCATTGTATAATTGGAAGCCAGTAATTACATTTTTCTTTTCCATTTTCCAATGATCCACTTAATTAATGGCATTTAATGATGATGTTACATGGTTAATAAACGGATTTTCTTGTGCCAATTAGAAAGATTTTCGACGGCCGGCCTCTTGCAGTAGATTGCAAGCGGCTGTCACGTCATTGGCTGATTGTGCCGTAGCACAGAGGGGAACAAACGATCGCGTTCTCTTTCACAGGGTTCGGTTTGTAGCATAGGGACGGAGAATCTCTTGCCGGCAGGTTCCGTTACTGACAGAATGGTGTCAGCTGAAGATTCAATATTTAGCACCGGTGTGTAGATAGCTAGGCCGCTGGAAATACACTGTGTCCGTTGGGTGAGCGCAGGTGTCACAGTAATAATTCTCCCCTGAATCTTGAAACTTGTTGTTTGCTCTGAACTTTAGTCCTCTAGTTGGTTACCCTAGATGCGAGTACGATCAAGGGTAATAAAAGAGTGGCATTGTGACTTCAAATCAAATCACTTTCATTTGTATAGTGCTGTTTAAAAAGAAACTGTCACAAAGAGGCTTTGCAGGAAGAGAGCAAAAACGTTTCCCATATGAACCAGAGAGGAGCTCTTCATTAATCCCAGAATGCATTGGTAATAATGAAGATATCAAAGCCAGTGGTGAATGGTGGATGCCTTCTGACTGTAGTTCCTTGAAAAAGAGTTCCTGGAATTATAGCCAGAAAGTGTCCACCAATTACTGCCTGGAATAGATCCTCACTTCCTGCCAGCGCATGCCGTCACAGGAATTGAGGTCATGATTGGTGGAGGTCCTCATTGGTTTCTATCCCTAAATACAACATGGAAACATGGCCTCAGAAGCACTTTCAGTGTCTCAGCTGGTGGCAGACTGATTTCAGAATTTCTAGGATCAGTAAAATGACGTCTTGGGTGTGCTGACCCATTATATACACTGCATACCAAAACAGTACTGGCAAATTCAATAATAATAATAATAATAATCATAATAATAATAATAATAATAATAATAATAATAATAATAATAATAATAATTTCCTAGAAACCGTGTGGTATGTTTGAAGTTAAAGGGTTAAATATGCTTGTATCAGCCCGTTGCAAAAACACTGATAATATTCTCCATTTCATACGGATCATTAATCCAGATCTTCCATATTTAGAGCTGCCCTGGCGATGTTCGGTTTGACATGTGCGCTGTACCATGTGACACGCATTGGGGTTTTTGATGAGGCAAATTAATTTGTTGTCATGGACGACGTGGCAGCCTGTGAAAAAGGGTGTTTGCTCGACGACGTTCTTACCGAGGCACGGGGAAGAAAGAAGGGAAGCTGGAAAGCTCTGAAAGCCTCGAAATACATTTCACAGTCATTATCGCCCTACTCAGTGTTGCTCTCCATCATGATTAGGCGACGTCTGCTTCCATTTCATGCAAAATTGAAAGCTCGACAGCTAAGTGATTTTCAAGTGCGCTGAAGGCTGCCGTGCAGATTTACCTCAGAAAATCCCCCCGTCAATTTATGACGCCGGACGAGCCTGCGCCGCCTGTTTTTGCGAGTCTGGAGGAAATTCAGCAGCTTTGACCTCAGCGCCCTAAATGATTATGTGTGCGGGACCTGTACAAGACCACCGGATTTACCGTGCGAGTGCTACGAGGTAGAAGAACCCTCCATGCACTGCGACTGTATCATTCATATTTATAAGAGCTGGAGTTGGCCTCTGTCTTCAGCACATGTCAACACAACGATGAGAACGGAATATATGCAGGTGGTGGCATAACTGCCCCCCCTCCCACTCTGAACCTCCCCAAAACTGTGCCCCCCCCCCCCCCCCCCAAGAGCCTCCCACCCCTCACCCCAGGACCCTGACTGGGAGAAAGCAGTTTAAAAAATTAATGGATGGATGGATGGATGGATACTTGTACATTTGCACATATTATATGTATATAGGATATATTTACACTTTCTCCCTGGACTGGATTACCTTTTCGGCATTTTAACCTGTATGGCAGCGATGCCATGCCCAGGATCCTGTGACCGTCTGGTTATGAGTTTGTTTACCTAACAGCCGCTACACCTGTTTCTGCCCTGGTGCATTAGACACGACAGATATCAGCAACAAGCTCCATGGAGAGTTCACACGCTCTAAAGGCAACTGCAGCACATTCTGGAGCATGTGATTCTTTTTAACACGACTCTTAATAATAATAAAAATGTCTGTTCTGCTCTGTTTCTGCTCTCTTTTTTTGTCAAAAAGTAAATAATAATGAAGAGTCGTAAAAACGTACACATGCATTTTCATTTTGAATACCTGAGGACAGTCAAAATGCATTTTCAGTTCCAGGCTAAGAGATCAAAGATGGTAAAAAAACTGACCTCAGACCAGTTAAATGGCACAGGCTGCTCTCGTCTTGTTGTCACTCCTAATGTCGTGTGACAGTGTTCACACGGACACATGGGCGTGGAGATCAGCCAGAGGACTCCCATCAACAGCTCCTGTGCACCCGAAGGGGAACGCTCGCTCTCACAGTTATGAAAAGTGCAGTGGGAGTGGCACTGCAGCAGCCCCCGACGCTAGCATGCCTAATTTATGAGCGCTTTAATTGCTGTAGACGGGGGTACATTAGATCTGCTTCCTGTGCAGCGGGAGCTCAGATTCTCTAAGTCATTAAACTAATTGAACAAGCTAATTAGCCGGTTTGCTTTGACTGACTTGGACATGTGTGTTGTTGTTCGTTTTTTTTGTTTTCTGGCCTAATTTAAGGAAATATTACTTGGAAAAAAAAACGACAATACTTTGATCTTTTCGGTAAACATTTTATTTGCATGTTATGTAAATAATGGAAATAGGGACCCTTGATGTAATGAAGGGGCGCTTTCAGAGGAAACTCATTTGTAAATGAAAAACCAAGAATTTCCACTTTTTAAAAAAAAGCTGATCGTAGAATATGGAACCATTAATCATGGGGGAAAAAGGGAATGAAATTCATTCTTATCTTTCTCTTTCTTTCAGATTTATCCAAATGTTTAATAACCACATGGAGTTGTATCTTCTCTGTGTAGCTTTAAATATCTTATTGCTTTATAATTGTGGATGAGTATAACTTGATTTATTGCAGTTTCTTCTGCTGATCGTATATCCATAATTCAGAATTCAGTCTCATTGTTGTTGAATCCAGGGTTAGTTCGACTGGACATTCAAAGAGAGGTCAGATTAACAGCATATTAACAGAAATGTGGAATCAACAGTTTCTATAACACCCCAATCCAGTGGCCAATAAATCTGTCATGCTCTCTCTGTACAGACATGTGTTACTGAATAAATGTATTACCCAGCGTTGCTGAAGACCCTGTCTGCAGTACAGTACCTCCTCTTTTGTGTTAGCATTTTGCATCGCGGTGTAAACAGTGTGAACTGTGTAATCACCATTTCAGTGTTTGTTCCTCTTCTTCTTTTTTTACAGGGATTCCTGAGGAATTTTACTCTTTCATGCTGCCGGTCTGAAACAGTCCTGCTGACAGCTTTCTTATATGGGTAAGAGAATGACGTGATGATGATGATGATTCTTCTCCTTCTCCTTATTTTATTTCTTCTTGTTCTTGTTCTTGTTCTTCTTGTTCTTGTTCTTCTTGTTCTTGTTCTTCTTCTTTTTATCAATAATAATGATATTCTACTTAGAGAACTGCAAATGGACTGTGTTTGGAACTTTGCACGGATCAAGTTCTAGGACTTTTATCAGAGTTGCTCTGCCACGGTCCATAAATATTTCCGTTAGTTTCCCATTTCTGTGGAAACGTCTCGGTGATTATTAAGTGAATTATGTGCAGCCTGTGAATGCCGATGCAGGCGGGTGAGCCTGACAGCGGCGTCAGGGCTCGTCCGTTAGGCGGGAGACAGACGGCGTGTGATTGGGTCGTATGATGTCAGATATCATCTCATTTCGGGTTTCACTTTGAACACTGCGGAGATCCGATAGACGGATCGCACATTCTTTCGCTCACTAAATTGCTTATTTTACACATACACTTGGATGTACCTCAAAACTGAAATGCATGATTTAGTGTTTTGTTTTTTGTTTTTCAAAAGTTGCAGCTGATGGCATTGAAATAGCTAACACTCTGGCCCTCGTACTGCTCATTTAAATGCTAATACTGTAGCTGAATCCTTTCTGTACTTGATTTCAAATCAAGTAATATAGACAATATTACATTTTCATTGTAGCACATACATTTGGTTATTTTGCACAATTTTAATTATTTAAAAAAACTGTTATTCATAAATATCAGGTCTTTCACAGATACCTCCAGTTTGCTGTAAGAGGATTGCTGTTTCAATAAAAGCTGTTTTCAGTATATTTCTATGTAGAATTTGTAGCTTATTAGCTTGATATCACGATCAAATTGCAAAGCATATTTTTTTTTTCTTGACTGCATTTCCATTATTTTTCCACTAGGTGTCGACAAATCAAACTTTTAAATCCACCGTTTACCGATTTGTTTATAATAATCCCATTGCTAGCGCCGCGATCATTTCACATAGTATAAGTGTTGCTTATAAGGTATCCCCTGTCTTAAAAGAAAAAATAAAAAAATTATGTACAGTCCAGCTTTTGCATTCCTTTACACTGTAAAATGTGCAGTGTCAATTCAACTCTAACGGAGGCTATATGAGACCCACGGGGACCGTATGCACTCTATTAGAGTGAAATGTACTCAGTAAGAGTGTACTTGACACTGAACATTTTACCGTTTGGTGATAACTCTGTATCACGCTTCCTTGCTACACCTGCCCTAAAAAAAGAATGATCTATTCTTTTAATATACCTTCAGCCGTGCTCATTCAGATTCAGGTCATATCCGGGGTGTGTGATTTATTGTGATGCAGCTTGAAGATAACCTCAGAGGTGAGGCGTACAACACAGCACCCGCCACAGAGTCACCCCCCCGCCCCAGTTTAAATTATTACTGCTGCTCGGCCTTCTCTGTTATTACAGGCTTTTCGAACACAAGTAGTAAATGTCACTTCAAACTTGATTATCATAAACCAACCAAAACCGAACGCCATTCTGTGTCCGTTAGCCTTGCCCGTCAAGCTCGTGACCTATGACCCTGCCCAGGTTGACGCCTTTTTTCTGTAAGCAGCTTGAGTGGCAGGTCAAACATTCTTCCTAGTCAGCCACCGTTGAATAATTCATCGCTGGCCAGTAAAATCGCTCGATCTCATAAACCATGACTTCCATTTCCAGACCCTCTAGAGATAGAGCATGTGGGTTATGTATGTCTGTGTTTTTTAAGTTACTGAGGGTGAGAGGTCAATGTCTGCCACCCTACAGATAGAGAGAGCTAGGGATGGTGGGATATCTAACAACTTAGCAGGGTGTAGATTTGGCTTCAGAAAATGATTCCATTTAAAATTTTGGCTCCGCTCCCGGATTTTCTTCAATGTGTTTTTGTTCACTGGCAAATTCAGAATCTGAATTAAATTCCCTTCATTTAAAATACAGAGCAAAATTTGATTGCTGAATGAATTTCACTTCAGACATCCTCTGCTGTTGTGTATTGTTAAATATGGTGCACATCCATGTCAGATCCAGAAGTGGGTATTTATGTTAGCGTGCGCCGCTAGGTCCCCTGCCCGTTGCCTGGAGACAGTGTTTTTTGCCAGGAGTTCCACAGAGCCGGACGAGGTCAGAACCAGGGAGAAGATGGCTAAGAACGGGCTGAACGTGCCGTCACATGGGTCAGGAGGTTGAAGTCTAAAGTGGCAGAAAAAGAATCGTGTGGTTGTTCTGCTTATTTGGTGTTGTGCCTGAAGTGTCTACGTTTAGAGTCCAGATAATCAAAGGAAATGCAAATAAATAAATACTAACATGAACTCTAGAGCAGCATTAGGTGCCCATTAAAGGTCCACACACCTGGATCCATTATAGAATTATACAGCAAGCACAATAGACACAATAGGACCCAACAGAAGCCCTGCGGTACAGAGGAAAGCTCCCATTCTCCCACAGCCAAGGGAACAGTCTCGGCATGCTAGACACCAGCTGGCTCATTCACCGCTTCCGCGGAAACACAGCACGATTCAACAATAGCAGAATCGCGTAAATGAAGGACGGAGATTAGCTCAAGTGCATCCGTGAA
This sequence comes from Anguilla pacifica, assembly GCA_039654925.1. Classification (NCBI taxonomy): domain Eukaryota; kingdom Metazoa; phylum Chordata; class Actinopteri; order Anguilliformes; family Anguillidae; genus Anguilla; species Anguilla pacifica. Next base: position 3,303,785 of record CM077288.1, read on the forward strand.
GACCGCGCATCTGGGAAGGCTTCATTGAATCAGGCGGTTGCTGTGAAGTGATGATCACGAGGTAAATTGGTACCTGTGTGCCGATTAGCAGCAGCATTGCCATTGCTGTGCATTTCTCCAATGACTAGCCATGACTAGCTAACTAGACAAGCATGGCCTTGAACTAGCAAGCCACACAACGTTTTCTTTGCATTCATAATAACGGTTCCTCCAGGTGGAAGATCAAGCTAAAAATGTATAGCATAAAAATGTGAACTCGATTCTATTTGAATTCCATCTCCTACTTTCCACAGATCTTTTCCTCTGTGCCGAAGGGGGTATTAAGCTAGTTACTGTCCATTACCCACTTAATCAGATGTGTAACCGTGCAGCTATCTGCTATCTGCTCTTCCGTGGAGTTGGTTAAAATGAAAAATAAGAAAAAAGAAAGTTCATTAATATTATTACGGGACAAATACTCCGGAGGAAATTCTCAATTTCTTCATAAGTGTGAAGATTTGCCAGCGTATTGTGAGGTTCCACATTAGATTGCTAGCATGTTTATGTAACCATATTCACACAAATATTTCCATTCTGCTAGGGTAGGGTAACCATTTTCATTCTGAAAATGAAGAATTCTGAGAGGGTCGTGATTTTCGAAAATACTTTTTGTGGCAGGTAATCATATCACTGGTGACAAATTAAAACATCTCTAAAATGGATACATCATGGCATAATTGTTTGTGAAGAACTTTTCAATAAATAATGAAATACATTTCCAAAGACATTCATATGTCACTGAAATATTAAGCTGTTCAAATATTAATTTAATAAAAGTTATAACAGCCGTATACGAGGAAAGAAATGTCATTAATAATTAAAAGCCACTTAGGGACTTGCTATTACTATGGCTAAGTGCTGCATGACATCAGAATTCGTTTCCTTGCCTACGTTAGCCTGTCAGCTAAAATTAAAATCAGCCTGAACCGATGAATCATATGGTAAAGACACTCGTCCTCCCACAAGGCATGAGGGCTTTCTGGGGCAGCCTTGAGACCAAATGATGGCTTTAGAAGCACAGCCTCATGCCTGGTAGTCTGCACTGTCTGGTTACTGCACTGGTTAAAGCAGATTGACTGATTGACCTGCCATCTTTCGAGCCCCTACACCAGCTTTCTGTCAGTAAGAGCTCTGGCCAATCAGCTTCTGAAGGCTGTGAATGGGCATTGCAGCTGACACAAGGTGGTCTGAGGTCAGTAGCTGTAGTCTCAGGCATTCCTTCTCAAAGTGTGGGGGGGGGGGGGGGGGGGGGCTAAGATGTCTTATTAACAAAGGACTGAGAAAGTTTGACTACTAAAAAAAGGAACATTTCTAAAAGCACTACACTGGGAAAGGACTGTAGAATGCTGTTGGGTTTTCATTTGGTTCTGGAACCCAGGTGCCGCTGGCCATCCTCCCTGCGATTGTGACATCACAATGCACCGCACACATCGCCTGTGACCTCACATCAACACAGTGGAAAATTAAATAAGCAGTATTCCAAAGACAAGGATGAGCGGTAAAATGACTTTTATTTAGATTATAAACGGGTCCATAAATGGGTCCATTAAAATACACAGTAAATATTTCTGGCTGGTGTATGCTGCTGTCCCCGTCTGTTTCAGTCCCAGAAATAAACGCAACCCAGGCCTAAAATGCACCATACAGGGAAAATGACCGGAATGTTTTGAAAGTTTTCTGTCACAGGCAGACGAACTTCACTTTGAGGGGTTGACCACCGGACTGTCAACTAGGAGGATTTTATTGTTGTCGATTTTCTTTACACACTGACAGGTGTTTGTTCTTCCTGACATTGATTTATTTATGTCGGGTTTTGTCCCAGAAACAAAAAGCTACTGCCACCTCTGCTGCCAGCTGAAGTGTCCATAACAGACAGATTTAGTCACAGTGAACACTCACAGTGTGTGCAGTTTTAATGAATCCACATAGTTATGTCATGCCTGTGTCACACACTGCTAGGATTCGCACGCTGTTGGATTCTCCATACCTACGTTTGATGCTTCCTGTGAATGTTGTGTGTTGCACGCCAGTCACTGGCCAATGATGTTCATATGCGACCACCAGAATGAACCAATATCAGCTGGTAAGAGATTAAGTGTGGGATAAATTGGTTCCATCTGCTTCTCCATATGGATATTAACCCTTTAAGGTGCATGATCACAAATATGTGATCGGAGTGCTCTAAACTGAACATTCTATTGCTGTGTGTGCGTGTGTGTGTGGTAGCATGGGGAGTTGAATGTCACCTAATATGGCTCCACAGCAATACGGATATGAAAGTTCATTTATTGCTCCGGCAACCTTTACTGCAACTTTTGTGAGGAGAAAAAAAGCCTGAGAAAGCTGAAAGGTATTTTTAGGAGATTACTTCATACTCGTATGGACACTAATCTGAAAAGAAAACTCAATGATGTGTTTCATGTGCTGTCTTTAATAATGCAGTGCCATGTACTCCAGAAAAGAGCAGAAGACAAGACTGCAATGACTGAAGCATGTTCTCATCACACGCACACACGCAAGCACACATACATACATACACAAAAACACACACTCACACACGCACGCACACACACCAACACACGCACGCACGCACGCACGCACGCACGCACGCACACACACCATTTTCTGCTTGAGTGAGTTAGTTGTGGAAGTGTTTGATTGGCTCCAGAGGATTTCCACATTGACAGCACATTGGAAGAGTGGCCTAGTTTTGGTCATGGACTCATTGACTCCTGGGAAGGAAACAAGGAAAAATTCAGCAGTCAGCAGGAATTATATATACAGTGTACCCCACAGGGCTGGGGTTTGAGTATGGAACAATAATATATTAATATTACAGCAAACTGTAGAATTGTGTCAAAAAATCAAAAAGTAAGTACACTTTCTGATGATGATTTTGATGGGGGTGGGAATTAGATTTTGTGCCACTCACATGGTTGACATGTTCCAAGCAATAGTGCGTGTGCTCACAGTTCCTTGACTGCTTTATAAAAGCACAGGAAAAAAAAGAGAGAAACTGCTTTGATTGGGTGTGCCATCCTCCTTGTGCCCCCCAGGGCACATCCCTGCAGGGGTATAATGAGCCAGTTAGTGCTCTGCGGGGGGGGGGCACATCCAGCCTGAAGCTCCGCGCGCGCACAGTCACATGATCACTGGCGCACAGTCACATGATCGCTGGCTCCAGCTGGGATTTTCCCCAGCACACAATCAGCTTAGCGGGTTTACGTTTGACATGGAAGATAAGCACATAATCTAAAACAAAACAAAAAAATAAATGTATTTGCAATGTTGTTGTGACAGAGGAGTTGAGCTGATCTGTACAGTAAGGTAAACCTCGACTTTTCAATTCGGTATTAATCCCATTCTCAAAGAGGCCCTGTCTTTTCAGCCTGATTGTTTTTTTATGAAGGATACATTTAGAATGTCAGTTGCATGCTGCAATTTCGAATTGATTTTTAAAATTTTTTATTTTATTTATTTACAATGTTGATGTCAAGGCAGGGGGGCAAATTAATTGAATTTGGTGTACAATATGCACCAGGGAAAAAAAAGGCAGATTTTTTTTTTTTTTTCCCCTAATCGAACAGCTCAAACCTCATAAAAAATAAATGTTGCATCTCTGGAGAATCACCCACTGAACTTCATTTGACCTGCTCCAAGGCCAGAGCTTAATCTGGACCGATCAATGTGTTCCCTGCTGGTGTTCACAGCTTTCACAGCTTTTACATGTCCATCGCATGAACTTTGCTACCGATGAACCCTTCAGATTTAACAAAATAATCATTTAGATTTAACGAAATACTTAATACAATCCACCTTCTGACTTAAGAAACACTGCATATATATAAATGGGCACTACCCTTTCGAGTATATGCAATATAAATATAAATAAATACAATTTGAATATTTATTTAAATAATATTTATATGTATTGATTCATTTAAATGTGTATCTTTAATACAAACAAACAGTATGTCACTTCTTCTTCAACACTTTTTGGTGATTCTCAAAATTGTGGATCTGCATTTGTAAAGAAAACTGGAAATAAAAAAATATTTGAGCACTTGTTACTTAATCAGAGTTAAAGAGAAACATTGACTGATTTGCAGCATCCCAGCGAGCAAAATCTAGACGTCTAGAGGGGTGTAGATCTAGGTGAGAGATGTTTTGACATAAACAGACCTGGTTAACCCCAATATACTATAGCTCAGATTTTAACTGGATAAAGCTTTTCAACCAAGTGTAGCTCCGGGTTTTCACCTGAACACCTAGACGGCGTTTCACCGACATTTCACCACAAAACTGTTCACTGGGGTCCAACAGAAGATCGCAGTGTGAAATCTGGCCAATCACTGCCCGTATCTCTGTAGGCACTCTGCATGCCCATTTTAATTGGCTGTTGTTGGAGCTGGCTGTTGTAAGGTCATAGTTATGGAGTATGTTAGAATGCACAGTATAGAACTTTTTTAATTCAGTTTTTACCTGATATAGAGTGGTTGTGTAATGGTGGTGTTACTTGTGTGGTAATCCTACAAACGTCCTGTGCATACCTGCATCGCCCTAAGTATTCTGTAAATCAGATTTAATATGCAGGAAAAGATACAATACGTCTGTTAAATAATTATTCACCAGCAGATGGCAGTATTGTGATATGATTTCCCCTTTCTTCTAAATTCATAGCAGTATGTTTCTCAATGCGTTCATCTAACGGAATTTTTGCTCTGAAGAACCACGGCTGCTTAGTTTAAAAATGTTTTACTATGGGCCTTGGTAACCAGAAAGTGCATGATTATACTGCAGTATATTGAAATATTGCAGTTTATTTATAATGGGAACAAAGTAAGCCTATATATCTTATCACTCTATTTTATAAATCCAATTTCTTCAAATGCTTTGCACCTGCAGAATTTGAGGAGTCCTCTATTAAAGCAATGGTATTAATACATATTTTTAAAAATATTTTTAAGCATGCAGGTAGTCTGAAGTATTTTAGATACGAGAGGATTCATTGGTATGCACACGTGAATTTGTGACAGTACGGATTATTAAAATTCCCCTTCGTTTTTAACGGGTCGCCCGTTCCTCTGCTAGCATACCTGTACAAAGGCCAGTTCCGTACAAAGGCATCTCTGTTCCGTACGCGCGGCGGGGGGCGTGTCTGGATGCGCAGGGAAGGGAGCGAGGTGGAAAAGCGCGTTCGCTACATCAGTATACAGCACGTGAGCTTAATGACAGATGTAGTTGTCGGCGAGCAGCTGCTAGCGTCCTGACGGAAGCTGCGGAGCGTGGGCGGTACGTGACAGGACCAGGGGGGCGAGTTTTCATGGGGATCCGTGCGAGAACTTGGTAGGGGGGCGCCGGCTCTCGTGACACACCCCGAGCCGCATCCCGCCGCGCCGTCTTCTGTGACGGGGGAGGACATCAAAGCGAGACGTTTGGTCTTTGGAAAGGGCTGCTTTCTTTAGTCTACCAAACAGCGGCTTCCTAATTGAAACCCTTCGGTTTGCCGTTTTTAATTAGGGATGTTATGGTTTGGGTTGTGCGGATCAGGAATATGTGATTTATGTAAGCAAACGCTTACACAGTGAGTCAGTAAGAAAACACTGGGCAATGTTTTCCATTATTTTTGAAGAAAAATCCATTCTCACCATTCATTAATCCCAAGAATTGCTTTTTGTTTTTTTAGAGATCCAACTCGAAAAGAACGTTATAAAATGTGGTAGGCCTACAATATCCTTGTGAAAATTCAGTTTTATCCCCTGTAGGGGTCATGAGTCTCTGATCTTAATCTCAAGAACCATATTTATTATACTATGCTGAAACATACACAACGAGGGGCGTTTAATAAAAAATAAAACAAATAATATTTAGAAAACATGTTTTTTGTCAACCAAGAAGACAATGTCATCCGAAGACAAAAATGTGAAAAAAATGTAAATACTTACGCTTTTTTTCTGCTGCGTCTCTGGGGTGCGTATAGCAGGACATTTTAAAGATGGTCCTAACTTCAGCTCTGAGGAAAGCCGGTGAAACGGAGGAGATAAGGGACTGAGAGGAGGACAGGGAAGACCAGACCGGTCTGTGGCTCTGAGGAACAGACAGCTACAGGGTAGAGTCCGCCTGTAATCTCTGTCTGTACTCCCAGCCGCAGGTGCTCGAGTACCCCTGTTTGACCCAATCTGAGCGCGGCTACTTTAGCCTTAGGAGTGCTGAGGATGTATTAGCAACATGTTCGCTTCACTGTCATCGCCATCATCTTTATTTAACGAGCGGTGGCTCTTAAAGTGTTGCCGAGCGCCTGGAGTTACTGCTTCGCGAGTTCTAACGCGGTGTGCCATGGGAAGATTTAAATTAATCAAAGGTCTTCCGCCGAGCCGGTGCCTACTTTGGAACACGAGCGGAGGGCTAATGTGTCCAACGTAGCGAGCGTGCTTTAAAAAAAAAAAAAAAAAAGCTTAGCTCAACCAACCAAAGTTCCCTGGGAGCTGTGTTCTCTCAGAACACACCCCGCCCCGCCCCTCCCCGCCCCCGATGCATTTTTAACTCACCCCCCCCCCCCCAAGGTTAGCGGGATTACAGCGTGGCAAGTTGGACAAGATCATTATTTTTAAAGATTCAGCGCGAGACCCGTGTGCGTAGCCTCACCTTCGCTCGCTGACCTTTTTGGGGAGGGGGTGGGGGGGTGGGGGGGTGGGTGAGGGGGCGGGGGGGGAGTGAGAGCATAACATCGCCTTCTTTTGTGTCTGCTTTATGGTTATTGCTCTATCCTGGCTTAAACAGGCCAGCGTGACAGCGCTAATGGATTTCGGGGGGGGGGGGGGGGGGTAACCTACGGTTCCCGATTTGCTCAGCTGGGTCCCAAAGTCACTTGCGCGTGCCGGCAGCTGATGATGAGGACAGCTCTTCATTTTCCCCCTGGCCGAGCACAGTAAAAAACTCCAAAGTAATCACTTTGCCTTATCCCCACCGTGCGCGAGAGAGAATGGCTAAATATGCTCCATCGCTCGCCCGCGTTTTACCGCCTTCCAGTGAAATACAGTAGCGTGGAGCGGCTCAAGGTAGGGCCAGCTGTGCGCGATGGCGCTGTCAGCATTACCCGCGCTAATTTATGTGCCACCCCACCCCCCCAATGCGTATGGCGTAAAATCTTTAAAATCTTTTAACTGATAACTATGACCTTTTCAGCCATGTCATTTTAAAGAAATTTTTGTCTAATTGGTGTGTACCCAATGCATTCATTCATACACATTTACTAATTAGCATCTCCTACATTAATGGTAATTAGGCCCCGGCTTTAATTAGATACACATGTGGAATTACATTTATGAGGTAAAATATTAATTGAGTGACCCTTGGTGTCCTTTAACACACACAATCACGGTGTGGCCCCCTGTGTGTGTTTTTTTTTCTTTCAAGGGTGCTGATTACTGAGGTCATGTATGGTGTGCTGTCCATATGAACATGGCCTCTGGTATCTCACAGTGACTGGAGTACACAAGAAGGGCCCTTACTGCACAGCTGCTTGAGAGAGTGTTTGGCTCTTAATGCATTTCCCACATGTGCAGTAGTGCTGTATTTTGCTGCACGTTTTTCAAATGTGTACTCTTCCACTGAATGTGCAGCATGCACCTGCAGCATGGTGGTGTGTGTGTGTGCGTGAGTGAGTGTATGTGTGTGTGTGAGTGTTTGCATGTATGCTTGTGTGTGTGAGAGTGTGTGTGTGTGGGTGTCTGAGTGTGTATGTGTGTGTGTGTGTGCTTGGGCTGTGTGTGTGTGTGTGTGTGTGTGTGTGTGTGAGTGTTTGCATGTGTGCTTGCGTGGGTGAGAGTGCGTGTGCCTGGGTGTGTGAGTGTGTATGTGTGTGTGCTTGGGCTGTGTGTGCGTGTGTACTTGTGTGTGTGGTTCAATCATTTGATCTAGACAACAGTGATAAACAGGCTTTTTGTTGATTGTCACGCTGAAACTGAAGAGGTTTCCCGCCAGATGTTGGTTAATGCCATCCTCACATTAATTTGTCTGTCTGCTTGTGTAACTCACTGAGTAATTGTGATGAAAGTGCAATGATTGTTCAGAGACAGTCAAATGTCAGGGGTTGGCACCCTGTTCCAATTGCCTATCAACTTATTCCCATTATAGTATACTGTATGAAGGGCATGTTTTTGGCAGAATTTTAAGTAGAATTTCTTGCAGTTATCAAAATGATCTCTCACTAACCTTCTACAGTGGGCAGAAGCTATAGCACAGCATGTATATCCTAAGACCCAGAAATCTGAAATGTTTGTCCCCTGTAGGGGACATTTAACTGTCACTGGTCTTAATCTTCAGGACCATATATTCTACCATGCTGAAACCCACACTACAGAGAACATTCTGTTAAAATAAAGTCCATACTTTTCTGAAAATATCTTCACTGCAGCATGCTTTTGTCATCCAAGACACTTTGATATTTCGGAGGTACTGTCAATCACACGCGATGCTGAAATGAAGTCTTGAGTAATCGGTCATTTAAGATCCCACAGTGCTTTGCAAAAAGGCAGGTGTTTTTCCTGTATGTCGTTCATGGTCTTTTCAGTTGTTTTCCTTTGTCTGAAATAATCGACACACAAAAAAAATTTTTTTTTGACATAATTAGTGTCTGTCTTCGTCGCTGCACGCACATCGAAACGTTCAGTGTTCAAATCAACTCTGACAGTGTTTATTACCCAGTGTATTTCATCCCATTCTGACTCATACGAGCCCAGTTGGAGTTTCAGTAACACACAGCATCTTACTGTTCAGGCACATATAATACAGCTCTCTACTTCCCTCCTCAGCCACCTTTCCAGAAACATCCACCCCCACCCCCCCCGCCCCCCCGTCCAGGTAACACACAGGCCCAGCTTAGCATAGCTTCAGCCGTCTGCCAGTGAAGAGTACAGGCTGCTTCTCACTTGGTAATGTGTAACCGAACGCATTCATTATATATTTTTTTCATTTTCACCACTCATGCCACAAAACTGTTCAGAGAGACTGAACGTCCCCACATCTCTCCTCTGCATCTTTATTGCTAATATTCAAGTGCACCCAGGAGAGGAAACTGCTTTATTTTTTCTGCAATTACCTAAAACATTCCCCAACCCCCCCCTTTCTTGGGCTGCACAAGAGCCTAATCATGCACTCTAATAATGTACTGTATGTCCACGAGCCTGTGTGTTCACAGCAACGTCTGCTCGTGTATTTAGGAGGAAATACCCTGAGATAGCTCCTCTTGCAGTGTTAATACTCAAATCACAATGGCTCGTTTGTTCAGCAGCTCTGAGGAAAATGAGATGATGGGTTTTTTTATTTTTTTATTCGTTTAAGCAGAGCTCGATCGGTAATTAATTAATACCCGAGTGATTTCACCTTCCAGCGAGTTTGGATAATTTCCCATCCCCCGAACCAGACGCGCTTCATTAATTAGCTTTATTACAAAGGTACCATTCTCTACTTTCTCAGTTAAGCCTGTAATATTCGGCTTAGTCAACCCGGAAAAGCCTCCACCAAGCATTTGATGAGAGAATATTTAATATTAACGGCTAATTTATAATTTTAGGTTTAAACGAGTTAAATTGTTTTTTTTTTGATTGCTTAGTCATTATGCTGAAAAAATGTAAATGAACAAAGCTTTTATTAGCATTTAAGCACACAGGTATGCGCCACACTCACACACACACACACACACACACACACACACACACAAGTACAGACAAGTGCATGTCGGTTTCTCCTTATACCATGTCATTCAAGGCAGGAAAAGGTCACATGTCTTTATTCTGATTGGCCAATTAATTTTCACACCTTAATGACGTCTCACGTCCAGTCAGCAAGGCCTAATCAGCCTCATTTCTGTCAAGCACTGTGCACCTGAGTTCATTTTTTCTTTTGTCAGCTACTCTAAATCACCTGCACACAGATTAGTTAAAAGATAATGGTTTTGCCGTTTTTGTATTTAAAAAAAACCCCTTAAATTAGCCGTTCGATAAGGCTTTCGCATGTTTTCACCTTGAATCCGGTAAATTCAAATCGTCCCCCACCACTCGGAAGTCGAGATTCCGTTGCTGGACTGGTAACCATGGCTACCGTGACTGTGGCACACCTGTTAAATGAAGCAAACTTCTATTTGTGCAGTCCTTTGCATAATAGCATTGCTCATTCACAGCGAGGTTTTTTCTTCTTCTCTGCTTTCAGTTCACTCTCCTGGGATGGGCGTGACAGGATGATCTGTGGAGGAAGGTAAGAGTGTGTCTGAACTGCGTCTGCATTCACACACTACAGGACATCGGAATTTATAAATTAAAGGGGGTGGTGGGTTTTTGGTTTGTGTGGGGGTTGGGGGGGGGGTACGTTTTCTCTTTTTTCTAATCTGCTATGGATTATGGGTAATCTGGAAATTTTATGACAATCATTAGACGGAATTTGTGTTGGGAGAAAAATATATGCCACCAAACTAATTCTGATGTAGAACTCAATAGGGCAGACTCAGACAATTTGTTATGTAAATGAAGCATTTTTGTTTGTTGTTATGTTACACAAATATGCTTAACGGGCCTCAAAATGGCCTCTACTTTGTGTTTCTCCGTTGATGTTCTCCCGTAACGGACATGGAGGCACGCAGAGGAACTGCGGTGTTTCAGAACAGGCAGGGTTAATTGCAGCTGCATCAGAAGCATGATTATGGCGTGCCGCGCCAGGGGTGTTCCGGGACAGAGGTAATGGGAGCGCGGCAAACGAACAATGGGTTTCCCGCCGTTCCAAATCACACCTTGCGCGAATGAGCCATACCCGCGGCCTCCGTGCCCTTTCAAGCCCGGCTGAACAGGAAGCCGGGTAAAAAATGAGCAACTCAAAAAAAATGAGGGGGGGGGGGGTTGCCATGGGCAGGTTCTTAGCAATAGTGTCTGCAGAGCATTGATCAGTGTGCCTTGAGTAGGTCTGACCACTCCTCTCTCAGAAGGTAGAATTATAATGCAGGGGCGTGTGCAACAGTGTGGTTTCCAAAATGATCTATTCATTCAGAATATTCCCCAGAACTACATTCAACATTTTATGACCTTTTCAGAAAGCTACGCTAGCAGGCTTATGGATGTTTTCGGTGTTGACGTCATTCTTTTCGAGCTACCATTCAAAAGGAGTCAGCCCTTCAATTTTAACTAAATTTTTTTTTCTCGAGTTCATATTATAGATAATTAAGATTGTTTCCTCACGTTTCAGATGACAGCTCTGTTGTGATTGAATGTTTGCACGCAGTAAGGCCGATCATGGCTAGCGTTCGCAGTGGCTGAGCTTGGTATTGATTTACTAATGCAAAGGAAAAATGTCCTGAAAAGTGTTATAGAATTACAGGGGTTCAAAGAAAAAGAGAAAAAGAAAAAAAAAAAAAGAATTTTGGCCGAGTTTAATGGCGGCTGATTAGACCTGCTGCGAAGAATAAGGTGGAATCTTTCAAGCGCTTCGACAAGCGCAACTGCACCTAATCAAAGCGTTTCTAAAGCAACTGCGGAGCTAATCAGGGTGTGTATAAATAATTCAAACACAGCCCAATGGTGGGAGAAAAAAAAACACACTGATGAGTGTAAAGCAAAGCGCTGATGGTTTATTTTTGTGTTGTTGCGTTGAGTCAAGGGGGAGCTGATTACATGGGATGTGTGTATTGTGGTGTTCATGGTACTGCAGGGTAATCTCAACCTTAGTGGCGTCCTCTATCACCCAGGTCAGATATTTATCGATTTCAAAAAGTGAAAAATGAATGTTCTCATTCAGCTCATTATAAATTAAGATAAAAATGTACTGCATTGATAAAGTTAAAACTGCAGCCATCAGTTCTGTCTGAGCTACACAATGTATGTGGGTGCTGCTTGCTCATAAAATCAGCAAGTGACATATACGGTTTTTATACAGTGATCATTTTATACATTTTGTTTTTCTCAAAGCATGCCCCCTCTCCTTTTTAGTGAAATTAGTGAAAATCTGGAATGGATGTAAAGGTGGCACCCGCCATCTTGCATTGGCTGCACATTTAGCAGACTTCACATTTCGACACTTTCCAGCAGACGCTGTTAACTACAATGGCTTACAGAGATAAAAAAATTTTTTTAAAATTAATACATGCAATCAGTTATATTCAGCTGGCGCTTTTAATTCAAGTTAAGTTCCCTGCTAAGGGGTACAGTAACAGTAACAGTGCGCTCCACTAGGAACTGAACCCAAAACCTTCACGTCGCAAAGCCCAGTTCCCTACCCATAATGCTACGCTGCCAATCATCTGTGGAGTACCCACTGTGACAACCAGTCTATTATAAATACGGTTATAGTCAGCCGGCTGACTCAACTCTCTGCATATGTATGAGCTCACAGCACTATGGAATATTAGGCGTTGTCAGACATCTCCTTCGGCTGTTTACTGAAATTCACTCTGGTGCCAGTTTGAAGGAGCTGGGAGTCTGTGGAGTAAGTGATTTCAGACCAGGAGTGAACAGGAGGACTGGTTAGTTTGTTCGGTCATGCCCAAATTTTCGACTTTAGCTGAAGGTTCTCTCCGATTCAAATTAGACACGTTAAAACTATGCCGCATTATTTATTTCATATTATTGAGTTACAGATTAAGTAGCTTTAAACCTGGACAAATGTCGAGCACGTACGCAATATGAGAGTGAAATTTACTTTAAAAAGTTAAAAATAAAGTTTCACGGAAAAAAGTGTGTTCACTGAAAAGTTTCCGGAGGCGAGAAAGATACACTCTTCTTTTCAATCTTTAATTTCTCTCCGCGGTGCCCCAGTACAGCTGGCTTTGCGGACGGGATACGAGGGGGAAAGCTTTCTTAAATAAAACATCGCTTTTCGGTCCAGTAAGCACAAGGTAATGCGGGACCGAAGCGCCATTCATGTGGAATAGCTTTTTTTTTTTTTAACTTTGTGACATCATCTTGAGAAGTGCATCTTTTTTCAGAAATTTAGGGCCATGTTTCCACAGCTCAAAAATCCCCAGTATTAGTACTTTTTTTTTTTTTAAATGGAGAAAATATGCACATGGAATGCAGCCACCCATTATACGAGAATGTGGAAAGTGCCCTGCAGTGCTTATGTTCATTATGAGTGCATTGTGCATTTAAACACCAGCCACTGTGTGTTGAATACGTTGCATACATTTGCATTGCGAAAGTACACATACACACTCTTACACACACACACACACACACACACACACACACATATACACACGCACACACACACACACACACACAAACATTTTGATTCGTTAGCAAACATAAATACACGCTTGAGAATCTATCCCCCCAAACTTGTGCTTTTAAATAACTTGCGTTACACAAATAATTGGCTTTTCTTTTCGGTATTGAAAGGCTTCCAGTGACGACTGAGGCTGAGCAATAGCTCTCAAGCTGTGAGGGTATTCTCTGTAGGAGACCTACCATCTGCAGTGCTCACACAAGCCTGAGCCGCAAGAAGCAAACAAGCAAACATTTCCCCTGGGCTGCTGGCTCTGAGTCCAGGTCTGACTCCCATGTCTGCCCGGGCGCTGATACTTTTGCAGTTTTTGGACGAACGTTTGCCCGATAAACAAGCCAGACAAACAGCCAGCCGCACACCCACTCAAACACCCCCACTCACACGCGCTCGCGCACACACAGTGTATGTTCTGTCCATTTTATGGTTCTTTAAATCATTAGGTTTATGTACATTCTCTTATATTTCCGATATTAAAGAAAAGCATTTTAACAAGCGTACATATGAGTATGGACATAACTATCATTTTTCTACAGTGCGGCTGCAGAGCTATGACTTTGTCTCTGTATTTAAACTGTTTTCTGTTGAGTTTTAGCAACGACGGAATGCTGCTATTAAAGTAAATTAAGAATTTACCATGTGTGCATTTGCTGTTCAGTGTTAACACAAACCAGGTCTTTTAGCAAAAGCAAAAAAGACACGTATCTTTGAGGTTGAGGATGATGGTGGTTTGATCTATTGTTGGATATTATGATTTGGAAAAACCCCTGGGTTCTGGTGCTTAAATTCTATGGCAGTGATCTTCATTCCTGGTCCTGGAGGGCCACAGTGTCTGCTGGTTTTTGCTGTTACTCGGCACTTAATTGATCAATTAAAGCAGTTGATTGCACAGTTAACTCACCTCACCTGGTTCCTCGAGTCTGAATCGTTTGCTGATTTTAAGGCGAGAACAAAAAAGCAGCAGACCCTGTGTCCCGCCAGGACTAGGAATAAAGATCACCGTTCGGTGGCCTTGAAGAACAATCAATTCTAAATTCGATACATGGACAATTTTCCCATGGTTATTTTTTTATTTTAGCGCAATTAGTGCATCGATGCACCCCCTGCTGATCAGACAATGAAGGCTGATCGCTTCAGGTTTTAATTTAGCGGTGATTATTATTGCGTACCCTCTGCATTTTCCCTTCGCCATAATAATTCTCATAAGTGATTAAGTGTCAGATAATGCGCAGATGTTCATGATCAGTTAATCAGCATCTTTCATTAATTGCGCTCGGGATAATTATCGAATAACGACTTTGATTGTTTCCAGGCATACCAAATTGTACGCTGAACTTTCTGGCGAATGTCAATAGCTTGAATGATTAGATATGCATGAGGGTTATGAGGTCACATGGGCTGCGTAACAGGAAGAGGAACAGATGAACGGTTTTATTGTCTGACAGTGTTGATCAAAGCTTGTTTTATCCTTTGAGATAAAAACGCAACCCCTAACCCGTTTTTGGGTTTACACACATTTTCAGCATTGTTATGGAGTAATGCTCAGTTAGGTAGTGTGAAGGGATGTGGGTGAAATATTAGGTCTTAAACTGGCTTCATTTTGATATTAAACATTTGATATTAAAAATGAATCATACTGTATTTATGATATGTAACTATATGGAGCACCCAAGTCTGCATAGATGCACCACATTAGTGGATAGGGAGGAGAGTGAAGTGTTAATCTTTCTCTACCCTGAGTCAATTTAGATGTAAGTATGAGATGTGCACCTGTGCATTATGATTAAGAAAGGGAACGTCCCTGTGTGTGTAATCACAGGCTAGCTGTGTGCGTGTGCTCATTTACACGCGTGTGCAGCTCATCTGTTATGGATTCAGTTGTGCAGTCATATTTGTTTTGCGGTTTTATTGCCTAGCTAGAATGTATGCCATAATATTAATGCATATATTTGGCACGATGAGTATTTTTGAACATTGTTTTATGTTATCGTATTATTGGCAATATTGTTACATACAGTAGGCTCATCCCATGCCTCATATACACACAGTGTGCAAGCTGTAATGTGTAACACAGAAGGGCTCGATATCAGCCAGCTGGACGTTTGGACGCAGGCATAATGTTGTAACAGAATGTGAAGGTGGTAGTGGGGTCAGTCGTGTTCAGACGTGTTCAGTTGTGTTCATATGTGTTCAGTCGTAGTGGAATTCCTGATTTACTCCTGCCTGGGGCTCGACTGTGTGTGGCTGTCTATAACTGGGGCCGACCTTTAACTCGATTTAACCCTGTCCCAACAGCGGTGAACTGCAGCGACACTCCAGCACACTGACTCACACGTACACACACACACACACACACACACACCAATCACAGTTCACTCACACACACACACACACACACCGATCACAGTTCACTCACACACACACACACACCGATCACAGTTCACTCACACACACACACACACCAATCACAGTTCACTCACACACACACAGAGATCACAGTTCACTCACACACACACAGAGATCACAGTTCACTCACACACACATACACTCCCACGAACACACACAAACACACACACACACACACACACTCACAAACACCCTCCCACAAACACACATGCACACACACACTTTCATATGCAGTTTATCAAACTCTAATTATTGAAAATCCATACTCTTTCCTGTTAAACAGTTATATCGTAATAAGAAAGTGCTGAAAAAAATATGTGATGTTCCCTTCATCATGGTGCATTATAGTTCAAAACATCTTTAGCCCAAAGTATTACTGCCAGAGCCTCCAGCTGAATGATAGCTGAGAAAATCATTTGCGAGAGATCTTGTCAAGTAGACAAAGCCTTACCCCAGGCGAGGGACTCTGCAGCCCGGCACGTCAGAAGAGCTTTGGATGTCTTCCTCCCGATAATACCCAAAAGATAAATTTAATTGCACAAGAACAAGACCTCCAGCAAAAATATAGAACTCTTTTTTTTTTTCTGTGTACATATTCGGAGACAATGTGCTTATTATTAAAGAGACATTTGCAAGTGTGGAGAAGCTGCAGAGTTGTTATGCTGACTGCACTCTGTTTATGTTCATGTATGTATTGATATCGACCACATATCAGCCCTATGAAAAATTTTTATATATTTTTTTTTCTCAGTAAAGTGGTCTGTAATTTAGTAATCCCAAAATACATGTATATATATATATATATATATATATATATATATATATATATATATATCATGTCTATCTAGCTACTTACATATCTATCTGTCTACACTGGTGTGTAATATATATTATCCCCCTTTAGTCCATTTATACACCCCTGCTAACATTCATCCATTATCTATACCCGCTTATCCTGGACAGGGTCGCGGGGGGTGCTGGAGCTATCCCAGCGTACAAGGGGGCGTGAGGCAGGAATGTACCTTGGAGAGGCCATCAGTCTATTGCAGGGCACACACACCATTCACTCAGCCACTCATACTTATGGGCAATTAAAGCCAAGTAGCCTAACCTGCATGTCTTTGGACTGTGGGGGGAAACCGGAGTACCTGGAGAAAACCCACTTAGACACGGGGCCTCTGCTGACAGATGAACACATTTCACATATATGTACATAAGGGGGGGTGGGGGTTTCTTAGAGGGGGTGAGGGTAATGGGGGTGCAGGATAACACCTATGACTGCTCAAGCCTCGCTGGACTTTGCAGATCCTCTCTCTGGATCTTAAGCAGTTCCCTCTCTGGTGTCTCAGTCTTTGCTGAAGTGCTGGATTCAGGCGAGTCTCTCCCGTTACTGTGCACTGATAAGCTGAGGCTCAGCGCCTTCCTGATGCACGCGTAGCTTATCAGCCAGAAAAACTAGAGTTATTGCACATTAAATTTGCTCACCTTTCAGTCGGGGTTAATGTGAAATAATAAAAAAATGTGGTCAATAAGTTAGGAAGCTTTGCTTCTCAGCCAGCCCCCCATGACCCTGACCAGGATAAGTGGGTATAGATAATGGATGGATGGATGGATGAGTGAATGAATGAATGATGGATGAATGAATGAATGAATGAATGAATGAATGGATTGATGGATGGATGGATGGATGGATGGATGGATGAATGAATGAATGAATGAATGAATGAAGGATGGATGGATGGATGAGTGAATGAATGAATGATGGATGGATGAATGAATGAATGAATGAATGGATGGATGGATGGATGGATGCCTCTCAGTCTAACCACAGAAAATTCCACCGACACAAAAGGAGGAGAGAGAACCTGACTGAAGATGAGCGGATCGCGGCGTTTCTTCGTCTTTTGTTTTCTAATCGCACGGCTGCGTGATGGATGAGTTTCGCTCGGCCAGCGCCCAACTTGCCGAACTGTCGAAATTAAAAAAAAAAAAAAAAAAAAAACAGAACTTTTTTCTTTTCTTTTTTAATTCATTCCTTCCTTCTTTTTTCTACTTTCTAAGTGGGAGTTAAGGAGGAGAGCTGATTGAAGGCGGGCCTTTATCTGCTCTGTGCAGCCGTTAGCCGGAGCCCGGTCCAGCGGGGAGAGTTCTCTCGCGCAGCAGGAAGCGCTCTGTCACCACCCCTGCCGTCCCCCAATCCCAGCAGGCCTCGCTGAATAATGGAACAGGGCGCGCGGGCACCCGACCCCGTCACTCTCTCTTAATAGAGCGTATCGATCGCGCCCGCCGCTGCCCGCTTGGCGGCGTCGCGTGGAAACCTGGAGCTGAACCGGCAGCCCCCTCTGTGCTGGGACAAAGCCAGCATGGTGTGTGTGTGTGTGTGTGTGTGTGTGCGGTCACAGCCTCGTGCGGCCCTGGGGCTGACTCAGGGACTGACACAGCAAGCGTGTTGTGTGACTCTGTGTGTGTGTGTGTGTGTGTGTGTGTGTGTGTGTATGTGCAGTCACAGCCACGTGCGGCCCTGGGGCTGACTCAGGGACTGACACAGCGAGCGTATTGCGTGACTCTCTGTGTGCCTGGTGGGACCTCACTGGCTGAGGGTGTGAAATGGGCTCTGCCACGGCTGACAGGGCAGTCAGGGTAAACTTACCGCCCCTGTGGCATCATGGGGGATTCACACACAAGGTAGGGACTGGGCTGAGGTGAACACAACCGCACACACGCACACATATACACACACACACATTTGCAATAAGGCATGAGAGGACGTGGTGTTTGGTGTGTATTGAGTTAGGGTTGGTGTGTGGTGTGTTTATAGGGTACGTCTGCGCAGACGTACGCACAGCTGACAGTCCTCACCCCAGATATCCCCAGAGCAGCGTCTCTCAGCGCAGATCTGATCACCTCTGCTGAGGCGGGGGAGGGGTCAGCGGGGGTCACTGTACGATGCAGGAGGACAGTTACTGGAGGTCGTGTGGGAGAGGCGCTCAATCTCCCGGGCGTATGAGACTGACTGCTGTCTGCCCGAGCGTGAAACGCCTTTATTTACCCGAGAACACAAGGCCGTGTTAATTCGATGACCGCGGTGCTTAAATCACCCCCCCCCCCCCACCTCACCCCGTTTCTGCTGACCCCTCTCTCTCTCTCGCGCGCGACGGGCCGGAGAGAATTCCGTCCGCGCGGAGGCCGACGCCGTTTGACGGACAGTTTTAATTAAAAGGGCGTTCGCCCCCCCCCCCCCCCCCCAGAGCCCCCGGTCCAGCCCTGCCGAAGAGAATCCATCCGAGCATCCATCTTCCTCTAAATCTGCCCCCATCTCTCTCCCGGCCCGGCCCGGACAGAGCCACAGACAGACAGGACCTCCGCCCCCTGTGCCTGTTTCGGGAGCCAGAAGCCGTACCTCAACGCCTGCCTCCCTGCCCAGTTTATCTGCTGTTCAAAGAAACACCTGCTTCTCCCCCACACAATGGAGTCTTTTACTGCTGCCGCACTCGCTGGCTCTCTGTAGAATGCAGTTACCCTTTGTGTCATTTACTGTGCTGCGGGACTGTGCTTCAGGTGCAGTTACCTCTAGCTGCCTTACCTGTTATGAAATATTATCAAATTTGAGTATATGTAATACATACACCAGAATAATGTTCTATAAACATCACAAACATTTTACATCTCTATTTAAAAATGATATACTGCATACTGTATATTTCCAGCATTGGAACTTTTGGGTCTTAAAATAATGTTAATTTTGTCTGCAGGACGTAAACAATTATTTAATATTTAAAATCCAATGCTTTTTGCAGTTTATCAGTCAACTCTAAACTCATCAAATCACAGAAGCACGCTAGCAAATCTAGCCATTAATTCATATGAGAATATTAGGAGTGACATGACTCCTGGTCTCTGTGTCTGTGTAAGGTCACAGGTCAACCGTCCTGTGTGTAATGAGAAAATAGTGTAAATGTTAACATGGAGCAAAGCGTGCGTGACACACTTCATCTGTAGGGGGATGAGGCTGGTGCTGAGGACGGCACTATCGGGGTCCTGGTGTTCCTCTGTTAAATCACCATCGTTAAACTTACTCTGGCGGCTTGCGGCCATAGCTCACACCATGCAGCCCACCCGCGACTGAAAATCCATGGTTTCTACGCAGAGAGGATTGATTTGAATTATTATTATTATAATTGTGTCACTGGAATCTGATTTCACTACACCGAGCGTGCGAGTCCACCTTGACCGCTCATCGATGGCAGATTATTAAGTGAATTATAGTTCATAATCGCATGATCGATAACGGGCTGGTGGCAATGAATCACTCTACGATGAGATAACCTCTGTGTGCTGTAAGCTTTGGGAAAGGAAGGGGGACTGCACGAGAGACAAGCTTTTTTTTTCGTTTTCTGCTTCAAATATTTTATTGGGTTTTCAAAACATTTTTATAAACAAGTGGGAGAAATCTGAATTGCTGAATTGTGTCCTCTTTAATGTCCATATTATTAATGAATATTACTCTTTAAATGATCACATTTATGTATAAATAAGTGCATGTATACATAAAAGTAGGAGAAACATATTTAAATTATATATATGTGCGCATCTGGAATCATTGTTCAGGTTATTTCTTTGGAAACGGAAGCTGTGGAGTTTATTGTGCTGTCAGGCGGTGTTGACCGTGGTTCTGGGAGTTACAGGATTAAACGGACCGGGTTTGTGTGTGCAGATTGGAAATGCATGAAGATAATGGAATGACCTGCGATAATGGGCCTAATTCCTGACTGACAGCCCTTCCCCAGACACAGTGGCTGATTGTCAGAGACCCAAAGCAGTCACTTTTTATTTTTTTAGTTCCTCATAGCACAAAGTGGAAATGCAGCCCGCTGTTTGGAATGAAATAAAGAAGTGAACATCCTTAACCATCATTTTTACTCTTAAGGTAGTTGCATAGCTAGCTGACAGAAATGCTTTATCCTATAGCTAGCTGTACTAGCTTTGGAACCAGTGATCTGGCTGGCTGAGAAATACAGGCCTCTAGTCTGTTGATTGCATTTGAAAATTGACTATTGTTCAGCAGAAATATATTTTTAGCACATATTTCCAATCTCCGGTACTAGTATCCGCCCAATCATGTAATTATATTTCAATTAAAGCCGCAAAAATCACTGAATAGATTCAGTCACAGAAACCGGAAATGGCTCAAAGGCATGATGCGTGTGTGAACCCTTGCCCAGAGACTTCCAACGGCGTCTCAAGAACATGTAAATTGGAAGAGATGGGAGAGCGCAAGCTCACATGCAGTTCTTTCTGTTTTTGTTTTGTTTTGTATTAAATCAAGCTGTCACGTTGGGACCGTGAGCGGTTAGCCCGGTCAGCTGATCCTTACACCACATTAGGCTCATTCCCACTTTCAGCGAGGCGGCGTCCGATGCACAGCCCCTCACAGTCCCGTCCAGTCCTGCCCGATATCCAGAGTTAAAGTCTGTCATGCGTGAGAGCAAATGCCTGTATGTGTGCTGTACGCACACAAAACTACCAGTAAACAATTAAAGGTTATTGTTGAAACTGTATGAGAGATCGTGATATAATTGTTAAAAATAACCTCATAATAGTTTGCTTTTGTATTGAAGCAAATGTAGACATGGTTGGGTTATATTAGTCAATATTAGTGATATTCATTGGCATTAGAGTAAGATAACAAAGGGTAGGTTTATAGCTTTATAGCTGTACCCTAAATACATACGTGCTACAGATAATGCAGTGTATCCTGAAAATAACATAAATGACTATCAGTGGAGAACACTAGTAGGTTCTTTACAATGTGAATGTCTATTAAGTGACAGCGTTTATCTGTGTACAAAGAACCTAAAAAAATCATTATTTTGTCCAAACAGGAGGGAGAATGTGTATGTATAAATGTGTATTCATGAGCTATGTTGTAAAATGTATAACTGGGATGTAGTTCATGCAATATTAAAGGCAGGAACGATGGTCATTCTGTATGGCATGCACACATTTCTCCTGTAACCAGCTCTTGACATATCCTGGGGAAATATTATAGGGGCCACTGGTGATCATTAGCAGTGCAGAGCAT
Organism: Anguilla pacifica; assembly: GCA_039654925.1. NCBI lineage: Eukaryota > Metazoa > Chordata > Actinopteri > Anguilliformes > Anguillidae > Anguilla > Anguilla pacifica. Next base: position 3,325,575 of record CM077288.1, read on the forward strand.
CGCTGAATTGGTACGATTAAGGGGTGTGCGAAGTCAGAGAGGGGAATGGTTTCCATGGGGACGGGGACGGAGCGCGTGATTGGCCGTGGCGGAGGGGTTAATAAAATGGGGGGGGGGGGGCAGTGATTGACTGGGAGGTGGGCGGGTTACGTAAGGGGGTGGGGGGGAGGGGGGTCTGGCGCCGGTGCAGCCTGCAGAGTCTGGGGAGGCATTAAGGCCGAGCAGCTCCATGTAATTAGGGATTTAATTAAAACAATAGACCCATTCAGATAGTCGGTGGGAGAGCTCGAAGCACTTCCCCGCGGCCTGTTTACAGACACCCGCTGGGGTCCCCGCTCGTATTGCAGGATATCGGGTTTTACCCTGATGGCCAACTAAAGCTGCTTAGTCTCGATACTGAGGAGGGAGGGAGGAGGCGAGAGAGAGGAGGTGGGAGGGAGGTGGCGGGAGGGAGGAGGAAGGAGGGAGAAGGTGGCAGGAGGGAGGAGGCGAGAGAGAGGAGGTGGGAGGGAGGCGGCGGGAGGGAGGAGGAAGGAGGGAGAAGGTGGCAGGAGGGAGGAGGCGGGAGGAGGTGGTGGGAGGGAGGAGGTGAGAGGGAGGAACCAGGAGGGAGGAGGTGAGAGGGAGGAGGCGGGAGAGAGGTGGCGGGCGAGAGGCAGAGGGGGGAGTAGAATCCGGCCCTGTAGAAGCCTGGGCGGCGTGGCGGTTAATCCGTCCGTCTCCCGGGCGATGCACACGCCCCCCCCCCCCACGCTCGGGGAGATCGTAAAGCGCTCGGGCGGATTTCATACCCACTGGCAGACACGACCCCCCCCGTGTCATGAGACCCTCCCGAGTGTGAAGTGTGACGGCTGGGTGACCCTGGTGCTCCGGGTTTCCCCGTCTCTGAATGAGGAAGCATAGATAGGGCAGACCTTCACACGGGTGGCCTCGATCACGCCCTCACCTGTTCTGAATCAGCCAATCAGCTGATCTACGCGTGTGTTTTACGTACCGCTCGAACTCGCTGCTGAGCTTTACCGCCGGGCTACCCGCCATCGGCCCCCGAGGCCGTAACCCCAACGTCTGATGTCACTTAAATGCCACTGCGAGAAAACACGTTTCCTCCGTGACGCTCCAGGTGCTGAATTGCGAGCTCGTACTGCGACTTGAAGAGCTGATTTCGAGGTCGAGTTAAAGCATCCTTCAGCGCAGTAGTTAGAGCGAAGTTTAAAGTGAACGTGGTGGTAAAAACGCTGGAGATCTGCTCCCTTGATTTCTCCATTGTGTGTGAAATTATGCTCTTAGTGCTCAAATGTGACATTTTACAAAATCAAAATAAGTCAGCTCACAAAAACGTGTGCATGTAAGATTGCTTGCTGCAAGCTTGAATATCGTAAATACAGACTTTTTTTTTTTACTATTTAAATAATCTATGGTTTCCTCATGACCGGTAGGTCGGTTTGAAGTGTCAGTAGCTCATGACATGCTGAAGGTTTTCTTGATCGTCTGATTGATATTTGTTTCTTTATTTATTACAGGTCTCAGGAGAGAGGATGTTCTACTGATTTTCACACATTTGCCCTCATAGTAAGAATATTATATCATTTCCTTTTTGTTGTTTTAATGATGCACTAAAATTATGACATGGAAATGAATTACAGATTTTTGTCAAGTGGTATAGGAGTGCTTTTTTTGGGAGGAGAGGACATATAGCTGGATATTAAACACCCCATTCCCCTGCATTTACCCCCTACTCTCTCATTAATACAGCTGTTAACAGCCACAATATACAAGATGAGATTAAAATGAAAATAAAACTTTAAAAAGAGACATCCTGAATTCACCACTGGATTAGAATGCTGTGATAGCTTTTCAAATACAGTCGCTTAATCATTACCTGGCTAATCAAGAAACACTTAAATGTTATACAGTTTAACTAACAAATACAAGATATGCACTGTAAAGCATATTCATTGTGTGAGGAAACCTGGGAATTGTTTAGTAAAAATTCAGAGGTTTGATGTGGGAGGTCGATGAGAAAGTCGACGAGAAAACAAGATGGAGGAAGTAATCTCACATTCTGGACACATCCTTTAAACCTGTCTGGTAACGAAACCAGTGAGAAAGCTTCTGATCGCAGGCCTGTATTTCCATCAGCTGGAGGCACATGCACTGACATATTTGAATGACTGTACTTCCCGTGACATATTAGGTGGTCGAGCAGTGATATATATGTAGTTCACGTGTACATTTGTTCACCATCTCTGCAGTGTGTCAGATCCAAGGCTACAATCCATAAAAAATAAATGATCCGTACAGATCTAGCATAACATTTATTTTTTCAGAATCGAATGTCACAGTTTCTTTACACTCATGGTTTTTTTAAACCTGTTTCAGAGTTACTGTTCATATTCATGTTCAGTAATTATTATTGTTATTTTTAATTATTTAGCGATGAATGAAATCTAGAGGCCAACAATAATGAGAAAGATAATTCATTTCACAGGATCTGGTATCTCTGGTCACTAGTCAATAAGTGCTGACCAGTTATCACTAATAGAAATCATTTAAATCAGAATAAGTTGTCTAAAGTGAGATCATTTTAAGCAGTGTGAAAATGATCTCACTTTAGACAACTTATCAGTGCAGTTCATTTTTTTTTAAATATAGTTTTCATTTTATGTTCTAGTAGTTTGGCTGCGCAGTTCACTGTCCAGATCTGGCTGCGCAGTTGACACAGTCTGACAGAATGGCTGACCTGCCAGCCTGCTCCTTCCTGAATCTACCCAGGGTCCTGTATGACAGGAAAGGGGGAGGCGGGGGGTCACCGTTCTGAATATGTGATTGAAGAAGAAAGAAAAGGCAAAAAAAGAGAAAAATGAAGAAGAAAAATACCTAAGCTATGTGAGGCGGAGAGGGGGTGCGGGACTCGGGGGGGGGGGGGGTCCGGGGGTCATGGACAGAGCCAAGAGAATGTGATCTCGATATTGAGGGTTTTCACTTTCAAAAGACAAAGAGACAAGACGCGATGACAGTGAGGTCCGAGATACCTCCCCCCCCCCCCCCCCGCAACCCCCCCCCCCCCCCCCCCCCCCCCACACCACATTCCGAAGACGGAGTTTTCCCTCGGATGTGCTTCCAGAGCCCCCAGATCAAAACACGGGTGCGAGAGCCCTGACACGTAAATGGCCTGCAATTTTCTGCCGTGGCAAGAGAGCGATGGCATTTCAGACTGAGAGCGGGGCGCGGAAAACGCACCATTTTCTGTCCCATTTCCCAGTCTAATGACAAAAAGGAAAATGGGGAGAGAGGAATATTAATAAATGAAACATCACCGAATCAGAAATCAAATGAATATTTGATTACTCAACTTGCTGGAACTTGTCTGTAATAAATGGCTTCAATTAGCTTTTTTTTCTTCCAGGACGATCGTGAGGATGCAGCTGCTATGCTGTGTTCCTGCCCATTCTTTGTGCTTTTACACGGGAGTGTAATTATTCAGCCGTTTGGCAAAGAGGGCTCAAGTTCCGTGTGCTTATTGCGTTTCCAAAATTTCACAGAACATACAGATTTATAGTTTTGTTCTTTTGGCATTCGGAACTGAAATTGTGTATCTCTTCAACGTGTCTTCACAGGGCTCTTAATATGTCAAAACTAAAGTGATTACTAAAATAGCTTGTGCTATTGATGGAACAGTTATGTCACTCTTGCAATTAAAAATCTAATATTCCTTATATGCATGTATGGAATTGCAGATTATCTGCCATCACATAAATAAATGTCTGAGAGAATATATTTCTGTCTTGCACACACTTGATGAGCACACAGTTCTGGAGCAGGCTATAAAAGCTCTAGCTATTGCGTGCAGTATCTTTCAAGCATAGATATTGTCACCAGAAATGTGGAGTAGGGTCATTTTTCAATGCAGCTCAGGCCTGGGGAACACTGCATGATAATCCCATTGGGAATAATGTGATTTAGCCTTAGCGTTCCCAGAACATGCAGTCATGGTCACACAATCGGATGAACACTGGTACTGATGACATACTCATCGTGTATAAATGTCACAGGACAGAGCTAATAAACACATACTAATAAAATGCAGAAGATCCTCAAATACCTGTCAAATTAGATTTACATTAAATCCTTCTTTAAGAAAAAAAATAAAATAAAGTGTTACTGTTGTTCAATACTTTAACGTATATCTTAATGGAGCTTGAAATTAATTTGAAGTCTTGCGGAAAAAGTCAATTAGCGTATGAAAATGAAGACATGGGCATATTGTATCAGGCATATTCCCAGCCATATGTCTTTGCCAGAAGGACCCACTGACAGCATTCCCCAGACCCCCCAGATTAAATTGGTATGTACAGATAAAATACTAATTGAAATGTAGATGTTGGGCAGCACGGTACAGTGGGTAGCACTGTCACCTCACAGCAAGAAGGTCCTGGGTTTGAATCCTGGACTGGGTCTTTCTGGGTTTCCTCCGGGTATTCTAGTTCCCTCCCCCCAGTCCACAGATGCACAGGCTGGGTAATTGGAAACTCTAAATTGCCCATAGGTATGAGTGTGTGAGTGAATGGTGTGTGTGCCCGGAGATAGATTGGCGACCTGTCCAGGGTGTATTCCTGCCTCTCACCCAGTGCATGCTGGGATAAGCTCCAGCACCCGCTGCGACCCTGCCCAGGATAAGTGGGTATAGATAATGGATGGATGGATGGATGGAAAGGTTCACAGAATCAAGAACTATCCCTTCAGTTACTCTTAGCTTTTCTTAGTCAACAGCTATATGTATCTTTGAAATGGACACACATACATCTTGTGTGACAAATCTGCAATAATAGATGAAACCAGGAAAGGGACAAATACTATTTCACGGTGCTGTAATTATATGGATATGTACATGTACACCGTTTGTGTGTTAAGCACAAAATCAGAACTTCTGGGAGCAGTGTGTTGGTACAGTTTTATAGACCATGGAAGTTCAATATTTACTCTCTTTATGTAATCCTTAATGTGCATGACATTGTAAAACCAGTGAAGACGTCTGAAATTGCTGCAGTTTTATGTTGGAGAATTTGAGCCGTCTGAGTAAAAAAAAAAAAAAAAAAGAAGATATCTCGGATTCATTTGAAAGCCAAGGATTATTATAAAAATTAAGGATGAGTTTTATGTGTTTAGACTGCTCATGCAAAAGCCTTGCACTGAGTCTGTGGTGTGGGGTAAGAGAATAAAAGATTTCAGACGGCAGTTTCTCACAAACCACACTTATCTTTGTTCTACCGGCAGAGGGTTGTGGGGTCACGTCCCATTTTCTGTAGCACTGCAATTACCATATGAGTTGAATCGTCCGTGATAATTTCGTTGACTCCGGCAACTAATATATTGGAATTATCCTGCGGTGGGCCCACCCTCGAACTCCAGACAGAAATTATTTATTTATTTATGGAACCTGATTGAACTTTTATTCCATAAAACAGAGGTTAATGATAACGGCAGCCATGCAATTACCGCTCACTTTATTCTCCTTCGTTTCGTTCCTGCTCTGTTTTTATTATTATTTTTTTTAATATTTTTATTTTTTTATCCTGGCGCTCGGTAAAGCTTTTCTTAGATTTCCTGTGACACCGTACAGTAGGTGCTGCCGTGTTCAGGCCCTGAAAAGAACAGCGCTGAGCTGTCAGTGCAGAGCAGAGTTGCTCTTTTCTCTGGAGTCATTGTGCAGTGCAGTGGCTTTATCGTGGATTAGAACTTGCTCTTTTCTATGGAGTTGCTGTGCAGTAGAGTCGCTCAGCACTGGATGTTCACTTTGGCATACATATTTGGACGTGCTTCCGGAGGGCACCTGGACTACCACTGTTGTCAGACGTGGATGCTAACAAGGCTGGCTGCTCCTGGATATAAGTTCAAGATGTAGTTTTAGGCAGACCGCAAATCCCAACTCTTATTTGCTTGCATAGTGTGTCGTATTGAGGGGCCTACAATAACGTATGCATTAGTCTTGGATGGGCTATCGCTGTGAAGCTCTATCCAGATGGTTTGGGGGGAAAAAAATGTAGTAAATTATTGAAATAAAACAACCTAATAGTTTGGTAGCTGGCTCCAGTGGTGTGAATTCAACAGGTCCGTGTATCAGTAGAGTACTGTGCGTGTATCATATCCACTGAGTGCGGCTGTTTTGTAAATTTTCGAATCTGTTTTGGCCGTAGCAATCCAGAGGGCTCTGTGACTGAAAGCCGTGAATTGGTCATTATGCTTAGTGCACCGGTACGGGAACAGGGTACACCCATCTGTTAACGAGGTGCCAATAAGCGGAGAGAACACAATCATAGAAGAAGAGGGCACACGCTGTTATAACCACAGAACAGTTATAGAAGAAGAAGATGGCATGCTGCCTTTCCCACTTTAATTTAACTTCCATTTCATTCATTTTGACAGAACGCAGGCGCCATTTCAGCGATTCTCGCCTTTGTCCGTGTTTTTGGGCCCCGGTCAAAATTTCTTTCCACCATTTCAGTGTTCCTCTCAAAATTACACGGTAGGTCAAAACAGACGTGCGACTGAATGGCGATTGTCTTCCTTTTGATTGACACTCCGGTGCAGTTAACTTGAAGCAGGATAATCACTGCTATTAATCTCCTGTGTCCTCAGGGAATAATTACACTGGTTACTGACAGGGCCTTGCGTGTGACAGATGGTCATTTCACACAAAAATGATCCAGCGCCCCTTCAATACAACTTTTTAAAGTGTTCCCGGGATGTCAGTTATTCAGAAGACACTCAGATGATAACATCTACAAGTTTCAGGTCAAATTTCGTAAAACGAAGAGGGGGACAAGACCCCTGTGTCCATTTCAGAGCACAACCAGAGAGATCAGCTGTTCTGTGGGTGTGTCACCTGTACACAATGAAGACTACAGGACTAGTTAGCTACACGATTCCTTAAATTGATCTCAGTTGACCTTCCTTGGGAGAGGCTTGATGGCTTAATTCACTGCAGATGGGGTCACTTGGCACAGGAAGGAGCAGCAAACCCACCTTGGCACACACAAAATGTCCCCCTTCCCATCTAGCCTCGCTGTCACACCCATTTCCTCCTCGGCTGGCTTTGCGGTCCCTGTGCCGCGATAGCAGAAGCAATCCGCTCAGCCTGTCCTCCGTCATTCCAGCGAAAAGTACAGCTTCCCCTTGATTCTGTTCGGCCTGGAGAACTTGGGCTGTAGGAACAGGAAGTGTCGAAAGAACGCAAAGAAGTATAAGAACACTTTGTAAAAAAAAGTTCCTCCTTGTGCATCAACTTGAATTTGTGCGTGCATGTGTGTGTGTGTGTGTGTGTGTGTGTGTGTGTGAGTGCTGGTACTGAGTGCAATGCATCAGTGTGTGTGTGTGTATGTGTGTGTATATAAATATATATTTTACATCAACTGATAAAATTTTCCACCAGATTTCACATTCCCCAGCCCGTGACCCATTGTTCCCCAGGAAAGCAGACCCCAGTCATGTCTTGTTATGGCCGTGGTTCAGGTTTGGTTTTGGCACGGAGTAGGTGCCAAAGGCTGGTATTATGTTTACCTCCCTGTTTTTGGGCCCGGTGCTAAGTGAAGAGGCCAAACCCCCTCCATCTGCAGGCTAAAACAGGCCAAGAAGAACAGCGTCAGCCCTGGCACACGCTCCCACACTGAATCAGTCACGCTCACGCACACTCACTGAATCACTGAGTCACTCCCACACGCTCACACACTGAATCAGTCACGTTCATGCGCACTCACTGAGTCACTGAATCACTCACACATGCTCACATGCTGAATCAGTCACGCTCACTCGCACTCACTGAATTACTGAATCAGTCCCACACACATGCTTAATCACACTCACTCACTAAATCACTGAATCACTCTACTCACTCACACTCACTGAGTCAGTGAATCAGTCACACTCTGAATCAGTCACACACACTCAGTGAATCAGTCACACTTACTTGCACTCACTGAATTACTGAATCACTGAATCACTCACAAGCTGAATCAGTCACGCTCACTCGCACTCACTGAATCACTGAATCACTCACAAGCTGAATCAGTCACGCTCATTCGCACTCACTGAATCACTCACACTCACTGAATCACTCGCACACTCACACGCTGAATCACTTGCATCGCCCCCTGCTGTGTACGTTTTTCATTATTTTCTGAAGTTCCTCTTCAACAACACTTTGCACTAATAAAAGTATATAGGGAAGCAAAGCAAACCTAACGCCCATTCTCTTGTGCCACACAGTAAAATGCCCAGTGTTAATTCAACTCTCACAGTGTTAATTCAGGTCTTAACAGATAACATTTGGTCCCACATCCCAGAGTGGGACCAAGTGTTATCTATTAAGAGCCTAATTAACACTGTTAGAGTTAAATTAACTCTGGACATGTTGCTGTGCAGCGATGTGCGTCTGTAGGCCCACAGAGAGAGTAGCTCTCTCCCCTAAATGAGTGAAGTCATTGTTATTCCTGCGGGTGTGCTGCCTGTCTGCTGCTCTGGCTCGGCTGCAATAACCAGCGCCGTCCTGCCGGACCTCACGGGCGGCACCATCGCCCGCCGGTACCGCCGGGGCTGCCCGCGGACAGGTCTCCTCCAGGTCCCGCCCCCCCCCCCCCCCCCCCCCCACCGAACCTGTCTCTGAGTCACTTTCGGGATTAACCAGGGGGGAGGCGGCCAACGGCCCAAACACTCAGGGATTAAGGAACCACCGCTTGTTTATTTTAGAGAAAAGGTTGCGCTCATTACCATTTTTCTAAACTTACCACCGCCCGCCCACCACGCCATTCTCCCTGTCAATGTGCTAAGCGGTGATATGGCCTCTCATGAATTTTGATTAATTATTTTGTTCAGGCTCCGTATATCCAATCTGTCTGTGTACTGGCAAAAAACTTGGATTTGGACACTTTTTTTGCCACGCAGAATAATATGTTATATAGCTGGTTATTTGCTGCAGGTTGTTAAAAAAAACCCATATGGATTCTATTCATTATTTTTGTTGTAAATTGTGGCACAGGCAAAAGTTTCATAATAGCAAATTTGAAAAAAATCTGTTTCAATTTCAGCCTGTAAGCCCATACAATATGTTTATTTCAGATTGTGAATTTATTTATCTCATTAATTACTTTAATGAGATAAATAAAATACCCCCCCCCCCCACCTCCTCATCTAAAGTGCAGAGTGGGTATTCCCAGAATCTTAGCAGAGGAATACCCACTCTGCACTTTAGATGAGGAGGTGGGGGGGGGGGGGGTATTTTATTTATCTCATTAAAGTAATTAATGAGATAAATAAATTCACAACAACTGCCGACTCTTTTACCAAAATGGCAGTTTCCAGTTCCCGTGTCCAACCCCACAATGCATGCACATCCATGCGTGTATCCCAGAATCCTTCAGCAGCGAAGGTCAACAGGACGTAATTACAGAGGTCGGCAGAGCTTAACACATGCATCAACACGAACGTCCCTTCAGCAGTAATAGCGCCTCTGCGTTTCCTACACACTCTTAATTGCAAGTCGCCAGTGTATTACTTACTGTGATAGATCTTATGAATCCTTTGAGCCGTATATTAGCTTATTTTCTGCATGTATTTTCTAACACGTCATTATATTTGTCATGTTCTTCCTTGGTCCAGTGATACCGCCATTATTTCAGGGGTAACATCACCATGAGGGTCTTACGCATCCCTCTGGACAGGAGCACTGGAGAAGTACGGAAGAAGCGGAAGAAAGAAAGAGTTGTGCCTTTGAAGGAAGGAGGGGATGGTGGGAAGAGGGACTCTGGGGAAAGAAAGAAAGAGGGAAACATGACCCGTTAAGTAAGAGTGACAAGGCAATAATAGCTCCCAATATAATCCTCCGTGTGAGGGAGCGCTGTTTACAGGCTGTGAGCCTATCGGAAAGGTCGATCTGTGGAGTTTATCTGGCGTGTGTCGGAGCGAGAGCGACTGCGCCGCACGCTGGCCTGTAGGGGGAGATAAGGAGCGCCTGAGCAGGCCTGACAGCTGCGGCCATATAATCTGTGTGCAGGAATTAAGCTCAACTACTGCTTAGACACCATTACTCATTATACAACCCACAACACACACAGAGACACACACACGCAGGCCCACACACACACAGACACACACACACACAGACACACGCACGCACACACACACACACACACACACATACACACACAGGCCCACACACACAGACACACACACACACACACACACACACACACACACACACACGCAGGCCCACACACACACACACACACACACACACACACACATACACACACAGGCCCACACACACACACACACACAGACACACACACACACACACACAGACACACGAAAACACACAGACATACAGGCCCACACACAGAGACACATACGCACACACAAACATTCATCATCGGGGTATTAATTGAAACAGTGCATTTTAATGCATGTATTATTGAAATAGTGTCAAGGGGGGTAAAATAAATACCTCCTCTCAGGTTCTAATTAAGACCTCGCTTCACTCAAATACATAAATGTTTTGACGTATTTGAGAAACAATTTGAGCTTTTTGCTTTTTTTCCCCTCAGTGTCGCACCAGACCTCCCGAGTTCAGCATCTGAAGACATTAAGGAACAGCATTTAAAAAAACAAACAGACGAGAAAACGTGTGCTGAAAAACCTACTAAAAGCCCTGTATGCACAATGCACACACACACTTTGTCACACACGCTAAACGCCCTGTACACACAGTGCACACACACACTCTGTCACACACACTAAACGCCCTGTACGCACAGTGCACACACACACTCTGTCACACACAGTAAAAGCCCTGTACGCACAGTGCACACACACACTCTGTCACACACACTAAACGCCCTGTACACACAGTGCACACACACTCTGTCACACACACTAAAAGCCCTGTACGCACAGTGCACACACACACTCTGTCACACACAGTAAAAGCCCTGTACACACGGTGCACACACACTCTGTCACACACAGTAAAAGCCCTGTACGCACAGTGCACACACACACTCTGTCACACACACTAAACGCCCTGTACACACAGTGCACACACACACTCTGTCACACACACTAAACGCCCTGTACGCACAGTGCACACACACACACTCTGTCACACACACTAAAAGCCCTGTACACACAGTGCACACACACTCTGTCACACACACTAAACGCCCTGTACGCACAGTGCACACACACACACTCTGTCACACACACTAAACGCCCTGTACACACAGTGCACACACACACTCTGTCACACACAGTAAAAGCCCTGTACGCACAGTGCACACACACACTCTGTCACACACAGTAAAAGCCCTGTACACACGGTGCACACACACTCTGTCACACACAGTAAAAGCCCGGTACACACGGTGCACACACACACTCTGTCACACACAGTAAAAGCCCTGTACACACGGTGCACACACACACTCTGTCACACACAGTAAAAGCCCTGTACACACAGTGCACACACACACTCTGTCACACACAGTAAACGCCCTGTACGCACAGTGCACACACACACTCTGTCACACACACTAAAAGCCCTGTACACACGGTGCACACACACACTCTGTCACACACAGTAAAAGCCCTGTACACACGGTGCGTTATGGTTTGATTGACCCGAGGTCAGGCATTACGCCCTCGTAGGTCGATTCCTCAACGCCGTGAGGAACCTTGAGAGAGCGCTCAGCCGTGATGGAGCGGCGCTCCCGCCACGGCGACCGCGTCCGTTCCTCGCCGCGCGGCCCGACCCGCGCTTCCTGCTTCCTGCTTCCTGCTTCCTGCGCCCGGCTCCTCTGTCCGAGGCAGCGCCTCCTGTGCTCTGAATCAGCTGATTCGCCGCTATGAAGCGCCGAGCCGCTCGTCCCGCGACCGCCGTTGTCCTTGGAGACGACGCCGCGGCCGCAAGACGGGCCGTCGTTCCGGAGGGGGGGGGGGGGTGCGAACGTGTCCGGAGCGTTCTGGAATGACCGCGTGCGGAACGCTAAAAAGCCGGTTTTCGCGTGAGGGGTCTCATCCGAAGCCCAAAACCTGGGTGTGGGGCCACAACATGTCTGCCTTCGCACCTGTGACCAGGATCGTGGCCCGGCCAATGAAAATGCTTCAGCCGCACAGATGAGAACCCAATTGGCAGGACAGGGTTGCAGTTTAACACCCAGCACAGGTCACTGAATTGTGATTTAGATTTCTTTGGTCACTTTAAGTGACCAGCTCTCATTCCCCTGTAATGGAATCCATTGGAATATTGCATTTTAATAGTTGCATTAGTATTACTATTAGTTAAGCAGTTAACAAGGGTACATTGGCATGGATGTGAAAACTGAAATCAATCAATGTGCACTCTGCCTCTGTAAAAATAGAAAAGTAGGAAAAAAACTGGTTAGTACTTTAATTGAATCTGAGAAAATTATGTCCACTACATTTCTTTGATGTTTATAGCTTGTTAAACTTCTCAGTCTTAATAAGTGTTTTATAGTTAAATGCAAATGAATTGAATGTGATCCAAGACTCTTTCCCACCATTTTTTCTTTATTTATTTATTTTTTCATCTCAGAAGGCAAACACAGGAAAGGAACCCCTAGCTGACCGAATTACAGTAAAAACACACGTCATGTTTCACCTGCCCAGACCAATCAGAATGTCCCTGGATCAGGCTAAAACGGTGATGCATACCGTCCTGTAGCTGTTGGTGCGTAACGGTGTTTGTGGCAGGACGTGGGCTGGCTGCACTGCACAGATCCGATTGGCTGCTGTTTTTCCGCCCGCAGACTGAAGCAGCTGTGCTGCCATTAAAGTGCACTGAAAGCAGACAGCGGCTTCTCCTCCTCCTGCTGCTGCGCATTTTAGTGTGCATAACAGCGCATTACTGAGCACCTCAAACTCCGAGATTCAGACGCGGGTCTCCGCTGCGTCCTCATCAGCAAGCTGTTACCGTGCGCCGCTGTGCGCTGTCTTTCCCGCGAAAAAGCACTTCTGTAAGTCGGTTTTCGTTAAAAGTGTCTTTTAAATTACTAAATTGTAAACTGAGACCGCCGTGGATTGTGGGAGAAAATGCGTTCTGCACAGTCTGAAGCAGCATTTGCATTATGAGAACCCCCTGCACACAGACACAGGTGTGTGTGCACATCATCAGTAAACAGCCGTTACGAGATCCATCCATAACTAGAACAAACGTCCTGCTGGAAACATGAGTAGAACAGGCAGTAATAAAAATAACACATAATAGAGACAAGCTTAGAGGAAATCAATGTTGTTAGATGGAAGGGTGCTTGTGTGTGTGAGCCCATGCGTGTGTGGGTCCCTGCGTGTGTGTGTGTGTGTGTGTGAGGCCCTGCGTGTGTGTGAGGCCCTGCGTGTGTGTGTCCCTATGTGTGTGTGTGTGTATGTGTATGTGTATGTGTTAGTACTACTGTCATGATCCATCGGAACGCAAATGGATCAGATGAGTGGAAAACTCAGTCAGACAATCAGAGGGATCATGACTTCATCACCAGCGCTGCCAGCCTCCCGATCCCTAAATCTCCTTCACTCATGTGAGTGGACAGCCCCCCCCCCCCCCCCCCCCCGCCTGCAGTGGATAAACGAGCCGGCTGGCTCACTCGCTCGCCACGGGCACAATGTGTGTGTGTGTGTGTGTGTGTGTGTGTGTGTGTTTCAAACGTTTGAAATGTCACCCTTATAAATCCCGCCCAGAGAGGTTCTAACTCACTGGCTTGGCCCGCGATGCTCGGGCTGACCATCTGCACCTGTGCGTCTGCCCCCCCCCCCCCTCGCCGAAACGATCGCGCTCCACACAGTCCTTGGGAGCGCCGGTGCCGATGTGCTCACTGAAGCCCTTTTTTCTTTTTAAACCTACCCCCCTAACAACCGCTTTCTCAGCCCTCCCTCCCTCCCTCCCTCTCTCTCTCCCTCCCTCCCTCCCTCTCTCCCTCTCTTCCTCCCTCCCTCGTAAACACTGATGTCCGTCCTTGGAGCAAATCGCCGTGATTTGTCCTGGACAGGTGCTCCACAAGACGAAGACTCTGCTGAGCCAGCACCTTTTCAGGGCCCCGGCTTAATGTCATTAGCCTTGTGAGCACGCAGGCGCGGTTTAACCCCAGCCCGTTTAGTTAATGGAGTTTTACAGTAGTTTTCGGTTTTGGGGGTAGGGGAGAGGGGCGGGGGTTATTTCAAAATGAAAGTCCACAAAAGTCAGACACGTAAGGCACAGCACGGTGATTAACGAATGAGTCATACGTCCATCTGACGGCTTTCCCTGGATTCTACCTGAACACACGCCCCCCCCCCCCCCCCAGGCTCTTGGGTTTTGGCGGGGTGACTTTATTTGGGGAAAAGCAGTGATCACTGTGCGTGGGGTGAGAGAGCCGCGGGGTTTTTACGACGGAAGTTATCGCCGGGACGCGTCTGCCCCGGTGCATGATGGGATAGAGCGCTCTGCCATCAGCGCGACGGATCCGTCCGCACGCCGTCCTCCATTATCTGCGCTTAATGATATTAATTTTCATTTCCCAGGAAAAGAAAACAGCCATTACCCTGAGCGCTCGCTCGTGACCAGCCCCTCTCCGGCTGCATGACGGTCGCGGTGCCTGTGAGCCCATTGTGTGTGTGTGTGTGTGTGTGTGGGGGGGGGGGGGGGGAGTGTTATTTTGAGGGCTTGCACTGTCTTTTAATTTAATCCTTTTCCTGTTGCCTTTTCTGCACGGGAAAGGTGTGTGTGTGTGCGTGCGTGTGTGTGTGTGTACATGCGCGCGTGTGTGTGTGTGCGTGTGCGTGTATGTGTGTGCTGTTGTGTGTGTGTGTGTATGTGTGCGTGTGTGTGTGTGCGTGCTGTTGTGTGTGTGTGTGTGTATGTGTGTTTGTGTGTGTATGTGTGCGTGTGTGTGTATGCGTGCTGTTGTGTGTGTGTGTGTGTATGTGTGTTTGTGTGTGTGTGTGCGTGCTGTTGTGTGTGTGTGTGTGTGTGTGTGTGTGTGTGTGTGTATGTGTGCGTGAGAGTGAGCTGGTGTGTGTGTCCTGTTTTATAATAAGTGTAGGGACACTTGAGGAAGGCACTGATAAGGACAGGTGTAGGTGGTGGTGAGAGGACAAAAGGAGCTTATCCCAGCAGAAGCTGGTAAACAGACCAAGGACCTTAACTGAAAAACAGAGCAGTTTTAGAAAAAAAATGAACAAAGACCCTCGAAAAAGCCAGACACACAAAAAAAAACAAGAGCAGGTCCTCCAGCAAACACTGGGAGTGCGCTTCACACGGTTCTGATTGAAGCTGGAAGAGCTGAAGCAGTCAGTGACTGTGTTTGTGAAGAGCAGAGGAGGCCATGCCCTCATACAAGGCCTGACATTCCCGGAGAGTGTCTGGGTGATTCGTGGAGTCCTGGACGTCCTTGAGGTCCAAACTGTGTGTAGTTTCTTTCTTTTGGTATTTTCCTAGTTTCAAGTTTTATCTCCAGCACCGTTAAGCAAATAAATTTGCTCTCTTTATGAAGTATAGTGTTCCAATATGTGGGGCTGAAGGTCATAGGTCATAGGTCAAGCAATATAGTTCAATGCAAGCCAGCGCACACAATAAATGCATGTGCATATATGTATAATACTCATATCACGTAGTAGAAGTAATATTCATATCATTAATAATATTAAGGCATTGAAGCTGTTTTGGAAGGACTATAATGAAATTACAAATTTAATTTGTATTCATGTTCCAGATAATTGTATGTCACAGTATAACTTGAGAGAGAATGAGATAAAAAAAGAATAATAATTGGGTTCAAAGTTATGCTTTGGATGTGAAATAAGCTGAAATATTTCATCTGTGTTGTGAATTCACGATGTCTCAAACTGCTGTGTGCCATTTGAGCATAAATAATTAAAAAATAGATTTAAAAATTGTCATATGCATAAAATGGCCTCACCTAGAGCAAGAGATAAGTGCGTGGCATTCAAGCTAAGTTTGGTACTGAAAGGATTTAAATACCAGAAGCAAACAGACATCATCAGCTCCGAAGGTTGCCAAACTTAATTGCGACTGTATTTCATGAATAAATAAAAAGAGATGCGTTGGGATAAAAGCCGTTTTTATTGTGGCGGGATCGTTTGAATAATTAACGGAGACGCGCTCGGATCGCTCTGATTACAGGCCTCGGCCTACCCGGCGTCTCCGCGCGGCGGCTCGGAGACGCGTTCCCATGAATAATGCAGGGCCGCCGCGTAGGAAATCAAAATGGCGGAAGCGGAACGGCACGGCTCGGCGGGGCGGCCGCGTGCCACGGCGCGGGGGTGGCGGCGGCGGCGGCGAGGGGCGGGCATTGTAGCCACGGCGACGAGCCCCTGGCACTGACTGTGTGCGGGCATTAAGCGAGGGCGATGAACCGTCTCGAGCCTTCGCTTGGGGGGCGGGTGGGGGGGGCCCGCGTTGTGCACGCTTAATTTGCTTTAGCACACGCGTGCGACTGTCACTTCACGCCACCCAATCCAGCAGAGGAAGGCTCTACTAACCACGCTCCCTGGACAAACGTCTGCCGTTAATTCAACCGTAGCGCCCGTACGAGTTGATCTGAGTTCGACACTCAAAATTGCACTGTGCACAAACACACAGAGACGAGTGGTGTGCTGCTAAAATGCTCTGCCTGAAGGAACAGCTCTAAGGCACTGCAAAGGCTTTGTAGCAAAGTTAAAATTTCACTGCTCAGATACTACCTTATTATGACACATTACTTACATTTACAAGATTGACACACCCGGGGGTGCAGTCAGGTAATTGCAAATTAATACCGTGATGTTTTCCCTGTACGCTGAGCTGTAAGTAATTTGTAACTTGTTCTGAAAGTTCTTGTCTTTGCTACTGTGTATTTTTTTGCCTCTGGTGAGTGAAGGATGAACGCTGTGTTTTCCACCCGAGTGACCCTGTAACCTATATATGCACAATGTTTTGCATGCGTGGTGTAATACATACTTAAGGGAGTAATCCCGTAAATAATTCACTGTAAATACACGGATTGTTCATGTTTTTTCAGCCGGACATGAACGGTCACGTGCCAAGAATTAAATTTGACCTTTTTGCTCAGAATATTCTGCTCGTAAAACCCCAAGATTAGTACAGAAGGCATAATCTGGCGAGCAGTTGAATTTCATTGAAACTCCTTTTTGTGATTGTAAGGCAGCAAGTCTGGATTAAGTCCTCTGTGTTTCACTGGATTAGAAAGCCTGTAACACCAGTGGCTTCCCAAGTGATGTTAATTTACTGCAAAACAGGCCTGATGCCTGTGGTAAAGTAATAAATAGTGCACAGAAAATGCACGTGCATCCATAAACTCAGACTGGTGCCAAACAGAAAGGTAGACTGGAAGGTAGACTGACTGAGTGTCCGTGTACGTTCTGGTGTTAATAAATTTACACACACAGTGCATGTACTTGTACTTTTTAAATTCAAACCAATGAATACTGTAATAATATAATAACCCCCAGTGAATTCTATTGGACAGGGATATACCCAGCTGTGTCACACATGGATCCATTAATGATGGGGACTAGGGTTACAGCCTCAAAAGTAAAACCATGTGTGTGCTTCTGCAGCAGCCTGAGAACTCCTATAAATATTATTCACCGATCATGAAATCATGATTTGGAATCACCCACGGTGTTCCTGTGTACAGGATTAAGCGGGGTTTAACTTGAGTCGCTGTGTCTCTCACTCATTACTCTGTGGTACTCTTGCCAATCCACAGCCGCTAGAAAAAATTAAAAGAACAAATTTATCACCTCCAGTCCATTTATCCATTATCTATACCCGCTTATCCTGGGCAGGGTCGCAGGGGATGCTGGAGCCTATCCCAGTGTGCATTGGGCAAGAGGCAGCAATTTATCACCTGATTGATTATTTATTTATTTATTTATTTTATTTATTTATTTTTATCTTTTTTATTTGGTTTGAATAGAGAGACTTTCTAATTTACAGAACTGAAATAGAACTTCATAAATGTCACCAAGGCACACTGTGTAAAGATTTGGGATTTAAGAAATTAGGCTTGAGAGACACAATTAATGGTGATGCAAGTTAAGATGAAGGCACTGATATAATTTATAATGTGCCGTCAAACACAATCACGCATTCGTCCGACACAAACTGTAAAAATAACTTCAGAGCCGTGCCAGTGTTCATTGTTAAACTCAAGATTAAATGTGTTTGCCTTTTTAGAAAATGAGAAAGGACTGTTTTCCAATTATCATAATAAGTTTTTATGCATGTACTAAACGTTTGTGGAAAAAAAATCACCTTTTGGCTTCCTTTTGCAAACACTTGGAAGATTTGAAATGATTTTGAAATATATTTTGCTCAATTAAATATAAGGGTGCAAATAATCTGTTTTGACACATTATATATCTGATAATGTGGTACACTGGGGGTAAAAAACACCCTGCATAATCCAAGAGGAATTATCTATTTATAACAACAGTTTAATTATGTGTTCATTCATTTACTGCCAAGTGCATACATTTCAGCTATATATAAACTGACGCATATTGTCAGACCCAAGGAAAATTGTTTTTTTTTTCTCAAAAGGATTAGTGTATATTTTTTTCTAATGCCACAGAGGCATTTTAAAGTGTAAATATTAATCCATTTTAGAAATGTATGCAGTCTGATGTTGGCGTTATTCCATGGGGTTGTAGAGGGGGTGGGTGGCTCAGTAAATTGCATTTAGTCGTACACTAAAAAGGCATTTGAGTCCTGATTTAAATGTATCTGGGTTTTAGAGTGGGAGTCCTCTTCATCCTTCATGATTTATCTGGACAGGTGTGTGTTCAGCAGTAGTCAGTCCGCAGAGTTTAAAGTGAAATTTCATTAGGAGACCTTTTAAAGGCAGTAGCAGAAGACCCGGGGCTATTTTAAGACACTGCGCCAGACATGCAAATTTGGCACAAGATGGTGCGTGTGTCTGAGCGCGCGGGTTTGATCTGACACCACGGAGAACTAGCAGAGTTTAGCCAGCTAGCGGCTAAGGTGTGAATGAATTTCTCACCATCAGGGGGTGTTGAAGACAGAGCATAACTCTGCCAGTGCTTGCCTGGCAGAAAAATGACACCTTAATGGAATTATTAATGTTGGTCTCAAATGATAGGGAACAGTCAAAGATGGCTTCTTTTCAGATATTAAAACCATTTTATTCCAAGGTGAAAATGACCTTATTTAGAACTGCTCAAAACTGACGCACATGGAATCAGACTGATCATGGTTATGTTTAAGGATGTTTTTCTTCATCTATAGCTTAATGTTACAGTTGTAAAATGGTGCAGTTGTGTGAAAGATCTGTTAGTGATTTTATATTGACATAAATCCAAGTGTCAACTATATTTAAAAGTGGTAAATTCCTGAGCAGGGACATGCAAAAAGTAAAAAAAAAAAAAAAATGACTCTAGGACAGATCCCTGGGGAACTTCCCAAGTGGCATATCACATACACGACATCACCACAGAGGGAGATTAACCATTTCCTGTCAGTCAAGATGACATAGATGCTATTTATTGTATCAGACACCACAGGCTAAATGGCCTAGTAAGTAATACATCAATAGAAGACTGTAATGCTTAACTGAAATGAATGCATGTACTCCTTGTCAGCAGTTTTTGTGTGTTGAAGCTACACATGATATTACTTTCCTGCATACAATGTGTTTTGTGAAGTAGGGTGTTTTTGTAGAATAAAAGAGGGAGTCGATTGATAGAAGGTTGCGTTTGTAAAAAACAAAAACAAAACAACTGCTGTACCATTTTGCCACAAGTCATGCTTCTGTTTATTTTTTGTTCATTTATCTACTTTACTCATATTATCTCACAATACAGTTTTTTTTTGTTTTTTTTACCGGTTGATGAGATATTCTCTAAAACCGTGTAAACACGGTCATTCATGGTAATTCATTTACAAGTGTAAAGTGCCATTTTAAATTTATCTCACTCACATCCTTTATTTTAAGCAAAAAAACGTGTTTATTCTCCAGCAGCAAACGTTTCAGTGACACGAAAATTTTCAATTACTGAACGCCCACTCTTTTATGCTCCAGATAGTTAGCCCTTATCGTATCCGATGGTGTCTGTTATTCATCATTGCGGGAAAAGCATAAATAATTCAAATGTGAACACTTGACCTGTTCATTACTTGGCATACGTACCGACTGTCAAAGAGAATCAGTAACTTGGAACCTATACATGGGGGTGCCTACCTATACTGAGCAATGTTTTTTTATGCATCTCTGACAACTGATCTAACACATGTAGGCTGCCTGGCTGTCACAACCTCATTCTGTTTTAGACATATGTTTGCCAGTTTTGAGCACAACTGATTTTTTTCCCCCACCTCAGTCTTTGTTTGCAATAACAAGAGAGCCCAAGTATCCACATTTTTAAAAAGTAACAAAAAAGTGTTGTAGTGGAACACAGTTGTGTGTATGTGTGTGTGTGTGTGTGTGTGTGTGTGTGGGTGGGTGGGCGGGTGGGTGAGACAGAGAGAGAGAGAGAGAGTATATTTTATCACAGCTTAGTGAGTAGTGAGCTCCTGCAAAGACTCACTTATAAATAACTCCTGAAGTATGACGCATAAATCAAACAAACACACTTCCTGTATTTTATTTTTCATGAAACACAGTATGGGACATCGGTTGGTAGGCAGAGAACAGGGAAACAGACCGAGGGGGCGGGGGGGCGGTCTGGCAGGGGGGGGGGGTCTGGCAGTACAGTCCAACTACGTTAATGTCAGGGTGCTCTGACCTGGAATCGCGATCATGGAGACGACTGTTTGGCTTTCGCTTTGTATTTAATGTGCAGAAAAAGGAGGAGGATGTTTTAAAACAGCGCGCGTGTGGCGTCTCGGTGCCCGGGGTGCTGGAGCGGAGCTTCCTCTCCCTCCCATGTGACCGTAATCGGGGCGTCATGGAGACGCGCGGCTTCGCTCGCCCCGCTCGTTTTCCCCTGTTCTGGAATTCCGCGCGACCGGTGTTTACGACACGTTTAAAAACGGACGACTGTTTCGCATTAAAATAGATTTTACGCGCTGGGAGGAAAACCCTTTCCCCTCGTCCTTCGTCAATTATGTGTTCACAGCGCACGGAAACGCGTTGCGGCTGAGGACCTTCCACAGCAAAGCCAATTTTGCGTAGCGCTAATGGGGGAAAGAGAGGCAGACGAGATCGAGGCGTCACGCTGTTTCGGGAGCGAGGGACTTCACAGCATTCTGCCGGTCGCTCAGCGGAAGAGCCCAACCTTTCAGAACTGAGATTCCGCAACCCTGTTTACACTTGTGAAGCACGGACGTGCTGTCAGTGCCGTTTCCAGATGAATGACGTCCTCACGCCCAGCACACAGGCTGTAAAAGCAGAAATGACGGCGTCCTTCTCAAAGCAACGGCTCTTTTGACAGCAGGCATATGGGCTGAGGAGGACACAGGATGCTGCTGTGCGGTTTATAAAGTCAGTGCACATGCACACACACACTTCCTAACACACACACGCACACACACACGCACACACACACACACACACGCACGCACACACACACACGCACACACACATACACACACAGACATGCACACACACGCACACACACATACACACACAGACATGCACACACACACACACACACACGCACACACACACACACGCACATGCACACACACTTCCTAACACACACACATGCACACACACACAAACACATGCACACACACATCCTAACACACACACACACACACACACGCACATGCACACACACACACAGACATGCACACACACGCACACAGCCTAACACAAACACACACAGACAGACACACACAAACACACGCACACACAAACCCTAACACAAACACACATATAGACACACGCGCACACACACACACACACACACACACACACATTACATGAATTAAAACTCTTGTAATGAAAAAAAAAACCCAGAAGGTTCTACAGACAAATCATTCTAAAAACAGACTTTATTACAGTACATGTGGAGCATTTAACCACTGTCTGCATGGAAATGTTTCTGCAGCATGCAGACAGGTGTGTATCTTTCTATACATATATACACACCTGCTTGTGTGAGCTTTTGCATGTTTGGCTTGTATTTTAGTGATGATAGTAAAAAAAGTAGTCTTAAAGCTATAGGACAGATTTACTGCTGCATCTGTTGGACCAAGTTGAAAATGTTCCCTTTTCCATTATTATTGTCTGCAGAGCAGCGTTTTTGTATTTGTGCATGGCGTGTACTGTGGATGACTTCCAGCCAAGACGGTGCATACTAATGGTTTATTTTGGTCACTGTTTATTCCGTGTCATGTGGTACCGATGAAATGCAACCACAGACAAGCAATCCCAAAAATACGCTGGTTTACACCTCACAAATCCACTGCAGAATTAGAACGACACATTCCCCCAAAGTCAAGTCGGTATTTATCACAATCAGATATCTGCATAAGAGTGCACACTGTCATTACATCATTAGCTAATCAACGGAATTCAGAGAGGTGAATATAATGAGAATTACCTTCATCAAAACGCTTCTTATTTTTTCTTTTTTTTTGTTGCTCTAATGAGATCGTATTTTGGATTCAGTGAACATTTGTCCTTAATGTTGGCTCACAATTAAATGCAAAGTTTGAGCTAGTTAGTTTGCATGCAAAAATTACTGTTTTTTCTCCCTCTTCTTCTTCTTGCATATTTAGGATATCTTCTTCTTCTTCTTCTTCTTCTTCTTCTTCTTCTTCTTCTTCTTCTTCTTCTTCTTCTTCTTCTTCTTCTTCAGTGCTCATGATTCTACGTAGTATTCCTTGCTTTGCTCTTTACCGTACATGCATGTATGGATGGGACATTGTCTTCTGTGATAACACACTGACAAAATTTCAATTGAACTTGTCACAACAACATGCTGAACAGTCGATCTACAGATTTAAAACCTGTTGATATACAGTAGAGAAGTAGGACATGTGGTAATGGTATGCGATGGCATAGCCGCCAGATTGAATTTAGGATTCTCCTTCAGGGTAACCAACACCAGTGTGAGTTGGGCTCTTCAAAGTTAAAAGTTTTCTCATCCAGGATTATGTCTGACCCAGTTTAATTTCGGAGTTTGACATTTAACTTCTTGAATGAGTGTAGTTCTAGCTGTGAATATTTAAACCCTTAAAACCACATACACACACAGCCTCGATCAGCTCCATTTAGCCTGACATTTCGGAGCAGATACGGGATTTTATTTGCCAAATGTGAACTTTGAGTTTTACTTCAACCAAAAATCATATTTCTTGGAACAGAAGACAAGGCAGGAAACTACCATTTTGGCCTGCAGGTTTAAGACTGGTGGCTGCCGTGGCCATTTTGAAGGTTGAATATGTGCACGTTCATCTGTTTTCATGAGCTGCTTGCCATCCCTGCTCATGAGAAAGGAAAATGTGTTTTCATAGTGACACAATATATGAATTGAATGTTGAGGACCAGATGGTGCATCGATATTCAGAGGGGAAAAAAAGCTTGGTGCTTGTGGCCAGCTGAAGTGTTTTAACCAGCCATCAGCAGTCTTTTTGTGTAGAAGAGAAGTTCTCTCTCTCATACACACAATCTCTCTTTCTCTCTCTCTCTCTCTCTCTCTCTCTCTCTCTCTCTCTTTCTCTCACACATACACAATCTCTCTCACTCTTTTTCTCTCTCTCTTTATCTCTCTCTTGCACACACACGCGCACAGACTGACACAAACAAAAGCCCACACACTCATGCACATATGCATGCACACACAGGCTGGCACACGCACACACACACACCTACACACACAGGCACACACACAGACAAAATCCCGGTGCCTGGCACCTTAATCTGACACATGAAAACAGGACAAAAGAAGCTTTAAACAAACAAACAGCCCTTTAATTAATCCCCCTAAAGGAGTCGAGCGAGCCTCTGGCATGCTCTGCAGCTGTGCTGTTCTGTGCTCCGCTTGCAGGAGTTCCTGTTCTGCAGCTTCCTGAACGGCCTGGCTGCTGTTTAAAAGTCAAAAACGTGTCACTCAAAAACCCCCATACTGCACAATCTAGCATCTCAACCACGTCACTCAAAACCGGTAAAGGAGCACAACCTGGCAACCCAACTGTCTCACTCGAAGCCGGTAGTGCAGCACAACCTGGCAACCCAGCCTCGTCACTCAAAGCCAGCGGTACAGCACAACCTGGCAACCCGGCCGTTTCACTCAGAGCCAGCAGTACAGCACAACCTGGCAACCCAGCTGTGTCACTCAAAGCCAGCAGTGCAGCACAACCTGGCAGCCCAGTCGTTATCGGCGACCGCATAATGACAGCTTTTTAAATTGCGCTTCAGTTGAGAGGTTGGCGGGGCGCTCGGCGGGACTGCCAGTTGCTGAGGGTGATAGTCGGCGAGGCCAATCTGGCGATCAGCCCATCGACTGGAGTTCATCCCAACCCCTGGAGGGGCGAGACAGTTCATCTGGGTTACTGACAGAAGAAGGCAGAGCAGAGAGAATTTAGAGGGAGGGAGAGTGGGAGAGAGGGAGTGAGGGTGAGAGGGACAGCAGAAGAGGGAGAATAGGAGGGAGGGAGGGAAAGACAGAGGGAGAGGGAGAACAGGAGGGAGGGAGAGAGGGAGAGAGAGAGGGGAATTGTGGTGATGTACACTTGTCCCCTGACAACAAGGAAGTTTTGTTTGAAGAATTTAATGTGATGTCTCTCAGCCAATGAGGAATGAGATCATCACCACACACGCCGAATGGTCATTTCACAAGACAAACGAATAGAAAATTTAATAATTATTGCTAAACACACTTGCGGCTAACTCAGAGGTCGCAAATGCCTCTACCAGATCCTGAAGTGGACACTCCACAGAAATTCCGGATTGGAGCTTAATGTTACATCGTATGGCCAGAGGCAGAAACACGGAATTATATTCAAGGGACCTTTCTTTTTAAATTCGTAAGTTTACTTTCTGAATAGTTGACGAATTTCCACACTGAGATTGTGTTTCTTAGATTTTTAAAAAAATTTTGTTTTATTTTCACTTCTGCCCTGACTGGAGGGGTGTTTATTTTAGCCTCGTGTGGAACGGGAGTTCGCCAGGCCCCTGATACGAAGGGCCTCTGTTTGCCGTCAGTTATTGGTTATGAATCTTTCATGGTGTCGGAAAACGGTATGTCTAAATATGAATCTTTGCCGCAGCTTCGTCCTGAACGTCACTCGGTGTTTGTGGGATACCCCCAGCCCGTAGCTCAGTATCTCTGATAACTTAGGGAGGAAATGTAAAAGAACCTTTTCAGCCTTCAAATAGGGAATTTTATCGCGAATAAAAAATGTGACCGTAGGCCAGTTTCACTGAGTGATTCAACCGTAAGTGTTTTAGAACGATTTCCAAAGGGGAAAAAAAAAGAAAAGAATCCTTGCAGTGGGTTTGGACATATTAATGCCAAGCCCGTCATCACGTTTTGAAAACCCCGGCAATAAATCCTGGAAGAAAAAAAAGAAGGTAGTAACAAACGTGGCATGTGTGTCCTTGGCAGTCAATGTCACCTCTGTAAATACGTTTGGCGTCGATTCATTTGAAGAGCTTTGACAAGCAATGATTCTGAAGTGTGTGTTTAGTGTGGAAAATAAAAACAACCGTGTTAGGGCCTTATACAGAGTAACAACATGGTTGCACAGTGGCGGCCATTTCATGACCTCCTCGTCTGAGGTGTGTGTTTCCCACATACTGTGAGAAATGTGTTGTCATTTACCTAAATAATTTTCCATCTTTTCAGACGGAATGTGTTTGATTTATTATTTATGTCTGGGTAGGGTGGTGGGGAAGCCATTTCTTTATGCCACTGTGATGTCGTCTTCATGCGTGGTCTTTACAGCAGTGTGATAACCGGCTTACTATTTTATTTGTTCTTTTGTTTAATAACGACAAATAAAAAGAAAAACGTTTCACGGAGAGAGGTTCTCCATGAAACACGCATATCGATATATACGTTTTTAGCCCATTTAATCTTGGGATCGCATATCGACTGCATCTTCAAAGTCATTGATTATGCCAAGCTGATTGCTGCCATCTCAAGAGCAGCCTCTCTCTTTTCTGACAAAATAAATACAGCATAGATCTGTAGGGTTTTGAATTAAACTGCCAGTAAATTGCAAAGTGGTGCTTAAAGTCATTATCAGTTTAATTATACACTCAGATAAAATCCCCCGAGTCATTTTTATAGCTTTATTTTATTGTTAAGTGAAGTTTTACCCAGAAAACACTCACAGGTTACAAGCATCGAATAATGGAACAGTCTTTCAACGCGGTTTGTGGCCTCTGTGTCGTCTGTCCCCAAAGCACTTGTTCCTCAGCATAGTAATGACCTTTGACCTCTTTACAACCTTGTCATCTTTGATTTCCCATTGCGGTTTCAGCACGTACACAATCTCCTCCAACCCAAGCGAGCGAAAAATAAGAATAATATTTCGAATTTATGTAAATACGTTAGACAGCCTTGGGAAGGGTGAAATGTCCTTAATTTCATTAGTATTCAAGCATTTTGTTATGGCAGCCCTAAATCATGCTCGGGTCTTGTCGCAAAATTAGCATTTATTGTCTGTCTATGTGCAATCAGAAGCGGCATAAATTGACTGTGGGGACTACAAGCACATTTCAAAGCCCGAGCGTCTGTCTCGTCAGTTTTTCAGTCCGTCATTCAGAACGTGAAGATGAAACCATGTGACAGTGCTGAGAGAAAAGCTGCTAATTTCTTTGTGCTAATTTGTGTCTGTCGTTCTCCTTTCAAATATTGAAATGCATTGTTTTTGAATATATTCATTTCATTTTGTTTCAGCTATTGAATCCTTGGGGAAGTTACTGGGGTTCGTACAGGTAGGTGCTGTGTTTTAAGGATGATTTGAGGTGGCTTTGAAATGAGTCATTCCTCCTTTGTTGTATGTTTGTGGTGCAGTGCATGTGCTGGCAGCTTTCTCACAGAAGTGGGAAGGGCTGGGCCGTCTGGGTAGTGTAGAGGTATAAGCACTCGCCTACCACTGCAGAGACCCGGGTTCAATCCCCGGCAGTGGTACTTTCGGCTTGGTCAGACATTCCTACGAACACAATTTACAGTGTTCGCGGGTGGGAAGCTGGTGAGGGTATGAGTCCTGATCGTTACATTAGCGACTCCTACTGGTTGGTCGGGGCACCTGTTCAGCGGGGAGGGGATCTGGGGGAGATAGCGTGAACCTCCGTACACGTTACGCTCTCCCAGTGAAACTCCACGTGTATTGGAGGAGGCATGTGGTAGTCTACACCCTCCCCAGACCAACAGAGGATAGCGCATCGACCAGGGCTGTATGATACACACAGGGAATTGGTATAATGACTAAATTGGGGAGAAAATGGGAGAAAAATGGCAAAAAAACGTGGGAAGGACTGTGTTCACTTTGCTAACGGTGTTGTGGGTTTTCTGGCCTGGACAACACAAATAGGCCTCAAGACCTCTACAGCACAGTAATGCCGACTAAATATTTAGAAGACTGTTCAGTCAAAGTTATTAATCAGTTCAGGATCAATGCCAATTCATCATCACAGTGTGTTTGGTTAATTGATAGTATTTGGCTATGTAATATTGCTGTAGAAATTGCAATAAGTCTCTTCCATTTCAATTCAGGTATTACAAAAAAAGCCAGATAGTTTGAGAAAAAGCAGTGATTGGACCACGGTTATAGAAAAAAGCATTTCCAATTTGTAAAGTATTGGTTTCATTTGCAAATGCAAAAGGCATTTTTTGTTGAAGTGTTGAATTTCTATTGTAGAAAGTGAAAAAGAGTGAGAATGGCGGGAGGTGTTTCTTTTGATATTCCCTTGAAATTGGCATCAATTTAGTTATTTTGCCCTGTTTATGGTGGATTCTGTAATAAAAGGCTCATGTGTAACCACACTCTCAGCATCCTGCTGTGAATGCACCCAAGTACAGCTTCCGTAAATGACAAATGCAGTGGTGTAGCATACAATACCAGATTCCTCTTAAACTTTACATAACCTTCTTACACAATTACAAATTGGTTTCTGCCACTGGGCTGCGGATCAACTTTATTGGATTTTCTTCTTCTTTTTTTTTCTGGGGAATTTGTGCCACATCAAGCAGAAATGTAGACCAGGAAATGAGAAATGCGGGACAACTTGTAATAGGTTGCGGAAATACCGGGCGCACGGCTTTTGGTGAGTAGTTGTTGAGTTCTGTCTAGCCAATGAGAGCCTCTGAGTTATGACTGTAGTTCTTTCTGCTCCGTGCTCGGCCCTGTGAGCAGTGGCGTAGAGCATGCTGGGCTCGTGTGGACGCTGGCGTTATTTGTAACAGGTTCCACGCTGAGTCAGTAATAACAGGCAGGGCTATGCATTGTGATGCCTGTGGGAAGTCTGGCCTGATAGGGAACGTTCGCTCTCCAGAGCTCTAGCCGGAGCTGTTCTATTTCCATGCTCAATGCTGTTTGTGCATTCAGCTGGAAACCGCCAGGCCTCGGCGCTGCTAAAAGGAACAACGTTGCACAAAGGAATTAATTACAGTGCGTGTTGAATTATTATTATGATAATGGTGATTAGCAGACGTATAATTATGACTACTTTACACAATTCGTTTGAATGATACATCTGATTTTGTGAGACGAATAATGGAATTGAACCTTGGAGAACAATGGCAGGCTTTTCACTGTCGAAGATCTCTGGTCTGCGTGCGATCCGGGTTGCTCCCTTACCTGTGTGCGGTAGTCTTCCTTATTCACATTTGAATGATTTCATATTTTCTGTTACAGCTATATAGTCTGTGACTAACGCATGGTTAGTCATCCGAATTATTATTCATTCCAAAGTGCACTGCCCACTGAATCCATGATCACATTTGGTAACGATGTTTGCGGGGAAGTTCTGGGTTGGCAGGGTATATTTATTAAATGCCCTTTAACTCTGAGCATAGATGCTTTCTTTTCCACATTAAGATGGAATATTGCTGTTATATGGATCAGTGCCTGCATAAACCATATCACACACGATACACAATTATCTTTCTAGGATTCTATGAATTTCTTTGCTATGCACATTCATTCGCCCATCTTTAAAATTAATTATGCCATTTTCTTTCTTTATGATTTAATATGCTCCAGTGTCAGATCCAGAATGAGCTGGAAATAAGGGGTTAGTGTATCTGTTCTATTTATGTTCCGAGTCTATTTAATTCAATACCAGATGTGAAAATGTAAATGAGTCTGCTTTTGTACCTGATGCAAACAAGAACATCTCCAGCACTAAATTAGTTTAAATTACCTTTTTTACACCCTGGGGACAAAAATAATAAACTCACGACAAGGACTTTAACAGAAGCACTCTCCTCTGTAGGCTTGGTTGCTTTAAACTAAGAGAAAAAGAGCTATATTCAGCTGCTGATTAAGTCAAATTATCTTCATATGATGAAGAGAGGGGATGCATAGGCTTGTCATAGGCTTGTATTCAATCACCATTCTTCCTTAAAAACCTCTTTTTTGATCTTCACAAGCACAACTTGGTAAGTTAACTTTGGTGATTGCTGCAATCATAAAACTCTGATTTTTTTTAAAAAAACTATTAAAAAAGACTGGTAAAATAAAAACACTAAAACTTGCATCATCAAAATTATCAAAATTAAGGACAATTGTTTCATGAATCCAGTCCAGGAACTTCAGTCTAACTTGTTTTCACTGATCCGAAGTTGACGTCAAACAATACGTCGAGCTATTCACTGTGGTTTTGCAGGAACCCACATTTAAATAATTTAAACCCTACACTGCATTTTGTGTGTGTCTGTTTTTTTATTATTGTGATGTATGTGCGGTTTAAGAGCTAGCGAGACAGAGTGCAGACACGACCTGTTTTGATCTGGACTACGTTCTTAACTTTTTCCTCACGCACTTTGTCAAAGCTGTCCGTGTTCCCCTCACCTCAGAACCAGCGGGAAAGAGCTGGGAGCTCAGGCGACCGTCAGAAAGGCCCTGATTGGCTCGTTGGCTCAAGCCTGTCATCCAGTCCCTGTTCAGCTGACATCATCGGGCCCTTTCTCGCGGCTTTACGCTGACAGACCTTGTCAGCGTTTCCGAACACGCGTGTTAGCGTGTGTTCCGCAGAGCGCCATCCTGTCTTCGGATAACTTCCCTGCCCGACACCCCCCCTCCCTCTATCCATCCCCTTCTCCGTCTGAAACGCAGTTTTCTTCCCTTCCTTGCCAAATTTGGATTTTCATTGGCCGGGAAGGTGACGTGTGTGGTTGAACAGGCATTTTCATTGGCCGGGGCAGACGATTGGCGTTTCCGTTGGGCTAGGGTTAGACGATGCGCGCGGTTCAACGAAAGGCCCGTCTGGCTACGCAGCCAGAGGAGACCGGCGGGTCTGGATCGCAGCCGTGGAGTCTCTGCTTCGCTCGGGACGGGCTGAACTTTCGCTCTCCCGGTTCTGCAGACCTGCGGTGAGCGGGGCTGGCCCTGCCTCCTCCGCTCGGGAACGCCGCGGGACCTGTCTGCGGGTGAGGAGCCGGTCAAACCGCCACCAGACGCCACCGCGTTTTCATTCGAGACGTCTGACGCTCACGTCTGCGTTTCAGAACGCAAAGCATCAGCTGCAGTGCGAGGTTGTAGACAGACCATTGTAGTTTTTTTCTGGGGGGAGGGGGGTGTTTGGGGGGGCAGGGGGTTTCCCGGTTATTACATTTCTGTGGGAGCGGTTGTCTGCTTCTCCTCCGGTGGACGTCCTGATTGGATTTTCTCATGCCTTCTTCCCCCCCTAATTTAGGAAGGCGAGCAGTGGAAAGAGAGGTCGTTAGTAAATTAGGACGAGTAATTTAGCGGCTTTTTAATGCACTCCGGAGCAGAAACTCTCTCCAAATGACGCATTTCCAGGGAGCTATGAAACCTTCACCATCCAACCTGTCATCAGAATTTCGGCAGACGTGATACCACCGCCCCATTTCTGCACAGCTTCCTCATGACACGAGTGTCAGTGATGTCCCAGGTCACACAGTTTCAAACCACCGCTCAGCTTGAAGTTCATTAAGGTGTGATGTCACAAATCTTAACGGAGCATTCTAATGGCGATGTAACAATCGCTCCTAGTAATTGTAAGCAACGGAGTTCTAGAACACTGACAAAGAACGTTGAAAAAAACACATTCCAAAAAACCTACTCTTCAAAGGGTTAACTGGTTCATGAGCAAAAGAAGAAGGAAAACAAATATACCCAGTTACCTGCACCAGTTACCAGTGTGGAATTCTTATACTGGATCATATTTCGGTGAATGTAACTCCACTTCTCCATACTCCACTGATTATTGCCTGCCACTTTAGTGTGGCACTTTTCGGGTATTCTCATTGAAGCTGGTGCATTTTGAACGCATCTTTATGCAAAATTATATGGAACGTAATCCTTTTTTTTTTTTTTTGGCAGCATAGCAATGAGATCACCACTCCTGCATTACATATATATGGCATTATATATGTCAGGCTTCTGCACATGTGCAGAGAGGCCCAGCAATAATAAGGCCGTTATATTTTACGCTCGTAGCCATAGAAATGCTATTCTGCTATTTAAAATACGTGTTTTATTAAATATTGCAGAGGGGGGGTGCCTTGTTGGCCAAGCTTCTGTCGATTTCCTGCGTTTGAGTGATTGATAGCTGGGCGGAAGACGGACATCTGCGCCGGCTGTTCCCTGATTCTGCTTTATGGATTTCCCTGCGTTCCACATCCTCTCCCCGAGACGTCGATAATAACAACGTCTCTCACCGTTACAGCTTCCCACACACTCTCCCATGGAGCCGGTCGTTTTCATTGACTCACGCTTTCCATGGGAGCGATGTTGAGTTTGGACGAGTTTCACCGATCATGAAAAGATATGAAAATGACGTGCTGGCGCTGGATAAACAGAAAATATAGTCGTAGTTCGACTTTCAGACAAATGGATACCGAACGCTGTGTCCGGGAGGCATTTTGCCATGGTTACAACTTGGGGTTATTTGAATGATGTTTTATCGGTGTCTGTCAGTCAATGGTATGAAGAGCTGGGTTTAAATGCTTTGCCCATGCTTTGAGTACTTCTCATTCCTCTGCTGTCCTCCATTTTGATCTGTTCGAAGTGAACAGAAGCTTGTGTCCTTACCACCAAAATCAGAATCAATGATATTTGATCTTCTGTTTGTACACGGTGAAGTGTTCAGTGTTAAGTGAACTCCAGAGGTCCAGAGTGGGACTATGTACTCTGTTAGAGTTGAATTAACACCGGGAATTTTACTGTGTGTACAGTTTAAAGTGTGTGAAAGAACACCTCAGAAAGTTCCCTCAGTAAAGTTTCGCCAGTTATTCAAATAATTGCTCTTGGCCCGAAAACGATGAAAGAAAAACATGCAGATCTCAGTCACAGAAAACAGAGCAAGACAGAGCATGACGAAAAATGACTGTATTTACCCCCGTCTCAGCATTAAATCACCTCCCAGAACCTTATTTTTCACTCACTAAGGAAGTCGAGCAGACAATTGAATTATAACGGCAAACCCAGGTCAGCGCTCTGTGACAGCGAGAGAACGTTTGAGCTTCCAGTCTATCATACGTAGCTCGTGGAGTCGACGAGGATCTGGAAACACTTTCCTTGGCAGTGCAGCTACCAGTGACCCCCAAAGACTGCATTTCTATCATCACGACGTTATTGGATTTATACCCCCTTTGGCGTGCGGTTATAGTACGAAAATAATGGCCTCTCGTTTGGCCCACTTGTGAATCTATTTGATTTCGGTTTTTTTATTTTTTTTAAATTCCAGAATGAGTTATGGATGATAGGTTACAGCTGGATCTGATGGCTGGAGCTGTTGACTCTCACCGCTGTTTTTCAGGGAGGATATTCAATCAATATCCATTTGTATCAGTGACCTTCCCACCGGCAACTGGATATTGGAATTTAACATCATTTTCTATTATCTGCTGTGCATGTGCGGGTCAGCGTGCGTGTGTGTGTGTGTGTGTGTGTGTGTATGGCGAGGGGGGTCAGTGAGTGTGTGTGCGTGTGTGTGTGTGTGTTGGTGTGCATGTGTGCATGTCTGTGTGTGCGTACATATCTGTGCGTGCATGTGTGTGTGTGTGTGTGTGTGTGTGTGTGTATGGTGAGGGGGGTCAGTGAGTGTGTGTGCGTGTGTGTGTGTGTGTTGGAGTGCTTGTATGCATGTCTGTGTGTGCGTACATATCTGTGCGTGCATGTGTGTGTGTGTGTGTGTGCATGCCTGGGTGTGCGTACATATCTGTGCGTGCGTGCGTGCATATGTGTGTGCATGTGTGTGTGTGTGTGTGTGTGTGTGTGTGCATGCCTGGGTGTGTGCGCGTGTGATTGTGAAACGCGCGTGTGCACGTGCATGCGTTCGCGTGTTTCTCGTTTCTTGTTTAACTCGTTTCATTTCATTTTGGCCGGGGCCCTTGAAGCGTCAATTATTAATTCATAATAAAAGCCCTCCACCCGGCTGAGTCATATTCTGTCTCTCTTACGCCGGCTGTGCTAGCCACTCTCCGGGGTCTGCAGGTGCGATGGCTTCATGGATAATGAATGGGATAGAGAAGGGGAATAGCGCACACAGCCACAGAATTCCCACAGAATTCCCACAGCATTCCCACATAATTCCCATAGAATTCCCACAGCATTCCCATAGAATTCCCTCTGAGAGAGACAGCCCCCAGGAAACGTTCTCCTGCCTCTCCGGCAGTCTGATCTCCGTTCAGAATCAGTCCACATCTCTGATCATTCCTGCGTTCCAGGGACCGGTATAGTGAGGACCCCCCCAGGCAAAGGACCTTTTCTCCTCCATCCGTCCTCCTTCTTTCCGCTATGAGACCTGCACATTGACCCAGCCTCAAACGCAGATCCCTTTCATGTCTCCCTTTGTGGCCTGGAAGGCTGGTTGAGGTTATGGATCGACTGAGCAAAGATCACACAGCCTCCCCCCTCCCGCCCCACCTACATACCCCCGCCCTCCCGGTGTTTGGTAAGAGTGTTGTTTCTTCCTTATCAGTTCAAAGGAATCCAGCAATCTCTCCACCTCCGGCTCAGGAGTGTACCGCTCTACCGCTCTCTGCCCGTACCTTTTAATCTCTCAGACGAGCCGGCCGGGGTCGGGGGGTCGCCTGCGATAGCCGGGGCTCGGCGGAGACGAGATCGGGCCGGGGCTCGGAGCGGACGCTGATTTCAGGTCAGATTGAGCCGTTGTCTGTTTTACACCCCGGTGACTGAGCTTAACGGCCAGATCTGAGATACTGAGCCATCAATGCCCAGCCGAGCACTGCTGCCCATGCTGCTGCTTAATCCTTTGATTTTTATCCATGACCAAAAGGGGGAAAAAAAAGTATGATGATAATAAAGATATAAGACTGCTTCCACTTGGCATAGGACCAAAACTATAAAATATTTAAAAAGATATATTTTTAAATGTACCTGCCTTGAATAAGATAATTTTCTAAAAAAAGAAAAACATAATACTGAAGGAATTTAGAACAAGAGGTAACGCTAGTCCAATGATAGAGACATATTGGCAAAACTTTAGATTTTCCTAAGCTAAAAAAAAAAAATCAATCACAGCCTGCTGAAGGCTTTTGAAGGAAAGCCCTAAAATGCGTTGAGATAATGGCTTCCTCTGCGTGGGGCTGTGAGCGGTCTTGTGCTCGGACGCAGATTGATAAGGCGTAATGCGCTGCTGCTCGATGAAAAGCCCGCGCTGAGCCTCCCTTTCAGCCGTGGAAAAAAGCGTCTCTCCCAGCCGCTATAAATCCAGCATTGTCAAGCAAATTCTCTAAGCCAATAACGCGGGCCGCTTATCTGCCAGGGGAAGGAGAGAGCGTGTTGCCTGATTCCCTAAACGGGAAACGGAAAGGAGCGTTTTTTTAACCGTGAGGATCCTGGACCGGGGGGTCCCTGCGGGCTTCATCAGAACGCCGCCGGTGCTCAGGCACTGCTGAGGTCAGAGGTGCAGTCCCAGCGCGTTAACGTTCACGCGCCGTGTCCCGAACACGAGCATTACCTGGTTTCCATGGTAACCAGGTCAGTGAAGGGGGGTGCCGCACTGTAGTGTCGTCGGTGTTAATTCACCTCTGACAGGTGAATCCAATAAAGGAGTCCGGAAGGGTTCAGGTGTTCAGCAGTGTGAAATGCGGTCTATCGGTTAATGTAGTGGTTCTCATGGTGGGGACCATGTGGGGGGGGGGCGGGGGTGGAGGAGTGTGATGGGGATTGAAAGAAAAGGGCGCACGCCATGGTAACATGCAAAGCACAGGTAGCATGGTAGCATAGTGTAGGATAGTATAGTATAGCAAAGCATGGCATGGCATAATATAGAATAGTACAGTATAGTATCTACAATACAAATTGTTGTTTGTAAGGTTCTTATCACACTTAGTGAATATACATGGACCGACTGTGCCTTCCTGGTGATATCGCACTTTTGTATTCCTGAGAGTAGCATTGGCGTTCTTCACTACTGTCTGTCATTATGGATAAGAGCATCTGACAGATGACTGTAATGTACTGTAATGTTATGTGGTATGAAACGGATGGGCGGGGCTTCACATGCTCAGATAGTGTTGATCCGACTGTTGGGGCAGGGGGGTGATTGTGAGGAGAGGACAAAGGGGGGGAGGGGGCTAAGCGGGTCTTTAAAAGTCCGTCCCACCCCCCGTGTACGTCAGGCCCATCCGTCCACGCGCCGCTGCTGCAGGCAGT
Source organism: Anguilla pacifica (assembly GCA_039654925.1). NCBI lineage: Eukaryota > Metazoa > Chordata > Actinopteri > Anguilliformes > Anguillidae > Anguilla > Anguilla pacifica. The sequence continues at coordinate 3,361,366 of CM077288.1, forward strand.
AGAGCTGACAGCATTCATCCCCGTTCCCCCGAGGGGCGGGATCCAGTGACACTGAGCCAACGCCAGACCCCACAGCAGATTAGTCTCTGGATTACAGGGCAGCCATTAGCCACGCCGGCGCAGGGGCGGCGCGCGGAGGGACGCGGGGAGAGAGGAGTTCATCACGGGGCGAGAGACGCGAGTTTGCCTCTGTTACAGAGCAGGGGGAGCACCTCACTGTGCCCATCTGGATCAGTTTAATTCCCCCCCCCCCGCCCCCACCTTCCTGGTAGATCTTCTAGAACTTTGGGCTGTCATGGATCCATCACTCAGCCTCATTCTGCCTGCACACCAATGTATTTGGTGTGTTTCCTGTATTATTTACATTTTCATTGATATAGCTACATTATTTATATACAGTACATTACACTATTTGCTCAAAAGGCAAAGATGCATGTATTCCTATAATGGCGTACTAGAGGGAATTGTTATGAATAGAGAGTTAAGGAGCACTATGTGTGTGTGTATGTGTGAGAGAGAGAGAGAGAGATATGAGAGATAGAGAGAGAGAGAGAGAGAATGAATTCCAGTGAATGTGTAAACTCACAGATTTATGAGAGCCGGTCCTCATTACGTCAGCCGTTGTGATGTGAGTATCGGAGTTGTGAAAAGGGTGTGGTTCATGGTAGTTCCCACCCCTAAATGTGCCCGTGGGGTCGCTGTGTGCCTGACTGCGGCCTGCCTGGGGACCCAGCAGCCCCTGGGCACCCGGCCGTTCCTCACAGCCCGAAAACGCGCAGGAAACAGAGCCCTTAGTTTAGTCCCTAACCTTAATCTCCAAAAACGAGATTGGATCCCAAAAGCTGCTCTGGTGCCAGAGGAAGATTTATAAAGAAAAAAAAAAAACAGAAAACCCCCCAGAAATGCCCGGCTGGAAATGTAGTGGAGGAAAAAAAAAACACATCTTACCCTCTTCAGTCTGGAGTTTATTTTGCCCTTAAAATAATCCTCACTTTTTCAATTCAATTCAGTTCAGTTCAGTTCAATCCAATCCACTTCAATTCAATGCAGTTCAATTCAGTAATTTAGTTTGTTCCACATGGAGCTGTTTAGCTGGCTTACATAGCGTGGTTAGTGCAGACATAAAGGGCCTTTCTGTGTGGAGTCTGCTTGTTCTCCCCGTGTCCGCGTGGGTTTCCTCCGGCTACTCCAGTTTCCTCCCACAGTCTAAAGACATGCAGGTTAGGCTAACCGTAGAGTCTGAACTGCCCGTAGGTATGAGTGTGTGAGTGAATGTATGTGTGCCCTGCGATGGACTGGCGACCTGTCCAGGGTGCATTCCTGCCTCTCGCCCAATGCAGGCTGGGATAGGCTCCAGCACTCCCCGCGGGTTAGAGGTTAGACAGATATTCAAATGTACATCCTTCAGGTAGGGATCTTATTTAGCAGGAATACAATTTTCTTAATGAATACATGACATTATATGTGAAAAAAGCATGCTCAATAATGAGTAGACTGACGATACGTGAGATCCACAGAAGGACAACGACGGGGTTCTGCCTGTTCAACTGCTGCAGGTAAAAATTGAATTGAATTAAATAGCGTAGGCCTCTCCGAGCACACGCAGTGGGCGGAAAGGACACACAAACTGCACCGGCAGAGAAACAGCAACACACCGCTCTGTCTGGGTCATGCGCATTTAAATAGCGTTATCTACATAAAACTCACTGCCAAAACGGCTAACGGTGCTAATGAGCTCAGGGCACGTCTGGTTCACAAAGACGATCGCGAATCACTGCTGCTAACAAGCACGCATTTTTGAAGCCTGGTGCTAATGCAGATGTGGGTATATTTGGGTTAACAGAAGAGACATAAATATTTAGCTTTTACAAGCTGAGTCATGCAATACTAGAATTGCTTGACAACAAAGGAGGTGGCATTGAACCTGCTCCTGTAGTATGTTTTCTGTTATTATTTAAGAGGGCTATTTCACTGCGTATGGAGATAAATATTTCCATAATTCCAATAGGCAGATTGCATTCACAGTTGTTGCACAAAAAAGCACTATGAACTGTATATCTCTTCTGAAAATATTGACCTCTCAGGGTGGCAGTATAGTTGTGACCGAAAGGTCACTGCCGTTGTGCATTGCTCAAGTACCTTGCTCAAGGGCACACTGCCGTTGCTTCAGTCTATATCCAGCTGTATAAATGGATAGAATGTTACATAAAAAAAGATTTTCATTGCCACTGCTATTTTTTATTTTTATTTTTTGGAGTTGAGGTAGTGGAGTTCTCGTGAGAGGGAGGTGTTCCAGGAGTGTTAGAGTGTATGTGTGCGGTTGGAAACATGCATTCCCCCACAGCTTCTTTAAGTGTCCAATAGAACGCTCGTTCCATTGTTTTCCGACCAATCACGGACCTTGTTTTCGGTCGCAAGAGCGGCAGCAAGACATCAAAGCTCCGGGCTCCAAACTGTGAGGCGGTTCTCCGCGCCTTTCCGGGGGGACTTCGCGGCGTCTCTGGAGAATGAGGAGTAGATGCCGGAGCGTCTCGCTCCTCCGGTCTGCACGGGCGAAATTAGAACCGCGTGCGTGCGGGTTTTACTTTACGCTCGCGAGTACAGCGTGAGAGCAGAAAGCAGAAAGCAGCCACTTCAATATGTAAAATTGCAATTTCCTGAGTCTGAAAAGAGGCGGTGAAGAATGAGGTTATTTTCCCCCCTTTTTTTAGACTAAAACACCCCCCCCCCAACCACCGAACGCCACCACCCCCCCCCCCCCCCCCCCCACTACGCTCTTTTCAAGTACGCCATTCACCGGTGAGCGCAGAATGGCGGCGCTGATTGCTCTCCCTTGTGCCTTTTCTCCGTGCCGCGCGGATCATTACATCCTGATTTGTGTTGAATCAAGTCACTCCTTGTTTGGCTTTCAGCGGCTCGTCAATGGCCTGGCGGCGCTGTGTCGCCTCGTGGCACAGACAGCTCCCGTCTTTTATGCCCTCCTCAAAATAAGATAAAAAAACTGTAAAAAGAAAAAAAAAAAAAGTTTTAAAAAAAAGCGTTCCTGGCAGGATGTGGTTTTTTGGAAAGTTGGAGCTGAGGAGGGCTGTGAGTCAGCCGCGGCGTCGCTATCTGCTGAAGAGCGGTTTGGTGTGAAGACAACCGGCCTGTCGCTCGGAAACCTCGAGCAGCGTGTCGCCGCTCATCTGCGTCTCCGACACTCAGAGACGACAACCGGGCTATTTATTTCAATTTCTCACTTTTCTATTTACTCATTTTAAATAAAATAACTCAAGATCGCATTCCTAAGCTCTTGTACTGCGAGGAAAGGGAAGATAAAACAAACACACTTCAATACGGCGAGTTAAAAGCGCTCTGTTGTGAATCCAGCGGATGATTTCCCTTTCACAGCAGCAGTGCACACCCATGCTGTTATATTCCACTGGGATTACTGTAGAGGATATGAATCCCGGGAACAAACACGCGTGTTTGTTTGATGCGTGGCGTTGTCAGGGAACGCGTGCGTGAAACCTATCGCTGTTCGGCGTTCCTTCATGTGTGCCTCAGTTTACCCTAAAAAACAACTGAAGCACAGAGAACAAAAACAACCAGAAAAAAAAAATCACACGCAGGTCTCGGGGAAACACAGGAAGTAGGAGACAAATGATAACACACAACAACAACAAAAAAAGAAACTTGCCTTTTCTTTTACAATCAGGAGATCATAGACCCTGCTTTACTCACCGCAGAGCAGACTGATAAACTACAGGGGGCAGCAGACTATAGCAGAGGCTGCATTTCCACAGCTGGCCTTGCTCAGCCTTGCTGGAGTGGCTTTTCCACGCTCCACGCGTGTCGCCTGCACCTCGTATCGATCTGTATTGATTTTACGTTTCCCGTTGCCCTCCTTCTGGATTATTTTTATGTAGCCACTGCACCGTTTGCCTGGCAGGTTACTTTTGTCGAGAGTGCTCCACACTACGGAGCCAGTGCATTGCTTTGGTCAAAGGCTATTTCCTATCTGTGATTTCAACCTGACACCTTCTTTATAAGATTTCCCTGCATATCCCTGGACACTGCACTGCTGCCCATAAGTGTTATGTGCCAGATAAAGGACGTATTTAGTAATATTATGACTGATGGTTGCATGTGCTTAACAGCTTTATGCTCCATTTCGCAGAAATTCTTAAGGGAGATTTGTATGTTTTGGCATGAGAATTAAAGATATCCACCAAGGGAACCTGTGGATTTAGGTTCTTGTGACCTTGTCTGTTCCTGTGGTCTTAAGGAATGACATTGATGTTGCTCGCATTTAACCCCAAATTAAATTTAGACTGCAATGGAATGAAAGACATAGATGAATCCATTCAAGTGTGAGTGTAGTAATATTTCATCCTAGCCTTGTGATGTTAGCGATTACACATAATTTCATTTTGTAGCATGTAATTCATTTCTCTGGTATGAAGAGTCAACTAATTTAATTTTTACTTTTTTTTTCTTTTCTCGAGCTCATCAAGTTAAAATGTAATTGTTTGCTGTGTATCTAACAATCCGTGTAAAAACAGTTTAGTAAAACAATGTCTGATTTCCCAGGGATTTTCTCTTTAACACGCTGCTTTTGATTCAATCCACTGGAAGCGAAGGCTGTGTTTTGGAAAATCATATTCCTGGTGTGAGCTTATTTTTACTTTTTCATGAGCTGACAGTTTCGCTGTAAAGCGTCTTTTCATGAACAGTGAACTGCAAAGAAGAAGAAGAAGAAAAAGATGGCCCCGCAGGCAAACACAGCGCTTTTGATCAATCAGCTATGCTGTGATATTTCTGTTAAGCGCTCGCTTCCTGAGTGACTGCTGAACTGGGGGGGTGTGATATTCCCCCTTCTGTCCCCAATAACAACACCCCCCCCCCCCCCCCAGTCCCACCACAAAACAGGCCGCCACCCGCCAAGTTTGTGTCAGCCACAGGAAAACTTCAGTTTAATAGGGCCGGAGTGGGGGGGTGGGGGGGGGTATGGGGGGAGGGGAGGTGGGGGTTATGATAATGCTCCCTTTTAAGCCCTGCTAAACATTTAGTATGGCATGTTTACAGTGTCAATGGTAACTTGAAGAGATTTTGGCTGGAATGACATAAGGCTGGACAGCATCATTGTTTGAGCTGAATGGTGATGGAGCATTTTTGGGGGTTTTCCCCCCCATTTCCCCTTTTTCACCCCCTTGCCTGCAGGGCTCTGGCTTGCGATTCGCCATCCGACTGATTATTTTTTCATTTTGTTCAGCTGAACTCTTTATTCTCTCCTTTGACCCTGCAACAGTTGGACAGGAAATACAGAGAACAGTCTGGCTATTCCAGTATGAGCAGGCAGCCATGACGCATTTCCAAGGGGGTACTGGAGCACGGGAGGGGAAACTCACAAGCACACGATGAAGATGATGATGAAGATGATGATGATGATGATGATAATTATGAGGATGGTGACGATGATGATAATTACGATGATGAAGATGGTGATGATGATGAATATGGTGATGAAGATGATGATGATTATGAATGATTGACAACAATGATAATGATGAAGAAGATGCTGGTGATGATGATGAAGAAGATGCTGGTGATGATGATGATTACTGATTTTTCAACAGTCTCAGTCTCAAAGTACTCAAATGAGAAAAATAAAATAAAATAAAAAATCGCAGGCAATGAGCCAAACAAAAAATTTGTTTGCTCAAAAAATGGGAAAATTGTATATTTTTTATGCTAATTGTTCAGAGAAAGAGGTCATTTTCAAGTAATTTTCCAAAAATGTGTCAAAATATCTCTTACCCCTATTTTCAGAACTTTGTGCACCCTCCATTTGCAAGGGCGACTCTACTGAGTCATCTTCAATTGTGTTAGAGTTGTGAACATTGGCTGCACCCTTCAGCCCAAACCATAATTTTGAGATCAGGTTCATGTCTGGAAGTTGAGATGGCCATGGAGAAAAAGAGTAATTTTTTGGCCAGTTACCCATTTCCTGATCGGTTCTGAGGTAGGCGTGCGTCCTCGTCTTGCTGAGAGCTCCATTTGGTGCCAGTTTTGAGCTTCCTGGTGGGGGAACGACCAAGTCTTTCGTTAAAAATCTCTTGACACTTGGTGGATTTCACAGTTTCATTGACCATGAGAATAGCCTCAAGGATAGTTGATGCGAAACGACCCTACACTGTTGAAGGCTGATGATAAAAGTTCACTGTAGGTACGGCTTCCTTTTCAACATAAGCTTCCTTCTTTTGACGCCTCTGGTGTGTTCCCTAAGCCCCAAACCTGAAATCCAGGCCTGTGGGCGTAGATTAAGTTTATTAAAAATATGTGCTTATTTTTTTATATTTGCGGTTGATTTACTTATGAAAAGGGAAGACACGACTCCTGACCAGTGCGCTGGAGGTGCACAATCGCACGACAGGCCACGGAGAAGACCTCGGCAGTTTTGTCGAATCACCCACAACGCGTCACGCACGAGGCTAAATCCCTGGCATGGCATAACTACCGGACAGATTGGACCGATGAAATCACTCGGCAGGCACTAAGCTTGTTTCTTTTTCCTTAATTTATTTTTTACTTTATTTTATTTATATGTTTCTTGTTTAGGTTCCCATTTTCATCTCGGGTCTCTTTCCCTCTCCCCAAATCCGTCAGCAGGAGTTTTTTTCTTCCCTTCATTTCGTGCCACACGCACACGCCACTGACTGCCTGTCAGGATCTCTGTAAGCTCCTGCCAGGGCGTTTCTGGAACCTTCCGCGGGCAGCGCAGATTTGCCTCCTCACCAGCTGGGCGAGGCGCTTCGCCGTGTCGTACGGGGCTGCGGTTCGACCCCGCTCAAAAAAAGACAGGACGCCCTCTCAGCTGTCACGCCAGGGATAGGGGGCGGTGGGCTCCCTTTGCACATTTTGTAAGGAAACGTTTAAAAAGTGCAGTTTTATGATTCCCCCACCTGATTCCCTGTCCAGAAACTCTGTACTGTGGACAGGTCTGTGCCACGTCCCTTATCTACACTGCTTTTGATTTTGTGGCTACCGTGCTTTTAAACAGGGGGGAATTATCTCCAAATTGATGTGACATAATTAAGAAATAAAAAAGCAGAGATCTGCTTTAAAAGATTGGGAGGATCTCCTCTTCATCTTTTCAGTCCTTAGCCATAGCCTACACAACTGAAGCCTGTTGGCACTTCTTTGACGATACATAACTATGTTTAAGATGCCATGTACAACAAGTAAGCCGGTCGTTTTCCCTGTGCTGCCCACTCGAGTACTTTTCTCACAACGCAGTCACAGACCGTGCCACAAGGACATGAACAAGTAAAAAAATATACAAATAAATATTACACACAAACACACACACTACACATGCGTGCGTGCACACACACACACTACACATGCACACACACACACACACACACACACACACACACTACACACACACACACACACACACACACATACACTACACACACACACACTACACACACACACACACACACACTCCAAATTCTAGTGCTTTGCAGGCCGGTAAGAGAGATGTCAGTGTTTTAATCAGCGATGCTGTTTGTTTGTCTGTGCTGCATTATTGATAAGGCTCCTGTAAGCTGGCCTTCCTCCTGGATTTCCACACTGGGAAAATTAAAGGAGAGGAATGAAATGGTTGACATGCCAAAGCTTTTTTCTCCGTCTCAGAAAAACAGCATCCGTCACTTTTAATTTCTACGAAGTTTGGTGATGCATAGCTGCACAGACACAGAGCTGAACTGCAGGACTCGCACTTCAAACACCACAGCAAATAAACAGAAGAGGTTTCGGGTTTATTTTCTGTGGATGTTTTTGTTTTCCAGACCTGAATTTTATACTGGGTTCTTCTTGCCTGGGCAGTGACTACATAAAAATGAATCCTCCCGTTTTCACAAAAAGTTGGATTTCAACTGTCATCTGCTCATGATATAGCTATGCAAGTCACCTACCTGATAAAAGCTCACTTCACAATGACTGGTTGACTTCATATGGGAATAACTTCCCCTGATAGAGGATGATTACATTTTCCAAAAAATCGTTTGCCCCTTTGAGATGGCATTAATTTATTTTAATGTGTTTGCATTGAAGATTTGTCCTATTGTTTTAAGCGTACGTTTATAAATGTATTGCCATAGTGGCACGTTATTTCATTTTTTTAATCATATATAATTTTAAAGAAAGAGAACTCACAATAAAATATAGTAGAGTTCAAGTACAGTTGGTGAAAATTATGGCCAAGCCATAAAGGGGAAGTAACTGTATTCTTTCCTTAGTAGCAAAAAAAAAAAGAAAAGAAGATTTTTATGTGAGCTCTCTGGAGTGATGATTATGATAAGGATAATATAGATCATGGACAGCACACAGGCCAGTGGATGTGTCTTCCCCTAAACTGATGAGACAAGGCGTTGATTGTCATCTCAGATAGAGCACTGGAGGACATCCATTGTAATGTTATAGCTTCCAATACGCACTTAAAATGAAATTGGTACCATTTGTTATTTTTGACTGCAGGCTGTACATTTAAAGGCCACCAAAGGAAAGGAAATTGTTGCTGATGACTTAAGACCCAGCAGGAGTGGAAATATGCAGTGCAGTGGCCGGGGGGGGGGGGGGGAGCAGAGGTGGACATTTACACCCCAGCCCTGGCTCCCTCCTCCCCCTGGAATGCCAGACACGTGTGAAATATGCAGAAGGTGACCACAAAGAACCAGCCCCCCCCCCCCCCCCCCCCACACACACACACACACACACACACACAAATACAAAGGGTACACGATGATTGCTGAACATAAGTTTGCAGCCTTGGCTTGGAATACTGAACCCCTCTAAATGATCTTTTTTTTTCCCTTTTTGTACATGTGGTGACTTGGAATGGCGTAGCTTTCAAATAAAAAGACAAACTGAATTTCCGACAATGCAGCGGGCAACGCTCTCAGAAGCTTTTTGAGTACGACTACACTTGTTGGTTGAGGGGAAAATGGGAAAGGCGCTATATCACTAAAGTTTGATTGATTTGATAATGCTGTGATACCACATTATCAAGAGGCGTGTTTAGCAGACACTCACATTTAAAGTGATTAACACAGCTTTCATTTTTACACAATATCCATTTGCACGGTCAGACTTACACTTAAACAGTTCCTGTACCTTGCTCAAGCGTACTGTACGTTAACAGGGCCCCACCTGGGGATCGAACCTGCAGCGTCCCGACTATAAACTACCCATCATAGTACGCTGCCACCCTTTTTATGTACCTATTTAATTTGCTGCGACCTGAACATTCACAGCAAACCTACTTGTGCTTGTCATCCCTCTGCTTCCCATACGTTTCTCATTAACGTCCACAACTCCAGAGTGCCCAGGAGCGATGATTACTGCACGCCCCGATCTCCCCTCGTCTGCACCGATAGCTCCACGACACATCGCCCGGCGTAATCGCGCGTCCCCTTATTCCGTGACACTGACACGTCGGGCGTGCGTGCGGATCGCCCGGGCCAACGGCAAACGTGTCTTTAGTTAATCTTGGGAGTAGCGCTATCCCGCGCGACAGGCGGCTTCTCGCTCGCTCGCTCACTCGCTCTCCACCACCGCGGTGCAGAGCCGCGGCGTGCGCTCGTTAGTGCTAGCGTTAGCGCTAGCGCTAGCGTTAGCGTTAGCGTCATCGTGCCGTTCCGCTTAGCCGCGCGTCCCCTGTAGCTTCGCGTGCAGCTGCTCTTCGGTGAACCCGAGCAGATGTGCCAGTTGTGCGTCTACGCCCGGAAACTTCCGTCGTGTTCCGCCTCCCCGCCGCCCAACCCCGACCGCGAAGCCGCCGCGATCTGACCCAAATGTGACTCCAAGCGGCAGCTCTCTTCGCCCAACGAGAGCGTTCAGCCAGCTTCTCAGGGGCGGAAGGGATCTTGCTCCGACGGTCTTTCTTGCTCACTTCGTGAGTGTGGCGTCATGGCGACCAGCTTGGCGTGCGCGCGCGCGGAAAAAAAGTATAGCCGCCATTGCCCCACCTCGACGCTCGACGCTCCTGCCTGACGCCAGATGCCGTCGCGGAAGCTTCTGTGAGCTACCAAACGGGTAACGATCAAACAAAATCAATTTCAATATCAATTTCCCCACCTCGTGCGGCTCTTATTGATTTCATACTGATCCGCCATCGATCTGCACTCCTCAAACGGCTCCTAGTGTTCCACGGGCTTTCTCACATGGAGCGCGTCTTCTCCAAAGCAGCCCAGATTGCATGTAATCACAATTGACCGGGCCGTCTTCCCCACATGAAATAACTGCTTGTCAATAACGTATTCTGCAAACCCGCTTACTGTATTCCCTGTGACAGCACACGCTGTCCTGTCTAAGTGTCTGCTCTTTCTTCAGCTTCAATTCAGATGGCTTGTGCTGAAGGACACAGGCTACTAATGCTAGTAGCTAGTCTTTAACCCTTTAAGGTTTGAGATCACAGAGTTCTTAACTGAGCATTCTAATGCCGATGTAACAATCACATCTGGTAACTTAAAACACTGAAAACAAAGTTCTAGAACACTGACTTAGAATTTTTAAAACACATTCCACAAACCTTATCTTCGAAGGGTTCATTTGGCCCTATGCATGTTGTTGTTATTGTATTAAATTTTTTTATTTTTTCTGCATTGTTAGCCTTTTTCAGTGAACATAAAAATAGCGTTACATGATGTTAGATAGGAAAATGTGTTGTTTGTAATTTAATTAGTTCTTCTGTGTGTAAAACATTCCCTTTGTAAGGGCAAGTTCTATTAAATCCATAGAGGTCACTAAAACACCGGTAGTGTATTCATGTAAAAAAGGAGAAAAAAAGGAAAATCTGTTTGTCACCCCCCCCCCCCCCCCCAAAAAAAAAAGACAGCTCACTTTTTTCCTGTGCATACTTTCTTCGCCTAGCTTGTGAATGTTTCAAACAATCTTGTGCTGTTCCTGTACATCTGACATGCTGTTGATTTATACAGGATCGTGACGCTCCGCTGCACCCAGTAGATTTCATAGTGTTTCTCCCGTCGCTACCCGCTTCAAATGGGAAATATATCCATTTGTTTTGTAAATCCTGTTTGCGCGCGCCGGCATACACACGCACACACACACATGCACGCACACACACGTCTGATCCACATTGCAACATGAAATAAATACTCTCAGTGAATCGTTACAGAGTATCCCTCTTCGATTGTCTGGTGCATGATGGTGCCTAGAAGTTCTTCCATTTCTCTTTGAACTTGGAATTCCTACCACAAGGTGAGGCGATTGCGGGAGTCGAGCTTACATTATTTCTGTTTGGAATGTTAATGACGTTTCTAGGTCGGATATGTTAGAGTGTTGCTCTGTCTGGTGTCTTCCAGAATCAAACTTTTATTGCAGGTTCTGGCTCTAAATATCGTGTTGTTGCAGTGTCCATAGCTGTACGCCAATGTATCGCACGTTTGTTTCAAGAGGTATGCAGTCTGACACAGTAACGTACCAAACGTTTGGGGGAAACACGCACGTAGGCTATTTGAGGATGAATTGCTATTAAATGATGTGATAATACTGAAAAACATAGCCATGAAAATCCCTAAAACCCGAATGCACTAGCTCTTGGTAAATTAAACGATGTGACACGATACAAAACTAAACACGGAGCTCGATCAGCACTGCCTACTTGGCAAAGTCGGACCGTGAAAGCGAATGCGTATCTCTGAGCGCGCATAAAAGCCGTTAGACTAACCAGCGCAGCGTTTCATGTTCGACGTCTTTAGAGCCGAGACCGAATTCTTCCGAGTGACAGTTTTCTCCCGAGGACTTGAGGGAGTCAGTTGATCGCGGGGAGTGGAGTTGATCGCGTCCAGTGACGTCACCTTTCCATCCCCTCTCGTTTTCTCCCCGTTGCATGCCCAGTCTCTCTCACTCTCTGCGGGAGAGTACGCGTCTGAGCCGCGCAGCTTTCAACTCTACTTCCGAACAGAGGGGTTATGAAGACAAAAACGCGCTCAATCACGGGAAATATAAATCATTTTCATCGATAAATCTCTAAATGCATTGTTCGGCTTCTTTTTTCGGCGACTTTGAAGAATTTAATTATTAAAGCATACGGAAATAAGTAATATTATTAAAAACCGTGAGAAAAGAGGAAAAACTGACGGTTACATAGATGGTGGATTATTTCGCTAATGCTGCAACTACCTTGGATGTAATCAGCGACAGAACACTACGACCAGGGACGAGGTTACTGAGTAAAAAGCGCAGTATGATGTTAAGGTAAGCCCAAACTGAATCTTAGACATTTCCGAAAGGAAATGTGCGATAGGGAAGCCTCCAAGCGTGACGATTCTTGGTATTTACTTCAGCGCGTGACGCGAAGAGATTCACGATTTTGTATCAGTATGCACAGGCTTTATTTATTTATTTATTTATTTATTTATTTATTTATTTATTTATTTATTTATTTTATTTTGTTGAACAGGACTGAGTCAGGATATCGTAATATTTGTCACCCGAATCGTAAATAAGCTGTATTCTCTGCTGTTGTATCCACCGAATTGTTACAGGCTAAACTTGTCCTTCTCTAAGGATAAACGGACTTTTAAAATAGTATTTTTTAAAATCTGTTCCGAGGGGAAAGCTTGTCTCGCGCGTAGGTCGCTTTAGTGGGCATCCTTCTACGTTCGCGTTTAACGGCTCAGAAATGTAAACCTTGCATTGAACAGCTATTCGCGATGACACCGTGAACATGTTCACAGCCGCGCGCAGTTCCGCCCCGATTTTGATTAGTTGTCAATGGGAAAACATGACATGAAATATTGTAATCTTACCCTGTCATGCCTCACATCAAGTCGTCTTGACACCACAAGGCGGAGAGGTAGCCACAACACAATAGCGTTGTTACGTCGCGAAGGATGCATTCAGTGCTCAGTGTGCACATGTATAACGCTGTTCATTTCTGGGCATGTGAATAGGCTCACTGCCGCGCAAACACGACTTCGAACTCTTGCGCTTTTAGATGCCGGTCCTCCAGTCCCTATTTATCGCATTTTCTTATCAGAAGTTCGGTATTCCCGTTTGCATTGCATTAAATGGCGTTGTTTCGTATGCCCACTTATGCATCGGCGTGTATGCATGTCTTGGGAGTGTTTGCCATAAGAATCCCTAATGATGATAGTAGTCTACTAATGAAAGATAATGAAAAATAAAGCAATCCCTGCAGTCCAGTAGCAATTCGTGTTCATTTACGCGCTGTGCTGGTCGAACAGCCGGCGTACGCGCGACTTGCTGCTATTTTTGAATCGACACCTAATATAACTCTTGGTTTTTTAAATGATATTGTTCCCTGCAATAGCCTATTTCTCAATCGGTCTGAAAATGAAATGGAAACAACCGTTCTATCTATTTCATTTTGTGTGAAATTAGGATGACTTCAGCTTGTGGGAAAAGCCGTGATTTTTGGCCGTTACACTCGTTCCCAAACGTGCCTCGAGGAATGTTGAGTTGGTGTTTAATACGGACATAAAACGAACTCGCATTTCTGTTTAAAATTTCAGTTGGCATATCCGATGTGCTTGCTCTTTATCTATTTTGTATATTTCACAGGAGGATTGGTTTTTGTTGTTAGTTGTTATAAGCTTTCATTGAACTGATGGTCATCCAGGAATATCATAAATCTGTTGTTTTAAATAATAATAATAATAATAATAATAATAATAATAATAATAATAATAATAATAATAATAACTATTGTTATTTTATTACTTCTATATATTATTATTATCATTATGAATACTCCTAACAGTACTATGATAATAGTAGCAATAACAATAATAATAAAACATTTGGAAATAATGTGCGGAATTTGCAGCTTGTGTTTTCAAGAACAGAAGGTAGACGTGAAGCATAAAATCCATGGTGTGATGCCCAATTTTAGCCACTAGGGGCCTTCCTGTCTTTACTGTGAACTGAATATGCACGAATTGACACTAAGGATTTCGGCACTTGCATTTCAATGCAGTTATGATTTTGAGCATCATTATAACTAATAGATATATCATTTGGTTATGTTTTACTTTTACCACAGTTTGTAACAATATCATTAATCATATCAATTTTTAAAAATAAAAAAAAAATCTTAGTATTTACCTGCACGTCAGATAAAGGCACAATCATTGATTGAATCCATGGTTTAGCCAGCCGACGTGAGTTGCAGAATTATTGCCACCGTTGGATTTCATCTTCGACAACAAATTGTGTGCGCGTAAATTGAAAAAGGGGGGGGGGGGGTGACCTTAGTATTCTTTTTCAGTTATGTATTATGTGGCTGTATTATTAATGTGTGGCCCTAAAATGTGCTTTTTATTTATTGCAGGCAATGCAGTGCTACATAGCATAAATATACAGTACATGCTGGTGATAGGGTGGGTTGTGAGGTGGGAGGGTTTGCTGGTGAGGTGTGTAGAATACCTTTTAAGTGCTACGTAAGTGAGTTTGTACTGTGAAGGAATGATCCATTCTTTGTTTCCAGTCAGCATTTAAAAACCCTCACCAAGATGGTGCGATCCACATCAAGTGGATTTAACAGGTTCTAGTTCAATGAATTTGTGGCTTCCCCCAAATCGACGCAGAACGCTTAGCCGTTTTACATTGCTTTGCCATTTTGGTCGGTTTGCTATTTTGCTGCCCTGTCAAAAATGCGGACTCAAATGAAATAAACACGTGCATGTTTGCCATGCGTTTTCTTTTTGGAGTTGCGGTGGTTCAGGCGTGTGGTAGCCTACTGTAGTTGTTTCAATGACCGAAGGTATGCACTTATTGTACGTCGATTTGGATAAAAGCGCCTGCCAAAAAAACTGTCATGTAATGGTACTGGGAGGATAGTTATAATAGATCAGGGTTTATAACGCAAAGGTTGTAGGTTCTATTCCCATGTGGTGCACTTTCGTTGTACCCTTAGGCAAGTGAACTTGAATCGCTTTGGCACATCTGTATAAATTGATTGTGTTCAATTTGCGAAAATCGCTCCGGATAACATCGCTTGCTAAATGCCTACATGTAAATGTACGGCATTCAGGCTTTATTTGGGCTCTTGGTTGTTCACATCAGACTACATAATATTCATTTTGACAGCATTGCGGTTTTTATTTAATTTTGAAATGGCTAATGTAACCAGACGTTACTTATATCCCCTGGTTTGGCAGTATAATTGAAGCTAATGGAACGTTGGGTGAGAATTTTAAATAGCAACGCTGCCAGTATTTTTTTTTATATATCCCGCTTTATTTTTGAATTCGCGGTCTGGGACAACGTACACTGGCTATACTGAGATTGGTCCTGTGATTTGAAATGAAAGCCGTCGTTGTGCGATAAAACGAGCAATCCAGGAGGCAGCGTGGTATTTTACCGTTATGAAATGTTCCGTGTGTTCACGCGAGACAGCCGCCCTCACCTCGCGCCTCGTCAAGCATTTTGTTTCCCTGTGTCTTTCTAAGTGCTCAGGTAAAGAAACCGCTGACGTGAAATCGTCATTTTGAAGTGCGAGTGCAGCATCCCCTATAATTTAAGAGTGACATGCCAGACTCAGAGAGGAGACAAAACAAGCAGAAGAAACTGAAAACTGATTGTCTGAGGGATGTCCTAAACCTGGACCCTGTTTCACGAAGCAGGATTACCGAGTTAGCTGGATTACTGCACTGAGTAAAACCCGGGACCCTCCCAAATATGGAACTTGTGCTGAAGTAGTAAGAGCTGTTCTGGGGTTTACTCAGTGCAGATGTACAGCTGACCCAGTAAACCTGCTTTGTGAAATACCCCCCTGCAATGGTACTGTAAAAACACGTATGAATATACTGTGTCGGGTGATGTCTGGAATTGTCCTGAAGATACTGAGAATGTATTCATTCCACCTCTGTCACTTTTTGATTTTGTTCTGTAGTCTTTGGATCTTTATCTTTCCTCTTGAGTTAGATTTTAAAAAGACAAGAATTCTGATATTGCTTCATTGCTGCATCAAGCTTGTTAAAATGAAACCCTGAGGGATGTACTGTTTTTGCTTCTGTACCTTTTTTTTTTTTTTTTTTTTACATTCATCCAGACTGCAGCGCGTACCTCAGACTTTTATTAAGTGTTGAAGTATCGGCATCACCGGTGCTGGCTTTGACCCAGTGAACTTGGACTATTGACTATCGTAATGCGCGTGCAAGCTAGAGCCCAGTGATGGTGTCAGACAGTTTGAGGTTTGAATTGATCAAATCAAAGCGGCGTTACCCTGCATTACCTGATTGGCTCACATCGGTGACAGCGCATGTCTTCTCCACCCTGATTGGTTTACGGCTTGAGCGTTGGGTTTCCATGCCTCGGTGCTGAGTCAGCAATATGAGCCCCTATAGAAAGGACGCAACGCTGAAGAAATGCCGCGAGTCAAATCATCACTTCACTCGGCTGGCAAAATGCTTCCCTTCTAGCAGCAGGCCTCTGACAAAAGCAGATATTTATGTGAGGTCATGTGCAGTAAAATTCCTGAAATAAACAGTCATAAATTCAAATTAGGCGACGGGAAGAGAGCTCTTAGGCTGGCGTGGTTTTGACGGACGGGGAAGCGAGTGAAAGCGCTCTGGCTTCCTCCTGCAGACACCATGCTGGTTTATTTATGATTAGCACCGCCAGGTCTGGCCGATAAGCAGATATTTAAAGCGCCCTTAAATAAGGAATCGCCCGTTTAAGTCCGGTGATTGATCTCTTCTTAATTGGGTTCCTCGTTGCTCTTGACAACGCAAAGGGCTTGAAGCTGCTGGAGGCGGGAGACTGTAGAGCAGGGCTGCCCGACCCTGTTCCTGGAGATCTACCGTCCTGTAGGCTTTCACTCCAACCCTAACAAAGCGCACCTCATTCAACAGCTAGAGATCTCATTGAGCTGCTAATTAGTAGAATCAGGAGTGCCAAATTATGGTTGAAATGAAAGCCTACAGGACAGTAGATCTCCAGGAACTTGGTGGGGCAGCCCTGCTCTAGAGTTTCCACATGTTGCCCCCACAGGCAGAGACAAGGACCACACAAAACACAGGGAAATCAAGGGGGGGGTTGAGGGGGGTGTGAGTGGGGTGTCTGTTTGGTGACAGTCCAGCTGTCTCTCCTAGCAGCTGCGCTGCTCTGAAGGATCGTGTTTTGGGGCGCGTGACGCACCCCCCCCCCTCATGCCTGGGTCCCAGCTGGGGCGTGTTCGCGCTGAGGTCAGTGGAGCACTGAAGTCAAAGCTTTCAGCAGGTGTCCTCCTCACCCAGACAGGTGTACCTGCTAATGACGACCGCACCTGTGTTTCACAGTGGTTAGGGAACCGGCCCTGTGGCCAGCAGGTTGCAGGTTTGAATATTTCCAGGTAGAGCACTGCCTGAAGTACATACTGAATATGTGCTGAAGTTAGTTAGTGAGTATCCAGCTGTATAGAGGGACACAGTGTAAAAATGCTGAAGCTGAGCACATTGCTGTGGATAAGAGTGCCTGCTAAATAGCTGTACTGTAATGTGAGGTCATTGCGCCTAATGAAAGGATCAGCTCTGAATGAGTAATGGCTCTCTACCATAGCTGTAAGAAGCAAAGGACTTAAAGACAAAGGGGTGGAAAAACGATTAATCATGCTGGTTTTTAAAATATGTATTTTGTTGTTGTTGTTTTATATGTGTTTGCAGAGTTCATTTTGTTTTTCAGAAACTCTTGGCGATAATACAACAAAGGACAACATTTTATTCTTCAAATGAGCTCCAGTTAATTTCTGACCGCTTGTTCTTCTTTAATTTTTGGTCCAGAGTTCATGGAGCTGGAGGGGGGGAACTCCTTTAGAACTTTCAGAAGCTGAAAAAGTGAGAGGGAAAGGAAAGTGTGGGGAGGTCGGGAATGTGAGGCATTCCAAGGTTATCACGTTACCTCACAATGGCAGAGCCATACATGATGGAATTTTAATGAGCCCTTTGAAGAGCAGGTTTTTCTGAATGCTTTTTTTTCTCCAGAATTCTAAGCCAGTGTTCTAGAACTTTCATTGCTTCCAGTTACCAGTTGTGATTGTTAGCATTAGAATGTTGAGCTAAGAACATTCTAATCACATATTTGTGATGCTGTAGATTAAAGGGTTAAAAAGTGTTTTATGCTTTTTTTTATAAAGAGAAAAATATATTCATTTCTTTCCTCTGTCGGAAACTGGCTGCATTTGTACAGAACAGGCTATTTTATTTCATAATGTTACCGTGAGTAAAGTTATTGGGTATGAAGAAAAAAAGCAATCGCAGGGTGCCTTTTGACGTTGATTTTTCGAGAGCGATATCATTGGCGGCTGCTAGCGGGAGAGGATATGGGAGGAGAAACTCGGGGCTGTGAATGTGTACAGTCTGGCCATCCACAGCAGATAGAGCAGGATGATGTACTGTACGTAACCCTGGGAGGCAGGGAACCATCTGAATCCAGCTCGGGCAGCTGTGTGCAAGACGTGCTGCCAACGCACAGTAATTAATTTGAAATACGGCTTTACCTGTGAAGGAGCTGAAACATATGGCAACGCATTAAAAACTGAAAATAAAAGGCGCAAGGCTGAGTGTGTTGTCTTTCGATTACTGTTCATCCATGCAAATGTGCGTGCATAAAATCACGGTACATTTTTTTCCCCAGTAATTTTAGCAACCAGATAAGTGGTGTAAGACATTCAGGGGTGTTTATAGGGAATGGGCAGGGGTGCCTCCCCTGGAATTCTGATAGCCCCCCCCCCACCCCATGGTCACAGCCGGTAACCCCTCAGACAGCACGTGGTCTGTACCCGGTCCGTGCGATTTGCTCCAGGCTGAACGGGCCCATCCAGTTCTGCAGTTTCCTATTTATTTTAAAACCCTGGGAGTCTTTGGAGCCTTTTGGGAAGATTACAGGCTGAAGAGGCTTCTTGCCGGGGGCTGTCTGGGGGGGGGGGTCACGTACCGTCACCTGCACAGCTGCGGTCCCTCTCCATTCACACCCCCCCACCCCCCCACCGAAGGACTGAACAGGACACTCACGCTGCTTTTTTTTCATTCCCCCTGGACCTTGAGAGACGTTCCTTTCTCACTCTGTGTTCACACAGAGCCGGCGTGAAGTTCGCCGCGGCGGTGCTGCTCAAACGCTGCCTTGAAAGAGAGGGCATTTCGATCGCTGTTCAGCTTCCGGTCTCTTCACCAGACCTTCTCCTTCCTGTCTTCATGAGCTTAAGATGAAATCAGCTGCTATGCGCTTGTAGTTTAGTAGGACATGCCCATGTGTAGGCCACATTGATTTTGGACATGTATATATATATGTATATTCTTGAAGTTTGGATTGTGGTTTAATGTGGTTCGCACGCAACTCATAAGTCAATAGATAAGCTCAAAAACTCTGTAATAATACTTATGGATTTTTCTCATTGCTTGCTTTGTTCCCTCATGAAAGCTGAAGATCTCACATGCCATCCTGAGGCACTGAGTTGAAAAGGCAAATGTAGTGTAATGCTAATAGGCTTTGCATGCAAGTCTGCATTTTAAGAAGCATTTCAGATTTCCAGTGCTTTGCATCATCTTGGGAGACCACAGGCTGTTTGTATTTAGCTGTGATGGAAGTGTGTCTTTAGACAACCCATCAGTGCATTTACAGGGAAGCTGCTTGTAAAATGTATTGTTCAGCATTGGCACTACGGACAGCTAAACGCACAGTATCGAACCTTTAAAGCGAAGCTTACCTGATAATGGCCTGGGCTAAGCACATTTTTACAGCGTGGGCCTCGTGTGGCTCTTACAGGAAGTGTGCGACAGCCACAGGAAGCGGGTTTGAAAAGCCGACAAAGGAAGAAGACGGGAATCTGGGCCTTGCCGGTTCTGAATTCCTCCAAGGCCGCGACATTGGATATTTCTCATTCCTTTCCTAAAATGCATATGATGCTTTTCCATGAAAGCTGGTAAACACAGCCTAGCCAGCACTCGATAAAATCCATTACATCTGGTCCTGGTGCTGCTCTTAAAAGCCATTTGCTGAAAAACGCACTCCTCAGTCACCGACTTCTAAAGTGACAGAGTTGGTTCCCTTTTGTGCTTTACTCACTTTCAGTGGACTCGATGGAAGTGGTTTTCTGCGAAGTTTAAGGTTGCGTTTGCGGGGTTATGATATAATTCGGTTCGATACGAGTGCCACTCTCTTTTTTTCACGTACCTTTTTCAGAATGTGGAGGGTGAGTGGATCATAAATATTTTATTCTCCGGTGTCGTATGCTTTTATGTGTGCGGACCCCTTTTTCCTCTTATATAATGCATTTATATGAGCGTTTTTGCGTTCGACGGATTGTGAGTGTACAGCATGTTGTGAGCTATCTGGCCCCTTTCAGCAGTTACACGTGTGCGGTGTGATATAGCCAAAGCGTTGTGCTTTAAAGGGTTTTATAGTTTACTGGCGGAAATGTTGTGTTGGAGGAGTGCAGCTGCTAAACCGTGACCTCCCACCCCCCCCCCCCCCCACCCCAGGATGGTATCCCTTGGAAACAGTCTCGGGATTCTGTGGCCTGAGCTGAGGAGTGGAGTGGATTGGGAAGCTGGGGGGTGGGGGAGGGGGGGGCAGATTGGGTTTGAGGGGGGACATCCAGTGATCTTATCGCAAAGTCCTCTGGTGTTTACAAAAAAAAAAAACGTGAATTTAATGTCCCCCATAGCCTCATGCCCTCCCCCCTTTATCCCCCTCAATTGAGCTTCAGCCAAATGGAGAAATGGAGTGAATTGGATTCGTCAGGCCCAGAGATTGAGGCAGAGAGACAGAGACAGATAGAAAAAGGCAGAAAGGAAGATAGAGAAAGAAAGGGAGGGACAGAGAGGAAGGAAGAGAGAGAGAGAGCGAGCGAGATTGCCATCTTGCAATAATAACCATGTTGGTCCATTCTGTAAAGGTGGTTGTCATCATAAGTCTGTTTCAGTAGCCTTGTTACTGAGACGCTGCTGGCGCGTAGCCTACCGGGGCTTCAGGAAATTGTTTCAGTACCTTGTTTCTGATTCGTTGCTAGCACGTAGCCTAGCAAGGCTTCAGTAGATCAGTGCCTTGTTTCTGATTCGTTGCTAGCATGTAACCTAGCAAGGCTTCAGTAGATCAGTGTCTTGTTTCTGATTCATTGCTAGCATGTAGCGTTGTTGCTAGCACGTAACCTGGCGAGCCTTCGGGAGATTGTTTCAGTAGCCTTGTTTCTGAGTCATTGCTAGCACGTAGCCTAGGGAGCCTTCAGGAGATCGTTTCAGTAGAGTTGTTTCTGAGTCGTTGCTAGCACGTAGCCTAGCAAGGCTTCAGGAGTTTGTTTCAGTGCCTTGTTTCTGAGGCGCTGCTAGCATATAGCACAGGCTGTTGTTAGCCTTCAGGAGGGAAGACGTTTTTTTTTTCTTCTTTTTTTTCTTTGTGGCCCTCAAGACCTCTATCGCTGTCAGGTTGGATTACCGGGCGCCAGCTCCGAGTGAAAGCGCCCGTTTGAGGAACTGCTTAAACCTCGTTCCAGGTCAGGCTTCAGTAGGCAGCTGTAGGGGCGATACAGACACCCGTGACAGGAAGACCCGATTCTCCACAGCCCCGCGGCGCACTTTACTTACCCTTTTTTTATTTTCATTTTTTTTTAACATTTTAAATTGATTCTCATTTCTCCCTTGGGTGCTTGGATTTTCTCCAGGGCTGGCTGTAAGAAGATATCAAAGAGGGTGGGGGCGTCGGGGCGGGAGCTGGAGTGGGGGATAGAACATAATACAGACTTACGAAATTGCAAGATTTTACAGTTACGGCTATTTGAATTATTTGCGTCGAGGCGTGGAGAAAGGCCCATTTCGCGGCGTGACGATGTGCCAGGGCCCGCTCGTTTTTCCCCTCTAGTACTGAGTGCCCCCCCCCCCCCGGTCATTGTGCTGCAGTGAATGGTGGAGCTGGGAAGAGGAGGTGCTGATTTTGGGCCTCCTGTCCCCTCCTGTCCCACGGCCCACTGGTGCACTGGCCGCGAGAGAATCACACGCCTCAGCGCTTTCAGGCCTCTCGCTCAAACTGTGACACCGTGGAGTTACAAAGGAGAGAAAAAAGGGGAAATTAACACTGCCAGTTTGAAACAAAAAAAAGAAGGCGCAGGTTGATTCCACACACTATTAAGGTTTTCCTGCATACAGATGTGCCCCACTTTATCTCGATGCATCTTTCTACAGAGACGACGATGATGATGATGATGATGATGAGGGTGAAGGGTCCAATTACAGGTCAGGAAAAGGAAAACAAAACAAACACTTTAGTAAAAAAAAAGACAAACCGGCAGTAGCTTTCTGCTCCAGTAATATGAGCCTGTAGTCATGTGATGTTTTAGTCTTTAGTTTGTTGGCTGCCTTGGACCATCCTGTAAGGATAGGTCATTACAGAAACTCCGGGACTCGACCCCATGACCTACTGGGACTTCAGTGGTGTCTGTGTTCCCGCCAGCAACTGCGTGACTCCTCCACGTCCACTACCCCCAAAGGAGTTTGTTTCTTTTTCTCTTATTTGTGTAATAAAACCAGAAACTCCTTACAGGAGAAATGTTCAACTGCAGCCTCTTCTCCTGTCTGTTAGAAATCACTGTGAATGAAGTGGCACAAGCTGCAGCCAGGCTGTGATACATCCGAGTTTATTGAAAAAATCATTAACGTTAATGAAGGACCATGAAATGCTTATTATTATGAGTGTGCTATGGAATCAATCAGCGCCATGTTTATACAAGCTTCAAGGTGCTCTAAGCAAACCACTTGGCTTTGATAAACTCCTCAGTGTAACACAGAACTCTGCCTGGGCCTGGTGAAACTGTATGGAAAAAAAACAGATACATGATCGATGACGGATCCACAACTGATTCGTGTTTTGAATTCGACCTTGCGTATGCTATTAATAGCGTAATGTTTAGATATGTTTCACGGTATCGCGTTTGTCAGACAGGTTGCTTGGATAACCCACTGCTATGTGGCAATCTTCGGAAATGACTTGGATCATAAAGTACCGGATGAAGATGTATCCGCCCAATCGGATGAAGATGTATCCGCCCAATCAGGGCCCATTAGTTTAAATCACTCTGGTTAACCGTTTAGGCGAGAAGTTCATTTAGCCGCTGGCTGTGCGCGAACATAAATAAGGCCTCTCTAATTGCGAGGCAAGACAGCTCTGCTAAATTTCAGCCGGAGCATGGCACATACGGCGCGATGCTGGCGCATATTTCAGCTTCCCCAGGTATACCAGGCCCTTAATTTGCTGATGTATCTGCCTCTAACAGGCGTTCCCCATCCTCTGATTGTCAGTTCGTTCCGCTCGGCAGCGACGGTGGGATTTTTACCGCTCCGACACCGGTTAATTCTCGCTTTGAATTTATTGTTTCCCGTCGACGATCCGCGCGCTCTCTGGCGAGAGCTGAGCTCGTTGCCATTTTAAACGTTGCGGCGTTTAGAGTATAATCGCCCCCTTATCCCGGAATATTAAATTGTGACAAATGTTATTGGTGTGTCGAGAGACAGCATCTCGGCTTGCGTTCAATCAACATTTGCCCTTATCTGTTTTAGTTGGAAGTAAACACGAGTGGAGCTCTCTTTCTTCGCACGCTCAGCTTGGGGAGTTTATATTAAGTGATTTGATGAACTTGCTCGAGTGTGGGAAGAAAATAATTTTTGTTTGTTTGTTTAATTGTTGGTCGACATTAAGGAGAAATGTTGATTGAATCCCAGCCTTGGGAAGGCGCACACATTGACTGGCTAAAGGGACTGGTCGTATGCTGCTGACGGGTGGGGTCTGGGGACGTTTCCATTGAAACAGCCCTTATCCTCAGTGCTCACGCTGCTCTCCTGTCAGATCATTTTCGCAAATGTCATCACCTCCGCTAATTAATTTGTTCATCCCTTAATTAATCCATCCATCCATCCGTTATCTATACCCGCTTATTCCTGGTCAGGGTTGCGGGTGGGGTGGTGCTGGAGCCTATCCCAGCATGCATTGGGCGAGAGGCGGGAATATACCCTGGACAGGTCGCCAGTCCGTCACAGGACACACGCACACACACACACACACACACACCTAGGGGCAATTTAGAGTCTCCAGTTAACCTAAATTTCATGTCTTTGGACTGTGGGAGAAAACCGGAGTATCCGAAGGAAACCCATGCAGACTCGGGGAGAACATGCAGACTCCACACAGAAAGTCCCAGGCCGGGATTCGAACCCAGGACCTTGCTGTGCGGCGACAGTGCTACCCACCACTGCAGTATAAACCTATATTTGATTGTGAAAATAAAGGTGTATTTCTTAAAGCCTATTATGAATAATACAACACCGGACATTTCAGGTTTTCATTCCTTGATGTACTGCTCCTTACGCAGCCAATGGGGAGAGTCCCTGATGGACTGTCCCAAACGCAGCAGGGCAGGGGTAGGTTCTTCATCTGTGTCCGTTTTCCTGATTGTGCCGGGCGCCCCCGGTGCATACTGTACGTGACTGAGCGGGAGAGAGGGATCCGCGTCCAGATTGGAGTTCTGCGCAGTAATCCCAGGGATTAGCGCTGTGATTGCTCTGGAACACGATGGGAGACACTGCCCTGCCCGTGGTGATGGGCTCTGAGAACTGCACTCTGGGAAAACGGTTCAGTGTGTGTGTGTGTGTGTGTGTGCCTGTGTGTGTGTGTCTGTGTGTGTGTGCATGTGTGACTGTGTGTGTGTGTGTGTGCGTGTGCATGCGCCCGTGTGTGTTTACGCACGCGTGTGTGTGCGTGTGTGTGTGTGTGTTTTTGTGTGTGTGTGTGTGTGTGTACTATATCCTTTGCAGCTGGAAGCAAATAAACTTTCCTCTTCTATGTGAGAATAATCCCCGTGAAAGATAGTGAGCTGGATGCTCCAGATTTCCTGCCCCCGGTGCCATTTTGCCACAGTCAGAGGCTCAGTGTGCTGAGGTGTGACTCGGGAATGCTGTACTGAAGCACGAGGAAAGCAGTGGGGGGGTCAGAGGTTCGGGACCTGTCCTCGTGTTGAGCGTGTGAGGTGGGGGGGGGGTTGGAGGGGAAGGCTGTTCTGTACCTTCCTGAAAGGTGCTTTGCTTCAGAAAATGAATAAATAAATAAATAAAATAAAAATACAAAAAAATCCCTGCACGAATGGATAATGTATGAAAATACCAGCTCTGGTAAAGTGCTTTGGATGAAGCTGAGCTCTGCTGAGCCCTGACAAGAAGATTGCTCCGAAGGACACAAACCGTGCAATATTGATGAAGTCAGCGGAGGCTTCCGGAAGCTTCTTCTTCTTCCGCGCGCGGCGAAGGCCGAGGAGCGGCGCCTCCGGAGCGAGATCGCCGGGGTCGCCGTGGCGACGCGGACGCGAGCGAGCCCGTGCGGCGGGCGGTGCGAAAGAGGGGGGGCTTACTGTTTGAAGTGAGTGGATTAGAGGTGCGATACGGGGGCGGCTAGGGGGGTGGGGGGGGGGCGGGGGGGATGAGCCCTTCGCTTCTTCCCTCCTCGCTCCTTGCACTCTCCCTAAATCTCTCCCTCAGGGATTGCGGGCGACTCAAAGTGGGATCTGCGGCTTGTGAGGTGATTAACTGCCAGATTGTTTTGACTAGCGCGACTTAATGCTGTCGATGACCCTCAGAAATCTCAGTGTTTACAGGGTTTGGAGATTATTGGAATTCCCTTTTCTTTTAGTGACCCCAAACCCCTCCCCCCCCAGCGCCACTTGGGTCCTGGTGTCATGACACAATGACACAATCCACACAAATGTCCCTACATCAGCCACTGTTAATTCCTCTGGCTGCCAGAAACCATTTAAAATATCCTTCACTATCCTTCAAATAAAAAAAAACAGTCTGGGCCAAGTGAAAACATACACTTCAACCGACATGCTTACAAAAAGGTCAGAAAGTGAACAACTGTCCCTTTAAATTCATTTAGGGTAGAACAAATTAAAATCACTGAGTCAGCAGAGGCCTACATAGACCTGACCTGCACTGTGCTTCAATCCTCTTATCTTATTGGTTAAAAGTGTCACTGTTGCCATGGCATTGGCCAATCCGTGCCTCACCTGAGATTTGGGAATTTTGACAGTGGCCTGTTAGAGTAAAGCAGGTGTAGAAAATAAAAAATAAATAAAAAAGATTCCAAAAATAGCTTTGTAATATGTGATTATTGCTCAGAGAATGGTGCTCTGCAAACTGCAGCCTGTCGAAGTGGGTTTGCAGGAGGACGATAAAATGGCTTTGCTTTTACATCGCTGACTAAGGATGGAGATTTGTTTTTATGTCGCCCAAAGAGCAGGTTGAGATTCATCTCGAAGCGGGAGTGTGTAAACGGAGACAAATAGTCTCTCTCTCCGTCTGGGTCTGAAGTACTGTACAGTTCACACAGCCTGAATGCAAATCGGGGATGTACTGAAATCGCACATAAATAAAAAACAGAACTGCGTTTCGATCCCCGACCTTGTGTGTTGCATTAGTGTCGCTCTGTTATAAGAACGTCTGCTGAATGTCAGTCAAGGTCTGGAACCTGCGATGGAGCGGTTATATTTATCGCGCTTAAAGAAAACATGTCACGCCCTCGTCCTCGACGATTCAGAAATCTGATGTGGCTGGGGGTTTGAATGCTTTATTTATGCTGCTGTTTTTGATAAACATAACTGGCGAAATCTTTCCTACAAATACATAAATGACCCCCAAATCAACCACCTTTTAAGTCACTGTGCTAAATGACCTGTTGGGAAAGGTTGTAAAAGTGAAACGTTAAATTCACTGCTTTTTGTTTCTTTGCCCTGAAGCCAAGGCTGTGATGAGGGTTTGGGAGTTTCTCGTTTGTCTCTGCGATGTGAATTGCAGCCGCAGGTCCTCGTGTGTTTATCCTGCATTTTAGTGCCTTTGAGGTTTGTATTTTTCCCTCTTTCGTACGGGTGACCAGTTGAGTCTGATAGATAATGTTCAGCTCCGTTATCGCGCTGATAAGCGAAAATAACATTTCTGACGCTTTTGGTCTTTGGTCCTTTCACTCATACAGGGGGTGCATGTTTAGGTCTTATCTGACAGAGACTGTCAGAGCGGGGACTGGCATTATAATGAATGATCAGCGGGAGTGTGTGTGTGTGTGTGTGTGTGAGTATGTGTGCATGCATGTATGTGTGCCTGTGTGTATGTATGTGTGTGCTTGTCTGTGTGTCCGTGTGTGTATGTGTGCATGTGTGTATGTATGTGTCAGTGTGTGTGTGTGTCTGTGTCTGCGTGTGCAAGTGTAGGTGTGCATGTGTGCATGTGTATGTATATGTGAGTGTGTGTGTGTGTACGGGAGGGGGGTGAATATCATTCTGTAATACAGTCCCAAAGCCTGTGTGTGTGTGTGTGTGTGTGTGTGTGTGTGAAAAAGCCAGTTAATGAAATGTAAGTGGGTCAAATGCCGGTAAGGGTAAAACACACGAGCTCAATACATCGGGTTTTCATATCGACGCGAGAATTATTACTTGTTGTGGAAGTGGAAAGTTCTGTGGAAAATCATTGGTCAGAGCGTTGGCCTGACTTTGAAATGAATGCCTTGACGGGTGATCAATGGCGGGAGAATGTGACTGTAAATTGCGGCGCATTGATTTATTTGTCAGTTGGCTTTTCAGCCCCCTTTGTGGGGGGGGGGGGGGGGTAGCGCTCGCACGTGCGCTGAATTTTGGCGGTATGCCAGTCCGACTGCAAAAGCATAAATTAGGATTTGTGCCGTTTAGGAACAAGAATGATGTCCAGTGGCGTGAATATGGGGGGTGGAGCTGAATAACCTAGAGGAGTGTGATTTTGAGCGATGCCATCATGAACTCTAAACAATTCAATATATCCATCCATCCATCCATTATCTATACCTGCTTATTCCTGGTCAGGGTCGCGGTGGGTGCTGGAGCCTATCCCAGCATGCACTGGGTGAGAGGCAGGAATACACCCGGGACAGGCCGCCAATCCATCACAGGGCACACACAAACACACACCATTTACTCACCATTCACTCACACACACACACCAAAAAAAAACGTTTCCTCCCACAGCAAACACGGACAGACAGGCCTCAGTTCCATGCTAGTTTACAGAGAGGGGGCAGGCCCGTTTAAAGTAGTTTAAAGTGGCTGTTCTGTATTACAGGGCTGTGTGTTTAGACTGGCCTTCCAATTTGAAGGTCTTTAACTTATTTTCCTAACCTGAGACGGGCAGCCCTGTCACTCTCCTGGCGGAGGTGTGTTGATTGAACAGCTGGGGACTGGGAGGGGCTGGAGGGGGGTAAGGGTAAGAAAACAGTTCTCAGAAATTAAATTTCTCTTCTGAGTTTGAGCTCAGTTTCACCTTCACACGCACGTCATGTCCGTGTACACAGCGTGTGTGTTGAGTATACCCCATGGTCATTAACACTGGACGACCTGCTAAGATTGGATTTGCTACCACCGTGTCCTTTATGGAATATGAGGACATATGTTCAGTTTAACACACACACGCACACACACACATACAAGCAAACACACACAGGCACAGCCACACACACACACATACACACGCATAGGCAAACACACACACACACACACACACACACACACACACAGATGAACACGCACACACACGCACACACGCACACACACACACACACACACACACACACACACGCACGCAGTAGCAGCCTTTGGGGGAAGCCAAGGTTGAGCATAAGGAACCGCGGAGGCCGTGTGTAATGAGTGAAGTGTGGGCACATTAGCTCTGCTGGGCCCGTGCCAAGAGGAGAGCATCTGGAATGTTCTTTCACCCTTGATCCTTTTAATTAGAGAGGAAAGCGCCCCGCCCCAGCGTCAGAGGGCGGTGATGACGGGCCTCGCTGGTGTGGAATCGATAGCGCTGGCAGAATGGCGGGTTTCATCACGAGCGGCGTTGTTCTTCAGTCGATGTCATCGGGATCCGCCGGGAAGGCTGAGATCCACGCGCTCCAGACCGTGTTCACGCAGAGGGTGCGCACCCCCCCCCCTTCACGTTTCTGAGGAAATGTTAAAATATCCGGTCGTCAGATTTGGCGGGTTTGAAGGCTTCTGAAGGAATCGTTCAGAAAAAATGAACTTCCAGGCGGAACTTGGACACTCTTCCACTCGGCTGTTCGTTCAGGTTAGCGCAGATCCATTTCAGGAAAGTGCAGCTGGGGATTTTTGAGACTTCTAGCACTTCACATCATATTTCATATTAATAAGTTGACTGCGTGCCTACAGCAGTGCTTTAAAATCCATGTCTGGACAGGACTGAGCAGTTTCTCGTGCTGCGGGTTTCGTGTGTGAGTCTGAGTGTGCCTGGAATGAACGGCTCACTCTTCTGTTGAGAGAAAGGGGCTTAATTTGAGTCCTGCCGTATCGATCGCTTCGCTGAGGAGCCGTAAAGATCCACAGATGAGCGCCGGGCCGGTCTTTCAGGGACCTGGAGCTTGTGTCGGCCGGTCCGGTGAAACCTTTCTGTTGGACCGATCGCTTTGCACCTTTGCACCCCTCCGCGCCTGAATCCCCCCCCCCCGCCACCCCCCCGTGCTGAATGACCTGTGGCCCCGCGGCGGTAGATTCGCGGGAACCCACCTGCTCCCGGTCAAGGGCTGTTCTTTTATTAGGCCCCGCCATCAGGCTGGCCTGCCGAGGGAGAACGACGGGGGGGGGGGGGGGGGGTGCGTTTGGACGTTCCCCAGCTGCTTGGAAGAGGCCTTTCCTCTCCTATGATCTGAAAAGCATTAAGCACCCCCCCCCCCCCCCCCCCAGGGGAACAGCTGGCTGAGAGACTCTGTGCTCTGTTGTGAGGTCTGGCTGTAGGATCGTGCTGCACGCGTTCGAGGTGAGGAACTCCTCTTGACTATTTCGGCGAGTGTAGCGGTTTTTTAGAGAGCCCCGCCCACCGCAATCAGACGTCGCCTGGAGTCGGCAAGTTTAACCGCAGGGGCCAAAGCACAGAGGGAGGGCATGAGTCAACACCAAACACACACACACACCCTTACCAGGTCCCATCTTTGTGGATGTGTAATGACACCATCGTCCTCAGTTCGATAGGCAAACAGGCACACACACACACACACACACACACATACACAGACACACACACACACACCGTAACAGTAAAGCAGTGCAGTGTGGGACGGAGACAGGCTGCGTGCTGATTCGCTGTGACAGGCATGCTGCTCATTGGGAGGCAGTGTGCCTCTGTAATTCCCAGCTATTAAGAGTGGATGCTTCACCACTCGCATGTAAAGCATCCACTCTTAATAGGGACTTACTTAGCGCTCTGACACAACTCATCTCATCTTTCACATAAAAAAGCATCTTGCTGCTTCCCCAGAGCCTGTTTCCATATGTAAGCACGGTGAACTTGTAGATCTCGGGAATACGGCTTTGTGGAAAGTGCACGTTCTTAAAAAGCGAAGCAAATCTTGGGGGATAAGCGACTCTAAATGTGGAGACGTGCCGTTTGCTGAACAGAGAGCTGAAACTGCCGCGGACTCCAGTGTGTGTTTATGGGCGACGAGCTCCAGGCGGACGCAGTTGTTTTTGGGGTCCTCCTCAGTCCCTCCCGCTGGCCCAGAGTGCATTGCGCTCATCCGAGAGAGGTGAAACTCCGAGCTGGAGAGTTTTAGAGATGCGTGGGACTTGCCTTCCTCAGATAGAGACTCCTAACAAGCAGCTGGACAGCGTGTGGAGAGTCTGGATGTGAGGTGGGACAGGTGTGTGTGTGTGTAGGTGAGTGTGTGTACACACGTGTGTGTGTGCGTGTGTGTGTACAGACACACACTGTGTGTACCTTTAAGTCCTGAGGACAGCAGCAATGGGAGAGTGTTGGGTCTGACAGTCTGAGCGCTGAGCAGCCAGCTAATCTACACAAACCCCCACCCCCCCGGGCCCTGGAGCTTCGTCAAACTTTGAGCCGCCGTCAGCGCCTCCCGGCCCGGCCGGCTGCTGCTCGCCCTCAGGAACGCGCCGGGGTTTCCCGCCAAAACTCCGAACCCCGCCGGCAAATAGCTGGAGCCGGGATCAGGCCCGGAGCTGTCGTCCGGCGGCGGGAAAGTATCGTCTTCTCAGCTCACGTCTGTCCGTTTGAGCGGGAGAAGTGCGTTTATTTCGGGGGGGGGGGGGGGTGAATCTGTTATTGGGTTTGGGTGGGGGGGTCCCCTGTCTGAGTTTTATGGAGCAGAGCACTGTAGGGCCGAGGAGTTCAATAAATACGCCAATCAGGGAGGAGCTTGAAGCCCGTGGGCTGGGAGGGCACAGTCGGGGGGGGAGGGGGGGGGGGGCATTAAATGTGTTTTACAGCACTGCCCAGATAGTCTGCGGAGTTAAAGAAATATCTCATTTATGAAATTCGAAAGACGGGTCTTTCTGTCACAAAAAAAAAAAAGTTAGTCTGTCATAACCATGTATTTATCACCCTGCAGAAAGCAAGGCAGCTTCTCTCTGATCTCAGTGTATTTCACTGGGCTGGTCTGAATGGGCAGTTCTGATTGGGCGAGTCTGACTGGATCGTTCTGCCAGGCAGTTCTGACCCCTGAGAGACAGACAGCACAGCCCCTCTGAGGAGAAAAGGCTGTGTTTGTGGGCGGAGCTGGAAACCGACTCTCATCCTCAGGGTCTGTAATTAGATACAGATAAAAGGGCAACCCCTGGCGCCCCCCCCCCCCCCCACCCTTCTCACCCCCCCTCCAGGAGCACGTCTCAACTCCTCACTGGAGTCTGCTTCGGCTTATCTGTGGGCCGAGTCAGCTCCCCCCCCCCCCCCACCCCTCACACACACACGCACGCACTCACACATACACACGCACACACATACACACACACACAAATATGCACACGCACACACACACACACATGCACACACACGCATGCCGCACACACACACACACGCACAAATAAACAAACACACACACATACACACACACGCACACGCGCGCGCACAAACACACACACACACGCACACACACACACACACACACACACACACACACACGTCCCTCCTCTGGCTTCTTTGAGAAAGCGAGATTATTGCTGCCACTGAAGATCACAGCTACGGACGCCCAGGGGTCCGTTTGGATGGAGGCAGTGTTCTGTCTAATCACCTTAAGTCCCCACAGGCCACGCAGAGCTCAGCACACTGTGACACGTCCCCACGAGGAGCTCAAGTCTTCTGCAGCCCGTGCTTTTAATGCTAATGGCTCCTCGATTATCTTTTCACTTTCTTTTGTGCGACGTAATCTTTGGACTCTTGTCTTGTTATTTGTAAGTGTTTGTAAAAGTCATTCAACTTGAATGTCGTGTGTGTGTGTGTGAGTGTGTTTATGTGCATTTAAGAGCATAGAGCTTATGTGTGTATGTAAGTGTTTGTGCGATCATAGGTGTATCTGAGTGAACTGTGTGTGTGTGTTTGTTTGTTTATTTGTGTGTGTGTGTGTGTGTTTGTTTGTTTATTTGTGTGTGTGTGTTTGTTTGTTCGTTTATTTGTGCTTGTGTGTGTGTGTGTGCATGTGTGTGTGAAGTGCAAACAAACCAAGCAGTAGTAACCTTGATGCAAAAAACTGGCCGTCTGTGGTGAGGTGGTGAGGAGTCTGAGACCTTTGTTGGCGTTTTTTTCCTGGCAGCTCTTGTATGGCACAGCCAGGCTCTATGAAATGGGCTCCATTGCTGATGTTCAAAGGAGATTAAGTCATTAATCCACAGCCTTCAGAAATATGGGTTTGTTCGGACACAAAGGGGTTTGTTCTTTCTTTCTTTAGGGATTATCTTTTTCTTGTGTGTTTCTTTGCTGTCTGTCCTTCCTGCGTGTGAAAAAATGTTCTGGCCGTTGAAGCTTATTGTACCAGGTTCCCACTTCATTGTGAAACAACAAAGGTAAATTTTAGGGTATTTATTGGGCTTTAAAATGGCGGATTAGGACACGGGTAGTTTTCCAGACACATTCATGGCAGGAGTTCTGTGAGTTTGCTTCGGCGGGGGGGGGCGGGTCTTACGTGTGCCATTTTGATTCCTGTTGGAATGTGCAGCTGCAGTTTTGTTCTGGTAGTAAACACATCCTCACAAACATGTTGAGTTTTGTGATTTTTTTTTTTTTGTTGTTGCTTTGTCCCCATTTTTTTCACTAGTTTGGATTTCCCAATCATGGAATAAATTCAGTTTTTTGATTTGTTTCCGGAGTGTGGGGCCCATCCACACACTAGTCCACAACCTTAACAGGTACCAGACCATGGGGCCCATCCACATACTGAAACAGTGCCTTAACAGGTACCAGACCATGGGGCCCATCCACATACTGAAACAGTGCCTTAACAGATACCAGACCATGGGGCCCATCCACACACTGGAATAGAGCCTTAACAGATACCAGACCATGGGGCCCATCCGCACACTGGAACAGAGCCATAGCAGGATGCGCCACCGAGCAGCTCCTGAGTTCTGTGGTTTAATTGAATAAACAGCAGGAGAACAGTAAGCAAGATGAGCGATTGGCTCCTGGGAGCTCGCTGGCTCTTGAGAGCGGTCTTTAAGCGGAAATCGCGGTGGCATTGAGCCATTGCTTAAAAGTACATCTTTAATAATTCAAGGTAGATGCTATTTTTACTTCCCTTGCGTCTTTCGTTCATTGTACATATTTTTACATCAAGGTTTTTTTTCTTCTCTCTCTCTCTTCTTTAGTGATGGTGGAGGGTTTTCAGAAATTGTTGTGCATCCTTCACAATCCTCTCGCCAAAAAAGTAGAAAACTAAAGTTCAAAGTAATCCACAGATTTTCCAGAATAATTGGGTCAGGTCTAACCTACGCAGTACAGGTTTACATCATGAACAGCGCTGCATAGCTTTTAAAATAAAAGCTTTCATGACATTTTCAGTGAAATTAGTGCCTTTGTCTTCTTGGCTATTTCTGGTTGTTCTGCTCAATACTTAAAAACCCCTTTCTCCAAACAACACCTGTTTTAAAACAGCTTTTTCCGTCTCTACACTACAAAAAAAAAGTAAAGACGCATTTAGTCCTTTCTATCATAAAACTGAGCCTTTTTTTACTGGAAGAAGTCCTGTTGGATGGGCACGTTTACAAGACCCACTTTAAAACAGCTTTTTTCATCTCAACATTAAAAAAAAAAAAGTAAAGATGCATTTTAGTCCTTTCTATCATAAGACTAAGCCTTTTCCCCCTAAAAGAAGTCCTGCTGGATGGTCATGTTTGCTGCAGGTTGTAGGTAGTTTGTAGGCGACTGGCTTGGCATTTTCAGTCATTTTAAGGCCCTTTACTTTAGGGGCAGGGGTCCTCAATCTTATCCAGAAAGGGCCGGTGTGGGTGCAGGCTTTCGTTCCAACTAAGCAGGTACACACCTGATTCTACTGATCAACCACGACCGTCTTTGCTAGGGGCCTTGATTCGTAGGATCAGCTGTGTAACTGCTTTGTTGGAACACAAACATGCACCCGCACACCGGCCCTTTCTGGAGAAGATTGAGGACCTCTGCTTTAGGGGCGCTGCTGTCTGTCTCAATGACCCAACAGGACGCTGGGCTCTGTTCCCAGAGCTGCGGGCCCTCGCCAGGCTCCGACGCGTGGTGCGTCACCCGGGCGACACTTCAATAAAACGCCTCTAAACGGTCAGTGGGTCGGCGATGCCCCCCCAACCTCTCCCCCCCCCCCCCCCCCAGCGCCCAGCGATAGCGTCTTACTGACATTTCCCTGCCTGCCGGGCGGAGAGGCCCCCGCCCCCCCCGAACAGAAGCTAACAGCCGCTAGCCACGCGTGTAATGGGGTCAAACTGCGGAATCCGTATCCGTGGTGACACGTGAGAGGCAGAGAATACCCACAATGCATTTCCCCCTCCATTTCTGTGTTTTTTTTTTTTTTTTTGCTGTTGTTGTAGTTTTTCTATAACAAAGCAAAGTTGAAGAAAAGAGGGAAAAATTATTCTGGGGGTAAAAAACAAGCAGTCACTGGCAAGAGAATTGTCCCTTTTTATGATTTATAATGTATGTGAAACAGCTTTAATCTCCATTATGGATCAGTGTGCGCCGGATTGCCAAAATTGAAGCTTATGTTCCATCCAAATGCAATGCGCTTTGTCCTTCACTTTAAGTGACAGAATTAAAGATAATTTATTCATTTCTCACACAACAGTGTTTGGCAGTCTTTGAGAGTAATCAAAAGTGAAAAAGAACCAAAAAAAAAAAAAACGATAATTGTCAGACGTTTTATCTTTCCTATTACGGGGTAGGAATGGAAATCTAGGCTTTTATTCAATTATCAATATCATTTTTTAATGGGCTCACTGACACTGTATATATTATCGACTAAGTTGGACTACTTTAAAACGTCTAAATGGCCATCAAAACAAACAGATTGTGTTCTTTACCTCCGCGATGTAATTCATATGCATTTCAGTCCATTATGTCGTGCTGTTTAGACTGCTTTTGCGATCCTAGCAAACACAGTCCGTGAGAGCTGAGTCGTTCTTGGTAGGCGTGTCATGACTGAGGATCAGATACTGATATTTATTATTATTATTATTATTATTATTATTATTATTATTATTATTATTATTATTATTATTGTTACAATTGTTACTACTACTAATACTACTGCTACTACTACTGTTCGTATTTTAATAGAGGCATTATCTCTGTAATACTGTGTCGGGGGAACCTGACATTACTGTTTCCCGCTTTATCTCTCCTGAGCCTCTCGCCTTCGCGGAACCCCGTGGCTACCGCCAACCGCCAAGGCGCGATACCGCCGGCCGCCACAGCGGGGCCCGTCGCCACAGCAGGGCCCGCCGCCACAGCAGGGCCCGCCGCCACAGCGGGGCCCGTCGCCACAGCGGGGCCCGCCGCCCGGCCTCGCGAGTGACGCGTCCGGCTTCGGGGGAGAGAAAATAGCGGGACGCCCGGCTTCCCCGTCGGATGGCGGATTGAAACGTGTAATCGCGGTCGGGATTTGATTCGATTGAGCATGACGGTCTTTCTACGCGGGCTAGCGATAGCTAACAGACAGACAGCCAATCACCTCCTCGGGACGCTGTTTACCAACCGGGTCAGGATTTACCATAACCGCCATTTTTTTAAAATAGCGGATTATCGCAGGGACAAGTGGTGAGAAAACCAGCAGGATTCCAAACGTAAAGCCGTATAATTCGAAAAAAAAACAGCAGCAGGCTTTGAACTGAAATCTCCTTTAAAATAAACGGTGCACGTTTACTGAAGTTGAATTTCAAGCTAGAACGGTGGAGTGAAAGTGTGCGTTTCTGGCACTGGTGAAACTCAACATCTCGCTCATTTCAACTGCCACACGGTGGGCCTGCAACTGAATAAAATTTAATAAAAAAAACAAATTGAAAGGCAGTAGTTCACCCCCACAGGTGTCTGCTTTCCTTGGCAGACGGAGTATATTTTCCCCTCTGCTGGCGTTTTGTGAAGTGAATGCGTTCCTCTGTCTGGCACGGGGCAGTTAGGTACGTCCGCATGCGTGGAGTTGGAACATCGTCTGAATCCGTGGCGTTCTGGAGGGAAAAGCCGAATTAAAACCCTAACTGCCTCGGCCTGCTCCTCTCCGCCGTCTCTCGCCATACGCTCTCTCTCCCAGTGGCGCTGTAACTGAATATACTGCCAGCTCATTAATGAAACGTTCAATTAGGATCTTTAAAGAGGTAATTACACACTGGATACCCCCCCCCTCCCCCTCCCCCGATCCACTGGAGTCTGGCTTCTCAGACTGAACGTCAGCATGTGGACCGGAGCCAGAATCAGCCAATAGAAACGCTGGATAACTTCATTACAGGTCCTTTAATCGGGCGCCGGCAGCCCCGTTAATAAAATGTTTATAATCGGTGATCAGACCGGCCGTCAAAGTCCCGCTGTTATTGCGAGAACGCGGGCCCTTTGGGGCGAGCGCTGCGCTTGGTCATGTTTCCATTGAGCTGGCTGATGCACAGTTTTACGTTTTGAATCTGGGGCCAGGAGTTCATGTCGGGGGGGGGGGGGGGGGGTTGTATTAGCTGCAGCACTGTTTTAGGTGGAGAAATAGGGGTGGCATCATCCTCACTTGAGGTGGATTGTGAGGTTATTCAATAGAGAGGTTTTTTGTTATTCCAGCTCTTCTTTCATATCTATCCGCTGCAGTGGACAGGTTGACTGACGTCTCCACGGTGACAGATTCTCACGGCCAAGTGACAGTGTTCCTCATTTTAATGGGGGGGGGGGTAATAATAATTGATACACAGATTCTTGGCTTGCATCGTTTCTCCTCAGTGGGCGGATGTGGAGATTCGCCGATGCTGATGCTGGTGTAATTTGGCCTGTCGAGGCTCCTCCAGATGGTGGGGAAGATTTGGTACATCTTGGCTCTGAATCGGTATATTTAGCCGCTTTGCGGCATCTCTGCCGATGGCTCGCTCCGTCCCTCAGTCCGCCCCGAAGCTAGAACCCGTACAGGAAGCAGGTGGAAACTTCTCCATTGAGACGAATTCCCTGCTCAAGCAAGTTCTCCCCACCTGCATACATCTGGCTGCCAAACAAACTGCGACTCCATTTTCAGCCAAACAAACTGTTCCTCCGTTTTCAGCTGGTAGTTTGACTCACTTTGATTGCATCAGAGTTGCCAACTCGACAGTCTGAACCAGGATGAGCAGAAAGTCCAGTTTGCTTGGCTTTTTAAAGTTTTTATTATTTATTAATATTCAGTACAATCGTGGTTTTTGAAGCATATGTCTTGGCATTCAGACTCGTCGAAGCCCTAATATAAAATATAGGACACTATTCTCTTCTTTTTAGATTCAAGTTGGTATTTTTGTGTGACAAAATGGCACAGATAAAATGTAATAAAAAAATTGTTACTCCAAATATTCCTGTTTAGGAGGAGCAGTGTATAGGTATTCTCACTTACTGCTTTTAGAAATAGTTGTACATCAACATTCATGGTGTGTGTGTGCCTTACATTCACGGTGTGTGTGTGTGTGTGTTTGCATACCTTACATTTACTGCATTCAAACTTATACATTTTCAAATTGGGATGACAGTTGTAAAACGTAGTGAACACACCATGTCTGTGGCCCAACACAGACACGCTCACACATGCACGCACACACACGTGCACACACACAGACACTCGCATGCACACCAACGCACAGCTATCGCAGTTGCCTTTGGAAAGTGCTAACATTATCCATGCTGTGACAGGTAAATTATTTCTTATTGTGCTAAGTAATTGAAAGGGATAAAAATCCGTTAGCAATTCAATGGTCTCCGTAAAAGTAATGCTCATTTCGGTAATTTAGCTCAGGGAACATCGCTCCAAATTAACATTTAGATTATAGGAAACACATGGCATTTTAATTATTGCGCTGCCCTTTCTGGGCAATATGTATGCCTAAAGCTTTGCTTTATGTTCTGAGCGTACTTTTAAATAATGGATCTCATTCTCAGAACAGCCTTGTACAATGGCTGCTAAAACTCCCCCACACAGAATAACTTTTTTTTTGTTTTTGTTTTTGTTTGTTCAGTAAAATAGACTTATTTACAGCGAGGATCGTTTATATCGACTGTGAAACCCAGTGTCGATAAGTTCGTCAGAGGTATAAGTTTTCAGTCAGTTTGAATGTCAGAGGGGCTATGTGGTTCTGCTCTCGAACTGTTAAATTTCTGATGCTTCCTTCAGAGATCAATGCTTTCAGAGCTGACAGCTGCATCAAGAATTATTCATCGACTCCTGTGAAAACCCATTTACTTTTCCCTCCATTTCTCTGTGGACGTGCCTCTTAACTCAAATAAACCGACAGTTTTCATTTCATTATTTTTGCATGGCGTGGTGTGAGACAGACTGATAGATGCAGTCGGTCTGACAAACAGTGTGATCGGCGGACGGTTTTGAAAGATGCATTGTTGCGGTTAGCCGGGTGTGTATGTGGTACTGTGGTGGTTCTTGGCACCAGATGCTAGACGGGCAGTGCCAGGGGTGCGGAGGGAGGGCAGTGGTTTGGTAGAGTTTAGGTTAGTGTGTGAATATATGCTGTCCGTGTGAGCCTGACGTGTTTAAGATGGCGGCCTGTTTAAGACCTCTCGCCTGCAGGGTATGACCTTGCGGTTGGCTTTCTGGCTGGGTGTCCAGACCCGACAGGTCACTGGATTAATAACTCACAGAGCCAGGCGTATGGGGCGGAGGAAGAGCCATTAATCTGACCTGAGAAAGACACGGGCGAGAGGCTTCAACGGGGTGCGGGGGGGGGGGGGGGGGGAGGGATGGGGTGCCACAAATTGGGATACCCCCCCACGACCCATACCCCCGTGCCGACTCCATGACCTGGAGTGCAATTCTAAAGTGTCCCGTCACGTCCCTGTGAGCAGTTTTGGGTGCCTGGAGTCCACGTCCCCCGCGAGACAGAGACATTACGCATCGCCTCACGCCTCCTTCGCTTGGCAGACGTGCGTACCCTGAGCCTCTCGCCGGGCAGGGGAAGAGAACGCAGGTGTGTGCGCCGGATTAGCATGATCAGCATCGCCAGACCTGTCCAGCAGCATTCCCAGACCAGCGGGTTTCAGCAAAGCACACGGAAGCGCTGGTGCAGTTATGCCACCCGAGGTCCGAAACACAGAGCCTGAATACATACCGATTATATCTTTAACAAGCCCTCAGAAGACAAAAAACACATTTTACCAGCGTTAGGTGTTCAGGGCCAAAAAAAAAAGGATCATGAAACAGAGCAAGAAAAATAAAAAAATCTTAACGCCGACCAAGCTGTTCAGCTTATCCTGAAAGGGGTCCGTGTGAAAAGCTCTATGGTAGAGCATTACACTAAACACACAGATGTATGACCGCGTGATGAACACGTATCCTGAGAGGGGATTGGCTGACAGGTTTCGGCATTCTGAAGGAGTA
Source organism: Anguilla pacifica (assembly GCA_039654925.1). Lineage (NCBI taxonomy): Eukaryota > Metazoa > Chordata > Actinopteri > Anguilliformes > Anguillidae > Anguilla > Anguilla pacifica. The sequence goes on from CM077288.1 coordinate 3,401,245, forward strand.
CTGGGCCGCTGTTTAGCCTCCTCCGGGGGGGGGGGGGAATCGTGGCATTATTCAGCGGCTCCTCTCGTAGGAGCGGCTTTGGCGAGGCTTCGAGAGCTGTCATCATCGCCCGCGTCTGCTGATCCGGTGTGTCAGCGAGCGGTACGAACGGCGGGGGGGGGGCGGTGGGGGGGGTTGGGACGGTCGGACGGAAGCAGAGGTCTTAAATCAAAGCGACAGCGCTAGAAGAGATTAATAAGACCGTGCGGCGAGCGCCCGGCTCGATCGCTGAGCGTGGAGCGCAGGCCTCCGGGCTTCGGCTTACCGTCTGTGGGAGGAGAGGTAAGCCACCCGGAGCAGCCTCTCCGATTTTACGCCGTTTGTAAATAAGCCGGTTTGTGCCCCCGCGAGAGCCGTTTAAAAGCTCAGCGAGCGTCTCTGTCACCGCTTGCCGGATGGGGGGGGGGGGGGGGGTTGTCTTGGCAGGGTGTGGGCGCAGAGCAGCGTGCCACCGGGTGTCGTCGTGCCCGTGGCAACGAGCCGTCGCCGTGGGCCCATTGGCCCGTTCGTAGAGCCCCGCTCGGATTGGTCCGGTACCACATCTCTCAGAGCGATGATTAGACAACCCCCAAGTTGGGGCAGCCTATGTTACATGGCAGTTTCCTTCCTTTTTTATTGCCCCCCCCATCTTTCATGTATTCTTCTTTTCGTATAACGAAATCAGGATTTGTCCAGAGAGAGGGGAGAGACGCATTAATGAGAATTTCACTCATTTAATCCTGTTTCCCTGCCTGGGATGTTCCATTTCATTAAAAAAAAAACGGGGGGGGGTATGTGCAGTTAGTTGAGACCATAAGTCACTCTGCCAGTGCGTCCCACCGGCGGGGCTGTTTGGGAAAGGGCTCGTCAGGAGAACGCAGGCCTGACATTTGCGTCAGAAACTCGGAGACGGGCCCCTGCGAAGGGAAAAGTGCATGCTGGGGGATTTTAAAGAAGCCGTCGGCAGGCCCCGAGCCTTGCGTTTGCGTTTCGGCAGAGTCGCAGGTGACAGGCAGCGGACGCGCGACTCGGCCCATTACCGCCATCTCGCTCGCCAGCTCGCTGGCCGGGAACGGCGAAACAGCTCCGCGATCGCTCCAGCTCGGTTGTCAGGAGCAACCCGGTCTTCTTCCCTGGCTATGAAAGGTTTCCCTCTGTCGCCGTCGGCCATATCGGTCCGTATCGGTCCGTATCGGTCCAGATCGGTCCGTATCGGTCCGTATCGGTCCGTATCGGTCCGTATCGGTCCGTATCGGTCCAGATCGGTCCGTATCGGTCCGTATCGGTCCGTATCGGTCCGTATCGGTCCGTATTGGTCCATATTGGTCCGTATTGGTCCGTATTGGTCCAAGATATGGATTCCGGATGATCCCGGGACTCCGCGGCTCCTCTTTGCCTGGGCGGCCGGCCGGATGATCCCGGGACTCCGCGGCTCCTCTTTGCCTGGGCGGCCGGCAGCGCCGACGCGCTCTCTCCAGTTAGCGGTGGCGTTCGCGGTAAAGCCCGGCTTGTTAGCGCACGAGGCCGCCGCGCTGGAGCGAGCCCAGCGGCCCCGCGGCTCAGAGAGAAGCGGCTCTGCTGCAGAGGAGAAGAGAGGCTCTGAGCGTGAGGACCTCCAGTCCTCAGTCTCATTGTGTGCACTGTTGAGAAATGAACTGGAGCGTCTGCTTTGTGGAGCAGTTGTTAAGGAAGGAAGTGTGTACGTACGGTGTCTCCCGCACACGTATAGATCTAATCTGAGTTTAAACATCAGGGTCGGCTGGACAGAGGGCTGAATGTCAGCCTTGCTCAGCACCTGTAGCCTAACGCCTGGGGTCTATGGGGATAAGGGCCAGCGCTGCAGACGTGTCCCTGGCAGGGCATGATTGGCATGGCTGGCAGCTCTGTTAACCCTGATAGGCGGCTGGCGTCTGCTGGCACCGGAAGCCCCTCACCTTGGCACAGGGTGCCCCCTGCTCATGTGGTCCCTGCCCTTGAGCCCCCCCTGCTTGTGTAGCCCCTTGCTTGTGTGGACCCCTGCTCTTGTGGCCCCTGCCTTTGTTTCCCCTGCTGATGTGTCCCCCTGGCCTTGGGGCCCCCCTGCTCATGGGGCACCCACCCTCATGGCAAAACTTTCTGACCCTGATAAATGGGAGCTGGTAGGGGAGGGGCTCTGTGGGGGTGCCAGAAACACGCCCAAATCAACCTTCACACGTAAGCTACTCTGCAGAACACAGTGAGCACACACACTGGAAACACACACACACACACACACACACACACACCAAGCGAAAACGTGCACGCATAGTCCCGGGACGGGCCAGATCTGCCGTCAGTGTCAGTGTCGGATCAAAGGCGATCGCTCTTCCTCTGACAGCTGCATTATCACCACACCGCTGGGGGTCCGGGGGGGCGGGGGTCTGGGGGGGGGGGCATCTCCGCTGCCTCACCACGAGCTCCTGCCGCTTCCTCAAGGTTGTTTTTCAGATGAGACCAGAGAGACGTGTGTTTTTTTCCTTCTCTCTGCTTCAGGCAGGAGCCCCGCTGGTAATTTTAGGTGTAAGCTTGTTCTCAGCGCTGGGACAGTCAGAGCCCCGGTCCTGTAGCGCACGAGGTTTACAAACCCCCCACAGATGGCTGTTTGTCTCTGTCTGCGTGAGAGAGGGAGGGGGGAAGCTGAGAAGTAGCCAGGTTTAGGAGGGGGGGGGGGCAGGTGGCTTTTTTGAAAGGTCTACTGTTTGAGTCATATGTTGAACATTAATCTCTGATGTCTGTTCTATTTTGGGAACCAAAAATGAAAATTCCGAAGTAGAAAAAAAAAACAACTGAACAAAAATAAACCTAAAAATTTGGTCTTGGAAAATGGTGTGCTCTTCCACGGGGTGTGTGATCACCCCCCTCAGATGAGAAAGAGACATCTCCCTCCCTCCTTTGCGTCCCCTGTTTTCTCTGGTCAGGTGGTACGTTCCGTGCAGGCGGGGCCTGTGTGGGAATGGGGGGATTAGGAGCGATTCGGATCGATTCGGTGGCCAGGCGATTCCGTCCCCCGCGTGACACCGGGGGGCAAACCGCGCCTGTCTCTCTCCCCCACAAATCAGCCGTATCCTTTTCTCCTCTCCTCCGTTTCTATCCCTTTCTTCTTCCTCCTCCTCCATTTAAAGAGTCTGACCGAAAGAAAAGAGGGGTAGGGAAAATGAGGTGCCGCGTCTCTGTCTCCTCGTGTGATTGCGTTGAGGTTTTATTTACTTACGTGTTCGTTAATTTATTTCGTTTTTATCGCACGTGCAGAGATATTGTCCGTTTAATTTTGCAGGATTACCGGGTACCCCTGCTGGTGTTGGCGCTTATAAACAGGGTAGTGCCTGTCCCACAGAGGGGAGGGGGAAGAGGGTGATTGGCTGTGTCAGTTTAAGGCCGTTTGCTCAAGCGTGGCAGCTGTGTCTGTTTCACGCGTCCCTGTACCAGCCTGCAAAAGCCCAGGTTAAAAACACGGAGCAGAGCGGCTGTTTGCTGTGCTGTGCCGGCAGGGGCGTCGCTGATGGGCTCTGCAGACCTGCTCTATGCCCAGCTGTCTGCCAGCTGCCAGAGGTGGTTACACGCTCTCCGGTAATGTCTGCCCACACGCTCCACTCACGGAGAGACGAGACCGCACCCACACCCTGGGTTACTCACCGCACGGAGAGATTCTCTGTAGCGCTTGTTTGTTTATTTGTTTGACACTCTTATTCGGAGTGCGCCATAGTGACAAGGTGCGTTACGTGCGCGTATCGCGGCAACACCAAACTGTGACACCACGATATCAGTGTTGCCAGACGGTGATCCATGTGGTCAGTTTTGCCAAGCAATGATTCATGTGATCAGTGTTGCCAAGCAATGGATCCACATGATCAGTGTTGTCAAGCAGCGGATCCAGGAGAACGTGTGAACTTGTGTCACGCTGTCGGTCTCATTAGGCCTTACAATGAGCCTGCAGTGCAAAGGTGAAATGGGCTGGGTCACGTGTGTGTTGGTCTGGAGCAGTGATTCCCTGCGATGTTGTGTGTTTTCGATAAAGACGTGGAGTCGAGAGCGAGCCGCGCAGCGCTGCCTCTGATGAACGACGGCAGGCCCCGTGCTCGCCCTCGCCCTCGCCCTCGCCCTCGCCGAGCTGGAGCAGAGCAGAGCAGAGCAGAGCAAACTGCGCGCAGCTGTTTTTCTCCCTGTAACGTCTGGGGCTGAGATTAGTTGCGGTGGCGGGGAAGTGGCCTCCTCTGCCTCCTCTGCGGCTCTCGGGGGACCCCGCTAATGACCGGAGAGGAAGAATGAAGAGCTCTCCCTCGCTCCCCGAAGCCTCTGTGCGCTTCGCCCCTAATGAAGGTCCGGGCCTGTCCTCCTCGCTCGTGTTCCTCGCCCGCCCTCCCTCCCTCGCTCGCCTTTCTTCTCCTTCTTTTTTCATCCCTCCTGCTGATGGACCCACTCTGAGGCCTGTCTCTCCGCTTGCAGCCCAGTTTGACGGGCACAGATGTGACCTGACAGTCAGGCTGTACCTGGTTACGAGTGGATTTAAGGACAGGGGAGATGGGACAGCCAGGCTGTACGTGGTTGTGAGTGGATTTTAGGACAGGGGAGATGGGACAGCCAGGCTGTACGTGGTTGTGAGTGGATTTGAGGACAGGGGAGATGGGACAGCCAGGCTGTACGTGGTTGTGAGTGGATTTAAGGACAGGGGAGATGGGACAGCCAGGCTGTACGTGGTTGTGAGGGGATTTTAGGACAGGGGAGATGGGACAGTCAGGCTGTACGTGGTTGTGAGTGGATTTAAGGACAGGGGAGATGGGACAGCCAGGCTGTACGTGGTTGTGAGTGGATTTAAGGACAGGGGAGATGGGACAGCCAGGCTGTACGTGGTTGTGAGTGGATTTTAGGACAGGGGAGATGGAACAGCCAGGCTGTACGTGGTTGTGAGTGGATTTTAGGACAGGGGAGATGGGACAGTCAGGCTGTACGTGGTTGTGAGTGGATTTTAGGACAGGGGAGATGGGACAGTCAGGCTGTACGTGGTTGTGAGTGGATTTTAGGACAGGGGAGATGGGACAGTCAGGCTGTACGTGGTTGTGAGTGGATTTTAGGACAGGGGAGATGGGACAGCCAGGCTGTATGTGGTTGTGAGTGGATTTTAGGACAGGGCGATGGGACAGGGCTCCACCGATGGTCCCGCAGACAGTTTTGAGGGCGTGGGGGGTGGGCTGGGTAGGGTTAGGGGGCAGTGATACAAGGTGTTGTTCAAAATACTTCCGGGATCCCTTTTTTTGCCTAAATCAACTGTATCCAGAAGGTATCTGCCAGTCGCTGTTTGCTTTGCTCAGTTTGTTGCCACCAACATGCTCTGTGATTGGTGGAGAGGAAATTGATGATGCTAACATCCTATCCCTGTCCCAATCCTCATTTACCTGCATAGATTTTAATGGCCACTATGTGTTCTGCTGTATTTGTGTTTTGTTTCAATGTTTCCTTCATGGACTATTACCAATTTGTATTTTCATGTGACAGCCCTGTTTTTGATCAAACGTATCGGACTGCAATTCCAGCGTGCTGCTTGTCTGGGATACTGCAAGAATATTATACTGGTGTTTGGGACAAATGGAAGTGATTTAGGAAATGATAATTGCCAGTCAAATTATGCCAATGCGTGACCTTGGGGGAATTTGGAGTGGATTTGTGCTCAGCGCTGCAGAAACATTTACTGATAATATAATTACAGATTTTTCCACCTGCGCAGAAGCGAGTCATTTTCTGGTTTGGATGTCAGGAAGAGTCTTGTTAGCGACTGCTTATCTCCCAGACTGCCCATGCTGTGTGTTTTTGAGTTCCTTTTCCTCTCTGGAAGGCTGCCATTCACTTCTGCCATATGCAGAAGAGTGAAGCGAGTGAAAATTAAAAGAGAAGAGAAAATGATGACTGAAAGAGTAAAGTGGATGGTGATTATCATGCTGCTTCATGCATCTCTCTCATCTCTCCCTCCCCCCCTCTCTCCTCCCCTCTCTTTATTTCTCTCCCCCTCTTCTCTCCCTCTCTCTCTCTCTCCCCTTCTCTCTCCCTCACTCCCTCTCTCCCCCTTCTGTTTCTCTCTGTCTCTCTCTCTCACTCTCCCCCTCCCTCCCTCCCCTCTCTCTCTCTCTCCCCCACCCCCCTCTCTCTCTCTCTTGTCTCTCCCCCTCCTCCCTCCCCCCCCCCCCCCTCCCCCTCTCCAGGCTGTGAGAGTTTCCTGCATCTGGGGGAGATCAGAACAGATTTGCTCAAAGTGGCCCGTGTCGCTCGGCCTGCTGGAGGATGCTGGTGCCAGTCCTTCCCATCATGCACTTTGCCAGGCTGCTGCTGCTGATCCTGGGCCTGCTCGGTCTTACCGCTGCTGAGAGTGAGTATCTTTTACACACATCCAAATTCAGTCATTTTTACATACCCAAACATGTAGTGCAGCAGTTAGTGCTGTTGCCTGGTAAGGAGGTGGTCCTGGGTTCCAGTCCCAGCCGGGGCTGGATCCTCTCTGCATGGAGGGTTTCCTCCAGGTACTCCTCTGTTTTGCCCTGAAAATAACATGGTCAAGCTCACTAGTTTACATTTTCTCAGCTTTATTTTACTCCATAGAATTCTCACTGTCTCTGTTTTTCTCTCTAAACCTCACTGGACTATTGTTATTACATGAGTTTAAAAGACTCCGAAGTGTCCAATCCAATCACCACTTTAGTGGTTATATATAGTACTATTCCATTATTATGCTGAAAGCAAGTACTTTCGTGAACTTGAATTTGGTGTTGGTGGTATGGAGACCATGTTTATTCTGTGGCTATTATGGCGTTTTACATTTTAATAAAAGGAAACTGCAATGCTTATGAACTCGCATATTCATCACGTGGCTTTTTTTAACACTAATTTCAATGGGAGAAACATTTAGCAGGGTCTTTATCCGCGGCAAAGCACAAATGCAGACGGATGTTAGTTTTTAATCGAGAGTGCCCCCCGCGGCATCGTGGCCTTTGTGCGACGTGCGGCCTGCGGTGTCCTGCGGCCGCTGCAGAAGGGGGCGGCCATTTCCATGGTCGCCAGGAAAGAGGCCCGTACGCCGGCGACTGCATTAGAATAGAATGCATTTCCTGCCACCGCGGGGAGCGCGACAGTGAGGGGGTCAGGTGGTGATTGGAGAAAAGCCTCATTACAGTCCTTTCCAGCGCAGAAATGCCCCCCTTCGGCTTTAATAGTCTGAATATGAGACCATTCTCCCGCTGACACAGCTCAGAGAACCCGGGGATGGAAATTGATGGGTTGGACTAAAAACTGTGGCAAACAGTGATATTTCTAGCATTTACTCTCTTTTTTTCTCCACACACAAATGGGTTTTTGTTCTGTTGGAAGACATATTTCACACGAATGGAAAACACTCGGGGAGGGGGGACGGGGGAGGAGGAGGAGGTGGGGGTGGGGGGGAAGCAAAACACCATACCTCATCATCCGAATGTTTGTTTTTTCTTTTATCCGTTTGGTTTTTTTTTTCAAATGGAACGGCTGCTATTTTATCGATTTCACTGATGGTGTCTGCTCACTTTGTCTTCCAGGTAGCTGGAAATAAGAAAGTGAACTGTCTCTGGTAGATGCTGCAGGGGATTTTTATATCTTAGCACAACCAATTAGTCAAGATAAAGCATAAAAAATACAACTTGGCTGTATTCGGGTATTTTTTTTTTGTTTGGGGTGGGGTGGGTGGTAGTCGGCTATTAGTTTGCCTTATAAACCAAACACGAGGTGCTAGGTTCCTGTGCTTTAGACCTGAGCTTTTAACCCAAAGGTTGCAGGTTCAATTCCCAGTTGGGGCAGGGCTGCTATACCTTTGAAGTCCTCCAGCACATATCCGGGTGTATGAATGGGCGCTAGGCGAATCTTTGTGCGAGAGGCTCTCTCGATAAGCACGTCTGCCAAATGCCAATCAGGCGAGCTAAATGCCAGGGACAGATTCTCATCTGTGGCCTTTGACAGTGCACCCCTGCTGTGTGGCCCACACATCGCTCCACCGGAGGGGATTAAGGCTCCTCCGATGCTTTGGTGGGAAAATCGGAAGGTGTGGGGCGATCTGTGCATTCTCAGATCAGCCTTGTGCTTTTCTTTTTCATCAGCACTCTCACTGAAAATGACATCACCAGTTGGTGATGTCATCACGTTTTATGTTTTATGGTAAGAGAGTTGACAGTTTTTTTTTCCTTTTCCCCTGCCTGGAAAACAATCTCAGGTGTCCTTTAAATCTACAGGGTTCATCAGGGTTTAGTGTTGCTCTTGGGTCCATGACCAACCACCGTAGGGGAATAAGTTAGGCATGATGTCAGAGGTCAGAGGTCACGGTGGGGTCTTTATTTCCAAGGTGACTCACAGAATATTGAAACCTTTGAAAAGATGTGTTGATGGCATTGATGCCACCCCCCATTTCTCTTCTTGTTGAGATTGAGATGCACTTTTTCCCCCTTTTTGTTAGCGCAGCTGTTCAGTCCTAAAACAACATTTAGTCCTTTCTTTCTTTCTTTATTTCTTTTTTATTTTAAACTCAGTTGAGCAAATCCGGTTAAATCCAGCTTGATTCTCTCCTGTAAATCACCTGCTTGCCCCCCTGTCCCAGACGCGGCGCGACTGACCTCACTCCCCTTAATGGTGTTTTAATTGGTTGTTTCCAGGTGGAGTGATAATACGGTGTCTGAGTGATTAATGACCTTTCTGAATCGAATAAGTGTTTTCGAATACCGCTGCAGTGGCCCCCCGGCCCCCCGGCCCCCAGTGTGTTAGCCCTGCTCTTAGAGGCCCGTGCGGGACGGGGAGGGCCCGAGAAGTACACCTGTAGAGCACGTCGCTCTTTTAACGGACCCCTTTCTCTGCCACGCTGCTTTATTGGCATCGATCACCCAGAGCCCGTCTGTCAATTACGCCTCACCAAAGTGCTCACCAAAACAACAACAACAACAACAAAAGCGCACTTTCCATCTGCTTGTCAAAGTTAAACTCATTTGAAACTCCCCCCCACCCCCCCAAAAAAAAAAAATCAATAGCTCCTGGGGGAGGTAAAAAAAAAAAAAGGCTTTCTGAATGGAACGTTAAATTCTGTCCGTTCCAGGGAATTTCCCATGATTCCTAATGTCCTCTGTGCAGCTTGGTTTGCTACAGTTAAGCTGTTTTCTAGATGTGTTACATGCAACATCTTTAGACTTGCTGAACAAATGTAAGGTGATATAGGCTGCTGATATTTACCCATCATGCTCTCAAAATGGAGTTAGGTATTTTTATTAAAACACTCTAGGTCACTTGTAAGTCCCCAGTGCTGCAATTTCAATGCCACTTCTGGGATTTGAACCTGCAATCTTCCAGTCAAAACCCAAGCTACTACTGTGCACTGCAAGTTGCTTATACATTCATCTGCAGAATGTTCTTGAAACGTTTGGTAGGATGTGGTGGTTGAAGTTCAATGTACTCCCCTATTTCATACCTTTAGTCACTCATATATATATATATATATATGTTTATTTATTGTTTCATAAAGGTTCCACTCAGCCGCATTGGTTTGGGTGCTGCAGTTCCAGCTTGTTCCGTATAAACCGCTCTTCCATAGACCTCGCCTTTGAAAGAGGACTCCTCTCATTACAGCACATTACAGGCGTTTAGCAGACGCTCTTTTCCAGAGCGACTTAGAGCAACTTTTGCACAGCGTTTACATTGCATCCATTCACACAGCTGCAGTTCTGCCGAAGCTGTGCGCAGCTACACACAGTGTCTGTTCTGCCGCATTCTGTCTCACTGCAAGACAAAGGAAAAAGCAATTAATCACATTATCTGCGCGATCTTAGATGGGGTTTTCCATTTTGCCATAAGCAAATAAGCAGTCGATTCACTCTCCGGTTGAATTAATTTAATGTGTCTGTCACAGCAAACCTCTAATGTGCAGGCTTGGTGTCACGTTTGCAGTGAGGGTTGGTTTGAATATTATTCTTTTTTTATGTAAATACATTTCTTTACATGTATATTCTTTTAAGTTCTTGGCTGAGTTGGAGGTTGAGTTTTGAATAAGGAGCTAATTCTTTGACTCCCTGTGTCTTTTAAACTAGAGCTTGAAAAGCTAAAAGCTGCGTAAATGTGCTGTACAGTATATGTGCTGAGCTTCTTAAGGCAATTACTGTAAGGGGTCAGGGCTTGAGAGTTCTTTTTTTAAGTACAAATATATGTTTTCCTCTCATGAGTGGCCATTAACTTTGCTAATGGTTTGATAATTTAAGCCTTTCTGCCCTATAATGGCATTTTCTGTCTCGGATGGAGCACACTCATTTTCAGGGTAAACTCGTGTCATTAAGTGGCAGTTATTAAAGGGTCCGAACTGTAATGGCTGAATTGTGTCCTTTACTTTTGCTATGGCCTGTAAATCATGCACATTTTTTAATACGGCTAAGTTTTGTCTTTCTGTGTCGTTCTGCAGAAATGTGGAGCGTAAAGTAAAATGGCGGACACTCGGCGAACGCAGTGGCAGATCGGTGTTGGTTCGGTCATCTACTGTTTCTGTGAAAGGGAATCCTGAACACATTCATGGTTGCTAACTGTGATGGAAAAGTTCTGCCTGTTGACATGGTTAACTGTTTGTTATGTGATGTATTGGGTGGCAGGCTAAGTTTGAGTCTCTTCAGGGGAACTGTGATGGAATTTCGTGTGGGAGGGTGTTTGGTGATGAAGATGTCGTTACAATGGCTCAGCGGTGGCCATTTTAAACCACAGGTTTGGTGATTAGCACCATATGTTTGATCTTGTAAAGAATGTAACTTACCTGCTCTGTTTAAACGCTCTGGCTATTGGAGCCTTTGCATGGCCACAGAGTATAGTGTGCATAGAAAGTTTACCTCAACATGTTAATGTGGTGCATTATTTTGTAGTCTAAGATTAAATCTCAGTGAAATCAGAGGGTCAGCAGTGCTTAACTTGCAGTGATTAAGATGGTAGAAACAGTGTAGAAAGGTTCTTTGGCACTTCGGGTCTTATATGGGTGTTATACTGAGAAACTAGTGGACTATGATTTTAAAGTTTCTGCCCAAATGATATAAAACTCCTTTACGAAATGGATGGAAGTATGAAATACTCTGTCCTTAAAACCTTTAATTGGACAGGGATCCGGTTGCAGTCTTGCAGAACCAGCTGCTGTAGTACTTTGGATTTACCTGTCAATTAGCGCTGAATTCAGTCACACCTGGTAGACCAGCTGCAACGGTTTAACTCAAATTAGCGCTGGCATCCGGCAGCTAAGGAGTAACTTACAGCAGCAGACCCATTTCACTATGTCGTTCTCTGTCTCTGGCATTTCTGGGATCGCACCTGTGAACCATGGAAATGCATTTTACTTAGGCTGTTTTTTTATTTTTAAACATGAACATAAAAGTGACATAGGGACAAACGCAAGAGAAGACCAGACAAAAACACCGAAGGGGACAAACATAAAAAACATTCTAAGTACAAAATGTGCTGTAAATTGTTGTATGACATAAAATACAAAAACTGGGGTGCAGTCTATTGAGAAAAATTCCAAATCATAGACTATTAAATGAAAAGAAAACAGAAGGAAAAAAAAAACAAGTAAGGAGAGAAAAGTTTTGGTCATGGTTTCCACATGACCAAAATATGACCAAACAGAACCATATGGCCAAGAAGTGGCCAAATCTTCCAAAATTTCTCAAATTTCTAATTAAGCGAGGTTCTCTAGAGGGAAGGTATCTTTTTTTGCAAGATATATGAGGAAATACGTTTTGGATTGTGTTCGCTTTACGTTGGTCTGTTTACGATGCAGACGGCTGCCAGTCGAAGGAAGGAGAGGTCACTCAGAATAACGGTGGTGGGTGTAGAGTGTTATAATAGCGTTCTGGCAATGCGCTAAGCAGCGTAAACACACATATGCTAGCAGAGGTCAGTTCATGGTGTTAAACTCTTATGAAGCGATGTCGAGTAACATTGCACTTACAGATATTTAGCGGATGCTCTTATCCAGAGTGACTTACACACGTTTTTTTGCAGCTTTTTGCGTAGAATCCATTTATACAGCTGGAAATATGCTGTGTGTACTGTATACTGAAGCAATTCAGATTAAGAACCTTGCCCAAGGGCACAACTGCAGTGTCTGACCTTAGCATTGAACCTGCAACCTGTAGATTACCAGCCCAGTTCCCTAACCATTATACTACAATATAATTAATTAAGTGCTAAAATCTGGGCCATGCAGTTTTTAAAAAAAAAATTTATAATATGTATTTTTCTATTTTCACTGATGTGAGGATAGTTCCTGGGCATAACTGAATAATGAAAGTGGTAGCGCTAGTCTCAGTGTACGCTAACACCCTCAGGCTAATTGCTCAGTGAGGCTTTGCCCCAGGTTGCTCATCGCTCAGGACTTCAGTTCCAGGCCTTTTTTTTACCTCTTCATGGGTGTAGAGGAACGAGACCATAGACATGCATATTTAACTAGACAGGCAAGGAACGCCTACAGCTAACCTGAGCTTGTGAAGTTCCAGAAGTGAGCCTGTACTGCGCATGCTGAGGGCAAAACATTGGAGCTCCCGTGAAAATCAATGGGTAATATCAGACTTTTGAAGGCAAAAAAAAAGCTTCCCAGATGGTATTCTGAAACTCTGATGCATTATTGCTGCACATAATGAAATTTCTGATCACAAAATACTGATCAATGGTTGATAAATTCTTTGGTTGGTTTTCTCCATTGAAATCAATGGGCAGCAAGCTCTTTTGCCCTCAACATGCACGGTAGAGGCTGTTTCCCGTTACTTCCTAGGCTTCACCACCTGGCCCCTCCTACACTCTCCAGTTCCTATGTGCATTATATGAATGAGATGGAGAATAGGCAGTGCAGCATTTTCTGTTTTAGAGAAGAAAGGTCTCGTGACATCCCTACTGCCCCCTATGGGACACTACAGGTAGTTCACATGGGATCACATCCCACCCTGCTGTTATGGGCTAAATCTTCCACAGTTATGGACTGAATCTCCTGCTGCTGTTATGGACTCAATCTTCTACTGTTGTGGACTGAATCTCCCACAATTATTGACTAAATCTCTGTGCACTTATGGACTGAGTCTCCTGTAGGTATGGACTGAATCTCCCACAGTTATAGACTGAATCTCCTGCAGTTATGGAATAAATCACCCCCTCACTAGGCTAATTAAGGGGAATTCACTGGCACTGTCCCTATACTGTCAGTCACCTCAAATATGTGGGTGTTTTTAATTCACACCTCCCTCCTCATCCCCCCCCCCCTGTTTATCAAAGAGTTTCTCCTCTCTTCGGGAGCCAGCACTGTCCTCAACTCTTCTGATCAAAGGCAGTTATGCATGTACACATTTTTATTAATTTATTTATGGAATAGGAGAACTGGGATGATGAGGGCACAGATTCTTTAGACTCACCCCACGTATTAAGCTCCTGTGTTCTCGATATCGACTCTTCCGTCTCCCGCTGGATCGGGGCCAGAAGATTTCAATTTGACGCTTCTCCTGGAAGTTCATCAAGTGGCGAAACCAGGAACAGAGAGCTGTGGAAATTGACATTCTGTACTGAAGAGAGCTGGAATAACTCCTGTTGCCGCCTGGGAAACTCCTGTAGATAAGAGGCAGAGAGGCCTTAAAGAGAGTAAGAGCTGAGTATCCAGTGACCGTATCGAAACCGTGATTTTATCTCCCATTGAACGCCCCCATTAGGGTCTGCCTGTTCTAGCCTGCCCATTGAATGCACTGCCGGGCGGAGACATCCTGGTGGACCATCCCATGTTTTTGGGGGTGTGAGACCCCACTGTGTACCCTGTGCTTGGGGGAAAGTCACGATGCAGTGTAGAGCTAAGACCAGTAACCATTTATCCTAAGTTTAACTTTCAAATGAATTAAGTGTTATTATTTTATTTTATTTTTTTCACCTTATGACTGCAGCTAGGCTAGTTCCTGAAAATCAAAGAAAATGTTCAGGAATTAATGAAATCAGGGAAAGTGCTCACTAGTCACAGAACACAGGACATATGTCGAAACTGTACAAAATTAATGGTTTGACAGGGGCATGATGGGTAGGGAGAGGGAGCTGGGTTCGTAACTTCCGAGGTTGTGGGTTCGATTCCCAGCTGGGGTGCTGCTAATGGACCCTTGAGCATTAGTGTTTAACCTGCACTGCTTCAGTAAATATCCCGCTGTATAAATGGATTGTATGTAAAAGTAGTGCGAGCCATGGGAGATTAAAAACTCCTCAGCGATAAGGGGAGGCACTCAGACAGTGGTGAGGGGGGAAAAAAGCAGCTCCCTGGTGGGCAGAAATCTTGAGAGGAACCCAGTTTAGAGGATGGGGGGGTGGGGGGGGGGGCGATGGGGGGGTTCATTCCTCAGCGAGCCATCCCTGTGTCAGTAATTAATGCTAGGCTGGATGGTAATGGGGAGGTAATGAGAAATCTACTGGGAAAGCAATCACAGAGGCTGAGCTGATTACAGCCAGGGGTGCTAGACAGGATGGTGAAAATGCTGAGCTTTATGTCGCAGATTCATATATTTACTGCTTATTCAGAGTAAGTTATGTATTAGCGTCTGCTATCGGTTGTGATCCTAATGATGTTTCATAAGCTTTTAATTGCATGAACCTTTTTGTATGCACTTATGCAAGTTACTGTGGGTAAGACAATCTGCAGAGTGCCTCGATGTCCGAGCAAAGAGGCACAGGATGAAACAGCCTCTGTGCGAGTGCTAGGCTCTGGTGAATCTCCAATGCTGATGCAAAAACAATGGTATTGCATGCATCAGCACACCACCTCTCTCTTCTGCTCCATATGTGCATCCACAAGCAGCCAGAATCCAGCAGCCTTACCACCCAGTACCCAGCCGTTGCGATGGGGACACTGTGCTGCAGGAGGTGCCATCCTTCCGTTGAGGTCCTAGTTCACTTTGGTCATTAACCCTTTAAGGTGTGAGATACCAAATATGTGATTGGAATGTTCTTAACTGAACATTCTAATGCAATCACTGCTGGTAACTGAAAGCAATGGAGTTCTAGAACTCTCCATTCCAAAAAAAATAAAAAAATTACTTGTCAACGGGTTAAAGATCCCATGGCACTTTTTGAAAGTATAGGGGTGTTACCTCCAGTATCAAGGTCAGATTCTCGGAAGCTACTGTACCTCTGGCTACCACACCATCCTCGACATCTGATTGGCTGCACAATCCCTTGCCGACCCCACGCTCATTAATTATTCGCCCGGTCATCTCCACAAATGAGAATCGGGTTGTCAGTTGACCTATTTGGCTAAATAAAGGTAAATAAATAAAGAGGGCATGAATGCACACGCTCAACTCACTCCCTATCACAGCAAAGCTGCACTGAGCGGATCTGGCATTGGTGCCATCTCCTAGCAGATCTACGCTCAGTTTAAACAACAGGACGGCAGACAGCGCTGGTCTGCAATGGCAGACACCCGACAGAACATGGAGAACAGAACCAGGAAGCTTTTATTTCCATTGTTTTAATGTCCGTTCATGGAGGAGAAACGTCTTCAAGGAAAGTGCCTGAGGCAGGACTGTGAAGGAGACTGAACAGATCCGAGTGCTGAGCCAAGAGTAGATCTGTCAGTGACGGGCTGTCTGTCAGACCAGCCCCTTACAGTCCAGCTCCAAACGGAGAGGCTTGCTGTTTTTCCCTCTCTGTTTTTGGGGATTTTTCATTGCCAGAGGTGTATGCTTAGCTTTCTGGAATAG
This sequence comes from Anguilla pacifica, assembly GCA_039654925.1. Classification (NCBI taxonomy): domain Eukaryota; kingdom Metazoa; phylum Chordata; class Actinopteri; order Anguilliformes; family Anguillidae; genus Anguilla; species Anguilla pacifica. Next base: position 3,417,012 of record CM077288.1, read on the forward strand.
ACAGTATGGGGGTGTTTGACTTTCTGTTAAAATTATATGTTTGAAATGTACTTATTCTAAATTTCCATAATAATAATGATAAGAATAAAACCCCAGTATTCTGCTGTGCTCCAGTAGGTCTGTATAAAAATCCACAGGTGTGACAGTGACCTCTAGATTAGGGAACGTGTAATACTCTGATCCAGTGAGAAACAGGCCAAGCAGGCAGACTTTCTGTGGTCAAATCCTCTGGGTTTCCCTGCAGAAAGAGGGCATTTTTCCTTTCAGCGTATTCACACGAAAGCGGTAGACTGAGCAAGCAGCACGCTCTCTGTTTCCTGGATGACTTTGGCAGTTACAAAAGGGAAAATGGAATACAATATAATTGGGGGGGGGGGGGGGGGGTGGCACTGAATGTGAAGCAGATTAATCTGAAGCCGTCTCAAATTGGCCAGGCCGTCCACACAGAATGCTCCATTTTGTGAGAGAATAACAAATCCATTTCAGGCCGATTGTCCTCCGTATCTGCATTTTCTGACGGATTGGCTCGGCGTCCGATTTTCATTCGTATGAAGAGACAGTCGCGCAGTCGTGGAAGTCTGCCACTGGGATTGGCTCTGATAAATAACGCTCATCCGGACTCCGAAAGAAATCACACTGGCATTCACATCCACTGTCATTTCATATAGGTCCTATTGTAACACATTAATTACGCACAGCACTGATCTACGGAAAGGTCCATATTGAAAAAAAATGTGCTGTACCAGTGCTTTACATAATTTATGTTTTAGAGACATAAAAATAGCAGTAAAGATATATATTCTTCTTTAAATTCTCAACTGCTGTTCTTAATGCGCTGGATTAGCTTACTCCGAGGGCCTCAGCAAAGCCGAAATATTTCAGTAGATCTGATGGGAGGAAGGGGGTGGGGGGTTTCAGAATTTTATTTCCGTGTCACACTCTGAGCATGTGGGTGTGCAGAAGGTCTCGGAATGTCTTGCACGTTCCTCTGGGCCTTCTGTGTTTTGGCCTGAGGGCTACAGCGTCACACTTTGCAGATTGTGCTCTTCACGTCATGGATTCAGCCGGACTGTTTGGTCAGCAGTGCTCTCATTGGTCAGCAGTGCTCGCAGCAATGCTCTCATTGGTCAGCAGCGCTCGCAGCTGTGCTCTCATTAGGCAGCAGTGCTCTCATTGGACAGCAGTGCTCTCAGCAGTGCTCTCATTGGTCAGCAGTGCTCTCGCCAGTGCTCTCATTGGTCAGCCGTGCTCTCATTGGTCAGCAGGGCTCTCAGCAGTACCCTCATTGGCTCCTAACCCAGCCCAAACTAATGTCGGGCCTGTGCGGTTCTGAAGTGGAGAGAAAAGCTGGACAGAAGATGACAAATGTTTGGTCAGGCCAAAATGCAATCTGCCCACAGTGGTGCGGGGTCATTAGTGGATGATTCTGGGAAGGAGGTAAATGGCAGCCGGATCCACAGTGATGAATGGTGCGGGTTGGAGACTGAGAACTAAGGGCTAAAAAGAGGATGGGTGTGAAATCGAAGCCAATTCCACAGAACCTAACCCCCTCCCTCCCTCCGCTCAATGATTGGGTCCAGAAGGCTGTTTGGAAGTTTCGTCTCTGGGATGCAATAGGCCCCATTTTCAAAAAAGTGTGTTATGAATTCCGACACTGCCATGGCGGATGATGAATGAGTAATTTGAGCTCTTCTTCATTGGAGGGAAGTGTTGGATGCTAAATGTTTTGTTCAGAATGTCTGTTAATAAGCGGCCAAACGTTGAGGAGCATCTCTTGGACTGTGTCCCCCTGCTTGTCGGGTGGAGATTTCACGGGGGAATTGTCCCGGTGTATTCTGGATGTGTCCTACACTGAGTAATACGGTCTTTAATCAGAACAAGATGCGGCAAATCTCAAGGAAGAGTCTGCCAGTGGGTTTTTAGGTGGGGCAGGCGATGTTATAATGAGAGACAGGTCAAAGAAGGAGAACTGAGTGCAAAAGGAAGAAGTCCGGAGCCCTTTAATGATATGACACTGACAGAGGCGCAGTAGCATCGAAATGCATCAGGTTTATTTTGCACCATTAAAGGGCTCGTTTTGCATCCGTGTGCTCCTGCCTTTTTCCCTTCGCAGTCTTGTATTGTCCTTTATCTGAGGAGCACCGGATTAGCCTTTTAACTAGCCGATGTGTGGTGAGTGTTCCTTCTTTTTTAAGGAAAATTGAGCGTTGGGGTTTGAGCATGAAATAGCCTTATTTAAATCTTCCTCTCCAAGCAGTAGGTATGCTCTTATCGCGATTTACGTAAAGGGAGGAACTGAGAGTAATCCCAATATACTTGCCTTGCGTTGCACCTTCTTCAGTCCTCAGAAGTAAAGCCTAGTGCTGTTATTTAGTCATTGGAGACAGCAATCCGCACAGCCATCAAGGCTGCTACGGCAGTTTAATCCATGGCATTCATGAAAAGACTTTCGTCTGTATTCAGTCAAAATTTGCCCTTAACTCTGACTTGCTTACAAGGGTTAAACTTTTTCAACACGCAATCCATTTGTTGAGTCAGGGTTAATGATTGAGGAGAGAAAAAAAAATGTATTGCTTTTAATAGTTATATATAATAATAGTAATATTGTTGACTGAATTTCAGCTTTTGACTGCATTTTAGTGAAAAAAATGTCTTTACCATTGGTGTCCATAGGCTTTTTTAATACAGCCTATCCTATATGTATACAGTGGATATGTTGTAAACATTCTATTTTTATTTTTTTGCAAAAATGGGTGGCAAACTTTTATGAGTACCAACATGGATATGCGGTATGCAGTATGGACAATCGTATTCACAAACTTACAGCCTATGATGCAAATAGAATTTGTTTGGTAGTTAACGTTTTTTTCTGCTTTTCAAAGCGTAATAGAATAAAGTTTACTCAGTAACCGTAACAGGCATCGCGATGGCCGTTGCTGTTTCATTCAGTTGCATTGCCTTGCCTTGAGGTTTTTTTTCCATATTCTATTCATGAAGCTACAAACAATTCAGCAGTTATGATTTGACATATACGCAGTTAACCTTTTCTGCTATTGCAGAATAGATTTAGATATTTCCAAGAGCTCTAATGTAGCTTGTGGCATTTCAGTAAATGTGGCTCTTTTTCATCAAGGTCATGATTCCTCTGCCTTGTTGCATTTCTTGTGCTGTTTCTTTCAAATCAGGCTTTCAGGATTTCTGGTAAATTTAGCTCCAGGGTTTACTTAAAACTCTCTCTCTCTCTTTCTCGAAATAAACTATTGCAGGCTTAGAAATCTTATTAACCTACATCTAAAAGGATTGAAAGTAAGAAGTAAAAGTCACAGCACATAAACTGAATGTAATTTTGCTTGAGGTTTTCAGCACAAAGTCTTTTTTCCTACAATAATGTATACTGCATAGATACTATGATCAAATGTTTCCCTTTGATATAAGAACTGGAACGTAACTGATTAAAAAATAGAAACCCTGGTAGTACCTGTGAGATGCCAGCGCCCTCTTACGTCTGTTGAAATTGGGGCAGAAGTCACTTTTCAAAAGTTCATAAAGAGCAAGCCTTTGCAGGTACTGTGGAGGATTTCTTTATACATAAATAATTCATTTTATTTTTTCTTTTATAAACCTGTATGCCTCGTAAAGATAAATCAGCTTCCTTCACAAAAAACTTTTTAAAACCCATTACGCATCGATCACAAAGGCCTTTAACTGTCAGCAGCCTATTGCCTAAGGTGCAGACATACACTGCATCTCCAAAAGTATGTGGACACCTGACATCCAGCATCTCATACAAAATGTGGGCATTCATTTGGATTTGGTCCACCTTTGGTTCTACAATATCCTCCACTCTTCTGGGAAGGCTTTAGGCTAGATGTTGGAGCACTGATGCCGGGATTTGCTTCCATTCAGAGCATTAGAGCATTAGTGAGGTTTGGCACTGATTGGGCGATTAGGCCTTGCAAAAGTTGTTGGATGGGGTTGAGGTCAGGGCTCTGTGCAGGCCAGTAAAGTTTTGAGATTGTTCTCGACAAAACCATTTCTATATGGACCCAGGGGCATTTCTGAAACAAGAAAGGGCCTTCCCCAAACTACTGAGGAAGCACAGAATCGTCTAGAATGTGATTGCATTCTGTAGCATTAAGATTTGCCTTCACTGGAACTATGGGGGGTAGCCCAAACCATGAAAAACAGCCCCAGACCAAGGGGTGTCCAGATACATTTGGTCATGTAGTGCATGTGGGGACTTGCATGTTTTCATTTGTTTATTTATTTATTTTTAACTGTTGAAAAGATCCCCCAAAGGAAATAATCACACATACACACACACCACACACATTTCAGATCACAGTGTTGTCAGAGATTATGGGCCTTTGTTCTCAGCCCATGTTATCTTATTGCTTAGTACAGAACTTGTCACGATTTAGCTATGGGCAGGCACGTTGCGGTTATACTGAATCCAGTCCTCATTTTTCATAGATTCAGATGAGATATCACTTCTCTCTAGCATTTATGGTGTTTGCTCTTGTGTCCATGTATGAATGTAGATTACAGTTATCAGGGGGAGATGTGTTCCACTAAGAATCTGTCGCTTATAATTTCCTCTCTAATGCATGTAATTAATCACTTTGATGTATTTTTGTTTGTGGAGTATTAATCACAGATACAGTCAACCATTACTGGAGACAGTGCATTTTGTTTAAAGGACTGGAGAGTATTAGACCATTAGAGCAGTCATTGCTATACACATTTAATTGTTTTTTTTTGTTTTGTTTTGTGTGTGTGTGTGTGTGTATGTGTGCATGTTTTAGAATTATTTTGTAATGTTTACCTGTAGTCAAAAGTACAAATGAAATGAAAATAGTTTATCATCTTATTGCCGGAACTGCGAAAGCCCTTTAGAATGTCTACATACTTTAATCATTCCATGATTGGAGATAACTACCGCTAACGAGTCAAGGAACTTCAGTTACTATCCAATCTATAAAACTTCAAATTATCATTGACGTTTTTACCACGCAGAATTATTTCTCAGACCTGTTTTACGGGCGTTAAAATGATGATAACCGTTTCATCTCGGGATAGAAGTTCTGCAGATCAGAGAGATGGCTTATCCAGTATCCAGTGAGCCAATTTTAAGTCAAAGTGTTTAGTTATTATCCCACAGTCCAAATGCTGTGACTGTTTTGAAAGAGATTATGAGCATTGTACAGATTTGTGAATATTTATCATTATAGAAGCTTAGCAGTAAAACATGCCTGAATGCTGTCATTTATTTTACTAGTATTTAATGTTCATTTTTATTTGTTGGAAAAAAATACATACTTAACTAGGAGATTGGCTTAAATGCTCACATGAATCTGGCTTCATACAACATTGAAGAGGCGTTTTTGTTTTATGATGACTTTGCGGTTTTGCATGTGTCTAGGAGTATCTTGCATCCCTATTATGCATGACTCAGTGTCTTTTACAGTAAAATACTGTGAATTATTTGCCCAATTATTTTGTTTAAAAAAGGCTGCCGTATTAAAACGAAGTTACATTCATTTATATTTGCTTTTGCAATTTCAGTGTTTAAATTTGAAATCCACATTTAAGCAGTTGAGTCATATTTTCATAAAGGAAACTAGAATACAGCTAGGAAAACAGCAATTATATCCAAATTGTTTGCTGCACTGTGTTCTGGTGATAATGCGGTTCGGTGGAATGTTTTTTTGCTTGGTGGATGACTGCTGCATAACAGAAAAACAGTGTGGTCTTGTGTCACAGCAGACACCCTGTATCATATCAGATAATTAGCTTCTGCAAATATAATTTGGATTCTCTTGAGGAGGAACAGACTGCACAATTAAAGTTAACTTTATCCTAGGCCCCTTTTTTCTACAGTTTGGGAAAAGCCTGAATGCCGGTTGGCCTATCACAGCATTGTATCAGCTCCTGTCAATCACAAAGTGTCGTTACACAGTCCCGCCTTCTCATTCACCCCTTTCTTTCGATCAGTGTAAACGAAACGTATAAAATAGACTCGGCTGAAACAAGGTTTTTAACTGTTGTGCTATGGTTGGTGTCTCTCTTTTCCGGCTCAACTTGAATTTGAATAGAATAATATGAAGGTAAGCCGGGCATCGGATCCACGGCGACCCCCCTCTCAATCTCCAGATTAAATATTTATGCATTTTCCAGTGTTTTGATCCTTGTGGGAGGCGATCTTTCATGTTTTCCCCACAGAACTGCTCTTTTTGTTTTAATGAAGGCGAAGCTTCAGCACAGATCAGTCTGTTCTTTAGAGCTTCGCAGGACGCGGTGGGGATGTTCAGCACAGTAACAGTCTGACTCACTGTATGCATTCAGTTCAGTTTAATTCAGTCGTATTTGTTTAGTGCCTTTTCACGGAGACACCATCACAAAGACACTTTAGGAAACAAAACAAAATGGGGCAAAAACCAGGCCTACTGTTTATCCTGAACAAGTGAGCTGCCGTATGGCTGGTTTAGTTAAGGCACCAGGCTTAAGTTCGTGGATGAACCCCACGTCCTCAAACGGGATATGTACAGTAAATTGCGGAAGTATCGGATCAGTGACACATTTTTTGTTGTTTTGGCTCTGTACTCCAGCAATATTGGATTTGAAGTTAAATAATGCATGTGAAGTTAGAGTGCAGACTGTCAGCTTCAATTTGAGTGTATATACTATAAGTCCATATGGTGTACGTCCGTATGGGGGGATGATTTATTTATTTCATTATTTTAAAAGCAGGAAATGGGGAAAATATGTTTTGCGTCAGGTTCCCAGGTCGGAGAAGCTAGGTCCGGGGGGGAGCCTGCATAGCAGTGTGCTCAAGCTTGAGTAACACAAGCCTGACTTTTGCTGAGAGATTGAGATTTTCACTGAACTCACACATGTGGATCAGGGAAATCAGGAAATCAGGCAGTGTTGCATGGTTGTGAAGGATTTGAAAGAAATGAATGATTTGAAGGATCCTCGATTTTAAAGACCTAAATGACTTGAAAGATCCCTGAATATGAAGGACCTGAATGTTAGTCCACAGGTAGCCTATATGAAAATGAAGGAGGGCTCCAGCACTTGAGATCTGTGGAGCTAGTCCTGTTGTTTTTGCTCTCTCCTGGGAGTATCGTGTTTGTGGTAATGCCTTTCTCTGCAAGGGGTCCCTGGCTACCGCGTATCCAGGCTTCGCGTCCGTCGATGTTTAAAGACGAATGTAGCGGGCGTGAAAGACCGTACGCGAGGTTAATGACATTTTTTCAAACACTCAAACCTCCATCCAGCTGTCGTAGTGGCGTGTTTTAATCGTTTGTCTGCCTGAAAATTGTGTCAGTCTGCTGCCAAAATGTTAGGATTAATCACGGGCTGGCTGTGCTTTGCGGTTAAGTAGTCCTGGATGTATCAGGGCACACGGTGTTGAGGATGTCATTCTGGAAAGTGGTCTACGGTCGGTAGTAGTCCCGAGTCAGTGAACTGCAAGCGGGGTCCAAAAAATTGTTAAAGTGAGTGCTATTTACTAATATTTTTGTCGTAGGTCAACTTGTAGCTTACTGGTTCTGTGAATGTCAGTAATGGGATATTTCCAATGCTAACATATATCCCATTGATATTATGTGCACCTCTGAGGGAATTCGCACTACTCTCATATGTGTCCATTTATGACTGCAATAAATTCACTGACAGCAGCACTGACCTTATGGCAGTCCAGCCTCCCTTTTTTTGCTGAAACAGCTTGCTTTTACGACGTCGTCACATGTCTGGATTATCTCCCATGATGCTTTGCAGCAGAGACTGAATTGAACCTCAGAGCCATTGTATTGTAATTATTAAAAAATATCTTTTTGGCAGTTAAAAATAACTTTCTAACGTTTTTTTTAAATCTGTATTTTTCTTTTGATTCCCCCCTCTCTTAGAAGCACTACAACTAAAATGTGAAGATAGATTGGAGGGGGGGTGGGGTTGAATGGCAGCAGCCTGTAGCACCTTCAGCATCTGATAGTGGGGCAGTGTGTGGGTGCTGTGGGGTGGGGGGCATTGGCATAAGTAGGTCACTTATGCCAATGTGAGACCTACGCCCTCCCCCCCCTCGCCTCTTGATCCATCCGGGCGCATGACCGCCACCGAAAAAAGTCTCCAGATCCGGCCGGGACCCTTTCAGCTGCCAAATTATTCATCCGGCGTCCGCCCGTGCGCGTTCGGCCGGAAAGGGAGCGGCGGGGAGCTCCGGCGCGTAGCGGCCTTCTCGTATGAAGTTAGCGAACACGGCGGGGTTATGTAACCCGCCCTGGGGGGGAGCCTCGCGCGGCGTAGCTCCGCCCACCTCCCCGGCCCGCTCAGGCTTTACACTTTCTCATTTGTTCGCGGGGCCGAGGGGCTTAACACCGGATTAGCTGAGCGAGTCCCTGTTTTAATTCAGGTAGATTAAGCGGTCCCCACAAAGGGGGCGTGTGCCGAGCGGCCGGAGGGCAGCTCCAGGTGCCGCGTCCTGTTTGCTTGGCGGCTTCTCGTTTGCTCTCTCCCGCGGCCAAGCTTGGATTGTTTTATTTATTTTTTTCCCCCACGTTTATTTATTTATTTATTTATTTATTTATTTATTTATTTATTTTTTTAAACGCAAAAGCAATTTCTTTCCCCTTGTCGTTCTGGCCTGGCCCGGTCCGGCCGTAAGCTCTTAAGTAGGGATTTTCACAAATACACCCCCGGATGCCATCAGCGGCGGCGTTTCTGTGACGTCTGCTGACTGCGGAATCTGTGATGTCACTCGGCATGACTCCCGTGATTGGTGCACAGCATCAGTCCTGATGCCATCAAAAAAAAAAAAAAAAAAAAAAGCAATTCTTCCAATGCGGAGAGACCAGGAGGAGGTGGTAAAAAAAGTGAATGTTTCACAGGGAACAGGGAGCGGTACAGTAGCGCTGTGGATTTATTTATCTGTTTGTATGCTACAGCTGTACATAAACAGGACGGGCCCGTCTGGGGACACAGGGGACAGCTGTGCCCGTTTGCCTCCCTCTTTAATCCTCTGGTGTCTGTGACAGAGCGCTACAAATGATCCTAATTTTCCACACCACCAGCGGATCATCCAGTATGTGCCTCTGCCAAGCACCCGTCAGGGAAGGTGTCAGGTATAGACCCAGCGGCCCTGGTGAGGGAAGAAACCACAAAAAAAGAGTTTTGACAATAATTATCAGAATCATCGCAATGGAGAATGTCATGAATTTAACTTGCGTTCTCCTGTGTTTTAGTGTGCATTACGTTTTGCATCCAAAGTGTCACAGTTGTACATGAATGTATAACCTGGGACTTTCTTGTTATGACTGATGGTACCACCTATTGCCTGTTGAAAATCTGTTGTGGTCGCATTTATACTGGGAGGGGTGTTTTTAGTACAGGTCATGGCTACCGTCAAACAAGTTTCATTACTTGTTTTTAAGATTATTGTATAATAAGATTATAGTTTTTTATTATTGTAGTATGAAATGTGTAACACTTTCTATGAATTAATAAGATATCGCATACACACACACACACACACACATACACACTCACACACATGCAGACGTACACACACACACGCCATGTGTCACTGTACATGTCAGTATACTTGAGTGACAGTGTCAGTTGGAATGTCCAAAAGATTAGGAGGGAGGTATTTAAGAGAGATGTGACGGTTAGGCATGGATGGTCTCAGGGGAATGAGGCTGTACAGATGCTGTGTGTGCGCAGGCCAAAGTGTAAAGCAGGTCATGTTTGGATGGGCCGGATTAACAGGCAGCTACTGTAGCTGCTGTTCCCAGAGCTAAAGCCACAGCCGTTGTGGGAAGGTTAGGAGAAGCTGTGCCCTGGAGCTTTATCAGGGAGCCCAAGATAGCGTCGTTGCTCCCGTTCTGGCGTCGAACAAAGAAAGCTCTGTTCTCCGTCCATTTTAAACCTGCCCTCTTGACTTCCCACCACTTTTTTCCCCTACTCTTCAATAGCTGCACTACAGTAAGACCTCTGTACCAATCGGGGGCCTCGGAACCCTTAAGGACTTATCAGCTGGCAGCATGCTTCCTCACCCCGCCATCCCATTGGCCGAGAGGCCTGGGAGTGTAATTCTTCAGGGGTTAACCGATCTGAAATGGCAGTTTTTTTTCTTCCTTTCGGCTGTTAGCTGAGAGAGCACAGCTCTCAGGGAAGGTTTATCGATGGCGTTCTGCATTAGTACTGCCTCTAAAGCCGAAGGTCGAATTTGAAGCAGGCGCTTGCTCCTTTCCCTCTGAAAGCAGGCAGGTCCACAGCTCTGATTTGCTCAGCTGAATGAAATGGTTTGTCGCTGTCCATTGTCTAAATGAAAAGAGTACAGAATGGGAATCTTGTGCAAACATACAGTACAGGCACGCACTCTTACACATACAATAACGGTCAATATTGAATTCTGATATGCAAGTGGCTAAATGGGTTACTTTATATGCCATGCTTTCAAATAGCATGACAGAGTGATACTTGCTGTAAAAGTGATTTAAAAAAAGATTTAATTCAGCACAATGTTATTGTTTTGCCTGGCAACTTTTCATCAGAACATAATGTCAACACTGTATTGGCTGAAATGCTCTTGGAGCATTATAATGTGCATTATGTTGGTGTGCGTGCGTCTCTTCTGAAATTTCAGTGCTTTCAAATAGAACCATTGTGTTGCAGTAGCCACCTTATTTTACAGATAGCACACAACACACAGACCATAAAACACCTAATGCTTTATTCCTATATGCTCAGTAACTAGGATTGCCGGACGTCCAGTTTTCCCCAAGAATGTCAGGCTTTTTTATTTGTACAGGTCTGGTTTCCTGGTTTGTGGTACTGACCGGACAATGTAATGTCCAGTCAGTGTAACTGATGGAATTTTGCAACCAGCTGTGCACGTTGTCCAGTTTTGCCGAACCTGCGAATCGGGCAACCCTGTCAGTAACTGACAGCTCTCGGTGTCCCCTCTCTGTCTTTCCAGCGCCGCCGAAGTTCCTGAGAACCCCCAGCGACCAGACGGGGGTGCAGGGCGGCGTCGCCTCCTTCATCTGCCAGGCCACGGGCGACCCCCGGCCCAAAATCGTGTGGAACAAGAAGGGGAAGAAAGTCAGCAACCAGCGATTTGAGGTATTAGGTCTATTGTTCTGATGTAACATGCTCGACATCTGAATGCTCGGGGGGGGGGGGGGGATCAGGGGGGGTGCTCAGGGGCGGGTAGGGGTGGGGGGGGGGGTCGGTGTTCCGGTGGTAGTCCTCGCTGCTTTGCTTGCTCTCTGTAATGCAGTCAGTGCGCTCCCATTTGCACTCGTACATGCATGACGTCTATAAGGACATAGATCTGGGGCTCCCCATGGTAAAATGTTCAGTGCTAAATCAACTCCTACAGAGTGCGTGCGGTGCTTATTGGACTTACATGTACTCTCTTAGAGTTGAATTAACACTGGAGCGTTTTACTGTGCAGAAACTGTACATTTCCCCAGCCGACCAGTTAAAAATCATCTGACGTTTAGTATGTATGTTATTAAGCAACGGCTTTGGTGTGGTGAATATATAGCATGCTCGCTTTCCAGTCAGTGGGCCAGACCTCTTTTGCTTTGTGCAGTAAAAAAAGGCTCGTTTGCTATTTTTTAATTTATTTTTATATTTTTGGGAAAATTTCATTCATTTGGCTGAACGTTTGACTTTAAGTTTGTCGTGGCTTCCTCCGATTAATAACACATCATCGCCAAAAACTGATAAGATTCCTGATAATGTCCCTGATATTCAATCAAAACAGCGTCTGTTTTAGATTTTTTTTTAACCTGCTTGAACTAAATTTGTCAACGGCTCATTGGCTAAGAGGCACTTTTTAAAATAAATGATGTATTTATTTATTCTATGAACTAGGATTGTAAATATATGATCTTATCAGAGTTTACTGCATTCCTGTTGCATCACTAGAAGCAGAACGTTTGCATGCATCTCTCGCTCATCTGTAATAAAGCACATTCCCTTCCGGCCACCAGCAAGATCTCCCCTTCCACCCTCATCATGTTGCCAGATCTCCAAAATAATTCCCCCCTAAAAAATACTCCTCATACTTCGCACCATACCCCCGTTTAACACCCGCCATTCGTCATTGACTCACATGCATTTTTAATGCAAAACTTCCCCTATGAATATTTTTTATTTTATTTTTTTAAACCCTATATTTAGGGGGGTTAATCTCCCAATCTGGCAACCAAACCGCTCACGCTTAGAATGTGAGAGGCCACGCTTAGCTCCGCCCACGCCTGATAAAACCGCACGCTGCCTCTTCACTCCCCCTCGCCACCCATCACATCGACGTCCCAGCTCAACGCTCGACAACATGAACGTGTTTACCTTTATTTTCGTTCCTGTCAAGATTGCGCCACCACGCTACACTTATAGTTGTTGTTTATATGCAGTCTTTATACGTGGAAATATGATTCATTAAGTCCGGGCGTGTGGGTGAACAGTGAGTATACGTCATGGCGAGACTGCTGAACAAGCCGGGGCCTCTGTGTATCTGTCTTAGTGCTGTTTAAACTGTCATGGTGCCGTCCATCCGTCCATCAAAAAGCCGTCCGCCTTGTCCTCCACGCTTGTCATCTCATCAGCGTTCGCCCAATCGTCCGACAGCGTCTTTCAATCACATTCAGATGTTTGTTCCTTCTGTTGTTTCATCGACTTATGTATAGCCAAGCTTAAATCGAAGTGAGTTTGCTTCACAGCACTGTAGCTTTTTGAATGGGACAATAGAACTCCAAAATGGCTTTAATGTGTCACAATATTAATGGATGTGATTGTCCTCTCTCTTTTTTCTGAGAGGTTTAAGTAACCTTCCCATTCTTAAAGCTAATTGGAGTTCTTTGGCCTCTCAATAAACATCCATCGGGCTTGTATTTTAATTAGCATTGCCTTAGAGTAGGCTGGGTCGATGTGAAGCTGTTCAAAACTCGCCACAGTGTCAGTTATGTTCAGATTATCATGCGCAAAGGTTCATTTTGAGCGCTTTGCAGAGTATTGCTGGGTGAAATGGGCGGAGCTCGTTGTTCCCAAATGAACCCTACTACAATGCCCATCCAGCATCTTGCCTAAGTGTGGCATCTGGGCCGAACAGAAAAGTGCTTCAGTTGCATAGCGTGCCTGGTTATTCAGTGAAATGCATATCCTTGACATGGAAATGCCTGCATGTGCAATATCTAGCTTGCAAGATAAGCTTCAGAAGCTAAAGCAGCTTAAATTCTCTTCTGACAAGCAGCATCAATTTCCTGTATTTCACTCTGTCATACCTGTATGTTGAAGTGTATGCAAGTGGAATGCCGATCAGAGATTTAAAGCTGGAACATCTGAGTATGTCCATGTAAAATGTATGGCATTCAAGAGAGTATGTAGAATAAAAACAAGCACATTATGGGACCGACACACTTTTCTGTTTAACCCAAATGGGACCGTGTCACACTTTCACATGGTTGTAGGTCGTCAGAGCAGCGGTGGAAACAGGCTTATGTACTGGTTCTGCCTGATTAAATTATTCCTGCTCAAGTCTTTTTATTAACATACTGATGTGTGTGTGTGTATGTGTGTGTCTGTGTGTGCATTACATTTTCAATCTGAAAAGCAGAGGTAGCTAGTCTGAAGGATTCAGACCTTACTACGGTCATTAAAATGTAGTTATTATACTCGCCCTCCTGAGTTCAAAACGTGGAAAACAAAGCACCAGAACCGCGGCGAGGCCTAGGAACCGCAAGCCAACGCTTCCCCTCCACAGAAAGGTTTCGTCGACAAACTGAGGACAAAAAAAACTCCCGTAACATATCTTGTTTCTCGCACCTGCAGGTGATAGAGTTTGACGACGGCTCCGGCTCGGTGCTCAGAATTCAGCCGCTGCGAACCCCGCGGGACGAGGCCGTGTACGAATGCGTGGCCTCCAACAGCGCTGGAGAGACCAGCTCGTCCACCAGGCTCACTGTGTTACGTGGTAGGTCATCCACCAGGCTCACTGTGTTACGTGGTAGCTCGTCCACCAGGCTCACTGTGTTACGTGGTAGCTCGTCCACCAGGCTCACTGTGTTACATGGTAGCTCGTCCACCAGGCTCACTGTGTTACGTGGTAGCTCCTCCACCAGGCTCACTGTGTTACGTGGTAGCTCCTCCACCAGGCTCACTGTGTTACGTGGTAGCTCGTCCACCAGGCTCACTGTGTTACGTGGTAGCTCCTCCACCAGGCTCACTGTGTTACGTGGTAGCTCCTCCACCAGGCTCACTGTGTTACGTGGTAGCTCATCCACCAGGCTCACTGTGTTACGTGGTAGCTCCTCCACCAGGCTCACTGTGTTACGTGGTAGCTCCTCCACCAGGCTCACTGTGTTATGTGGTAGGTCCTCCACCAGGCTCACTGTGTTACGTGGTAGCTCCTCCACCAGGCTAGGCTCACTGTGTTACGTGGTAGCTCCTCCACCAGGCTCATTGTGTTACGTGGTAGCTCCTCCACCAGGCTCACTGTGTTACGTGGTAGGTAGCTCCCCCTCCCCCCGGCTCCCACGAAAAAAAGAGCAAAAAAACAATTACTTTCGTTACTTTCTGACTTGTCTAACCGCCTCTGGTCTACCAGGTAAGTGTAAATCGCTCTTGTTCTCTTCTTTTGCCCTCTTTCTACCTGTTTTTAATGACACGCGGAAGTCCTCGGTGTCTAATGTAGCCGGCGCGACGGGACGTTTCAGATGAGAGATCACTGCCCCCGGTGCATTTTGGCGCGGTTTGCTTAGCCTAATGAACCTCATTCAAATTCAGTTTCCCGTCTTCAGGAGTTAAAAGTGCACCGCAAGCGATTCTCTCTGAAAACTCATCTCTGCTGCGCCTTGGCTATTATTTTATATCCATACGGGATTAAAGTTATTACACAGAGTGTTTTGCTGGGCAGAGACACAAGGTAGTTGGAGTCAGACCTGTTGTTGCTTAGCATGGCCAAAAAAAACACTTTCCTCTTGGGCTCTGTTTGTGCAAAAAAAAAAACAGTGTCCATTTCCCTGAGATCCGAGCGGTCTTGGATGGCCACCGGACCGCGACCTTGTTCAACTTCGTTACTTAGAAGAGGCCGACTGCTTTCTGAGCCCGGTAAAAATGTGATGGTTTTGGTTGAGATCAAACAGAAAATACATCCCATGAAAACACTGCTGTTCTTTCTTCTTTTATAGTTTTTAGCGTCGTTTTGCTTTGGTTGGTTCGAGAAGCGCGGGATAAAAAATGAATTAGCACCGTGAAAGAGAACTGAGGTGCTTGTTTAGATTGAGTATTCTGTCCGGGGCGGAATTTCAAGCTCTCCTGCGCTTATAAGGACATGACTTCACGCGGTGTTCATCGCTTCGTACGTCCCAGGCCAGTGCTTCTCTCTGTAAAATCAGGAAATTCACAAGCTTTTGCCGCTTCCCTTTCGCCCACTGTAAGGCCGTTTTATTGAAAGCGTTTCCCAGTAGAGCGGAGGAGGAGGAAACTGAAAAAGCTGTTGTTTTTGGTTAGCTTCATAACACCATAGCATTAAAACTCCAGCTCCAGCGAGAGCGGATCAGATTGACCTTTGCCGTGCCCTGACTCGTAACAAAAATAAATAAATCCCCGAATGATCTGTACTTCTGTCCTGCGCACTGGGGAACTGTCTTATCTCCCCCCGGGCGTGAGTTAGATTTGCCCCCCGCTCTTCCGTCCTGTTCCGTTATCGATGAGGCGCGTGTTATTACGCGCAGTCGTCGCTGACATTTCGATATCGACGTGAGCGAACGAGGACGCAGTCAGCTGATATTGCGTTACCTTGCGTTAGGCTTCTCACACCTGGTGACAGACAGTTGGCTGCGCGCTCGTGTCCTTTGAGTCCGGAGAGCACGGAGCGTAACGCCATCGCTGTGGGGGCAGAGATGACTTCATCTTCATTTCTGTTTCATTGTTCTGCTATTGTTGAGTAGCGGAGAATATCCACGGCTTCAGGTCAGATCTCACGCATGCGATTGGCTTGATCTAGTATGCCACTGACGATGAAATGGCCCTGGTCTTTGTTCACATGAACAGCAAATGGAGATGAGTGATTCATGTGGTTTGTCACCTTTAACCCTCTAAGATGCGAGATCACAAATATGTACTTAGAATGTTTGTAACTCAACATTCTGATGCTGATGTAACAATCACTACTGGTTACTGAAAGCAATGTTCTAGAACACTGATTTAGAGTGTAGAAGAAACATTCCAAAAAAACATACTCAGAGGGTTAAAAGTGCGTCAGGGTCATCCTGTTGTCGTGCTGGCACATCTGGTCGGGAACAGGAGAAAGGCCTTGATGCAGCCGGGCAAAGCGGATGGTTTCTGTCGATTTAGATTGACTGCCCGTTTTAACCTGTTCTCCTCGACTCCTGGAAGATTTGCTGTCTCATCACTACCGCCGCCGATCCTCCCCAGCGCTGGGTACGGAAGCTCGAGTGGTCCAATCAAGGCCACGGTCAGCTGAATCACGGTGATTAATCCCCTGACAGGAGCATAAGTCAGGGCCCAGGGTCAGACAGCCCTGATCTAAATCTGAGCTGCTCTCAGTAAGTGGAGAGCCATGCCGCTGAGGTGATTACACAGTCCAACGTCTGCGCCGAGCGCCATTAGATCTCACCGCCCGCTGATTTGTGCCTGCTGAGGTTGCTGCAGGTTTACATCACGTGGACTTGCGCTATCCTTGAATAGAGATTTACACTACTGTCAGACCTGTTTCCCCCGGAGGAGGGAAAGCCATGCTCGTCCTCACTTAGAGGCAACGGGGGTTAATACAGGGATTCACAAATCTGACCCTGGAGGCTAGTAGTGCCGCTGGTTTTCAGTTCTTCCCCTTTAATCAGAACTAAGTTAAACAGGAGACACCTGCTGAGTTAAATCTCTGGCCAACCAGGAGCATTTATCTGTCAGTTAACGAGAAGAGAGAGGGCAGAAGAGAAAACCAGCGGCTCTACTGGCCTCCAGGGCCAGGTTTGAGAATCCCTGGGTTAATGGGTCCATGCTGCTTTGCCTGAAATCAGGTCAGCGACCAATCACAGGCCATCTCTGCTTCTCTTTAACTCATCTGACGTGGTCGAAGAGACCAATAGAAAGAGCACGGAATGGAATTCCACGTGGAGTTTCTTGTGCTAGATTTAGTGTAGTTTTAACGTTTTTTTCCCACATTGTGTTCACAGCCAGAGATGCACTTTGTTCCACTTAAAACACCCCTCACTTTGGCATGGCTCACTCTCTGCTTGCTGTCCGTGGGACGTTAGATTAGCGAATGCAGCTGATTAAGCTTAATTGTATTGATTTATTTTTTTCCCCCCGTGTGCTTAATTTAACCTGGAAGTCCATTTGAGGCCTCGCCTTACTTTTGCAGTTCCAGAGTGTCGGGTAAGGAACGTAAATCCTGCAGCCAGTCTGCTTGTCTGCTGTAGAGTGCTTGTTTAAGTAGGACGTTGTGCCTACGAGCACCATGGGATCTTTAAGGAGACAGAACGTCACTTCTGCCTCTTCATCCAGAAGAGGCAACTTCTCTAACCCAGCGCTCCCTGTCCGACCCCCATCGCTGTGCTGAAACAATGACTTTAATTAGTCCGGAGGGAGGGAGTGTCCTCCCTACTGACTCGCAAAATTCACAAAATTGGTTTTCTTGGAGGTGTCCCATCCTAATAATATAACTTAGCCAATTATAGCTTCAGCCAGCACGGAGGAGGAGGGTAGTATGGGAGCACAGAAATGTGGCTTTTGTGCCCATATTTTTATTTATAATTTTGTCTCAGTTTTCTAAAATATGATGAATTTTCAACCATTTACTGGATCTGTTAAAACTTTTTTCAAAAGCTGCTCTACAAGTATTTGTGGGAAAAGGGAAAGATTAAAGAACCCGTTGTGTTTTAGGAATATGTACAATAATAATATGTATTCCTGTTTTCTCTATAGTTGAGTTGGTGATTATGAACTGGACTCCTTGGGCAGCTTGTGTATGTCAACAGACAGAGTGGCTCCAGTCACACAAGTATATGGTCTGCTAATGATGTCACACCAGTAATGATGCTTAAAACCCCAAGTCTGATTGTTGCTGGGAACAGAATTGTGAAATTATTTGTCTTAACATACTCTTGGGTGATAGGGTCTAAAGTTGCTTGTGAAAAGCATGAACCATGAACTAAAACAGTAACAGGAACCACAGACTCAATTTTACAGTTCTTACGCAGTCTCTTTATTGCCAAGCCAATAAAAAAATCATAAAAATATATAAAATACAGCAACTGGTTAAAAGTTCACAGTTAAGTTCAAGATTATTGGAATTTAAAAAATAGAGGTAAAAAAACACTTGAAAAAACACCCAGACTGCACACTGCAGACTTCAGAATACGGATTATGTGCAAGTACAGTCAAATAAACAAGCGTTTAAATGGTAATAGTCTAAATGCACTAGCAGGCATTTCTGGTCCAGCCAATTTGTCTCAAGCTTGACCCTTTATCGTTAGAATTGTCAGTACTACAGACTGCAGGGTAAATAATCACCCAGGGCAAGATCGTAAATTCACTGTGGAACTAAAGCGCAGGCTGTCTCAGACAACGAAAATGTTGTCGTGGCCGAGAGTAAGCCGTGGGTATTTGGAAACTGCTGAATTCCCTTAACCTCCATTTGCAGACTGTGAGGTTAAGAGGGTTGCCAGGATACAAAGGATCACAGGAGCACAAGTTTCAGGTAACCGATGGGAGGCGTCCAAACAGCCACACGGTCTTTCTTTAGATATGCAGGGGAATATCAACCAATGCCAGGAGAGCCCACAGCTGTGGACTCGTCAGAAAAAGAGGGGTTTTGGAGCAGGTGTCTTATCTCATTGTCCAGATGAACCCCATTTATGCAGAAAAAAAGTCAAGCATTATCGCTGAGGTGGAAGCACCAACCTCAGGCCTACCGTTATATTTATTTATTTATTTATTTTTAGTTTTTTAAATTATTTATATAAAATCTCATCCATCCGTCCACAATCTAACCCACTTATTCTTGGTCAGAGTTACAGGGGTGCTAGAGTTTATCCCAGAATGCATTTGGGCAAGGAGTACAACCTGGACAGGTTGCCAGTCCATCGCAGGGCACACACACCATTCACTCACCATTCACTCACACACTCATACCTATGGGCAATTTTGACTCCAGTTAACCTAACCTGCAGGTTTTTGGACTGTGGGAGGAAATCGGAGTACTAGAAAACAAGATTTGGCAATTAGCCTTAGGACAAAAATGAATAGAGAATTAACGATATATGATGTTACCCTAAATCATGCCCCAAAGCCTAAGGCATTCCTGAGCAATGTCGATATTCCGCAGTCTTCCCATTCCCATTCCCATGTTAAATCCCCAGTGCCCTAAGCCTCAAAGGACTCCTCCCTGTTCTTCCCATATGGAATTCCGTATATGATGCTGCTTGATCCCGTTATTTATGGCTGTAATTTCAACAAAAAAATAGGAGTCGACTGCTCGTGTTTAAAATTGATTACTTTTAAATTAAATCCTTCCTGAATTTCCTGGTGTAATTAATAGGAGGCCATAAATCTGGCGAAGTGCTTGTGGTACAGTAACGCGAGAGATTTAAGACGCAGAAGCAGTTTGATGGGTCGCTAAGAAGATGAATGTGCAGTAAAGGCGGGAAAACAACACGGAAAAAAAACAGCTGCTCTGTCCATATAAGCGTGTCGTGGAGTTTATTCGGACGTAATAGACTATGTTGTGGGGAGACACTGTTCATGTTTTTAAAAAGTGTAACAAATACAATAGCCTACTTGTCTATACCGTGAAAATTGATTTTATTTTTTCAACCAGCCGGTTATTGCTGGTCCTTGCTATCCCAGGCTTCCTACACAAAATAATCTGCAAACTTTTCCTTTCGAAGTAAATTGTGTTTCTGAATGATTATAGGAACATTAAAAGGGGAAAAAAACGCTTCCTGGGGGCTTCTGTAATGTGAAATACATCTGTCTCATATTGATTCTGTGACAGACGACACTCGATTGGGCCGAATTTGCATTTATCCCAGGCAGTTGAGGAAAAGTGCCATGATGTCACAGTTGGTTGGATTGTCATGATTTCTTAAAAGAAGCCAAAGATAAATATGAAAATATGATCTGTATAAGCACATATAAGCATTTCAGCAGGAAATGATTTTGGTTGGTTTTGATTCTATAATGACAGTATTGTATATAGTGCTGTGGTGTTTTGGCTTATTCCAGATCACACACAGTAAAATTTAACACAGTTAAATTAACCATGGACATTTTACTGTGTGCCTGAAACTCCAGGATATTTGATTTGCTATCCTTTTCTTTTGCTTATAAATAAACCTCCCTAAGGTCGGATTGTATTACACAGAAAGCAGATTTTCTCTATGTCCATTGGCTGTGTATGCATGCTCTACCTTTCCCCCTTTCCTCAGATGCCCCCAGTTTGCCTGGGGTAATTGGCAGTACTCTTGCTGAAACCGTTTGCTGAATGTGTTCACATTAATAAAAGCAGACTTTAAACAAAAGAGAGAACTTTGCAAAAAGAAAATCCCAAGTCCATAAAAGTCTATAAATTCTCTACCCTCAGACTCCGGGGGCAGTAATGCTTTTACTGGCATCTTTGCTGCTCCAAAGTCATTTTCTAGCTGATTAAGTGGGCACTTCAGGGTCACTTCTAATTCATGTGAATGGTCCTCCAACTCACTCTGCAAGGCGAACGGCAGTTAAAGCGACACTGCTTTCGGCTAATGACAAGGCTAGGCGTACACAATCTGACTCTCTCTCTCTCTCTCTCTCTCTCTCTCTCTCTCTCTCTCTCCCTTCCCCCCTCTTTCTCTCTCTCTCTCTCTCTGCATCCTGCAAACATCTCTAGGATGCGATGTACTGCAGCCCTGAGCTACCAGACAGGTTTTGGTACACAAAATAAAAATAATAATAATTCTTGCGCATTTTACAGGTGGTGCTGCTGATTGGCATCGTCAACTGTCAGCTACAATTCAGGCTTTCAGAAAAAAAAAAAGAATAATAAATAAATAAAGGCCAGGCCACAGATAACGTCATAACTTCCGCCACGGAACGTTCTGGGAGAGCCATCCTATAACTGGGGGGTGATGTAAACCCTGTGTATTAGGGCCACGGGGAACAAGATGTCTCTTCCAGTTAGTGCCACCTCAACTGTGAATAATCTCCACCCCGGTTCCTTAATCCGTTCTCAGGCCCGGCCCGTTCAATAATTTACAGCACCTTCTGGGGTGCATTCCAGCAAATCTAGTTCACTGAACACCTTCTCTAAGGTACGTCAGGTCTATATTTGATTCCATACCCCCTCCCCCCCCATCTCCACCCCCGCATTTGGTGTTATATAAGCTGCAGAAGAGGTGTTGGGAGTAGGGGGGGGGGGGGACCAGAGAAAAATCATGCATGATATTGCAACTGGATCACCAAAAAGACAAACTGAAAAAAAGATTAAAATACAGGGAATGGTTGAGCCTTCACTTTCGTAGTCTGGATTTGGCGTCGATTTTTCTTAGATTTCTCAGGTTTGTTTTTTATAATCTGTGGAATAAATGGAGTATGACATTCGGCCCTAAGTGCAATGCGCATTGATTAATTAGGCTTCCAGGCAAGTTCCATACGCACACTGCTGCTATGATTCTGCAGGAGCAGAATATTTAAAAAATAATGGGGGCAGACTGTGTAGCTGTTGTTCATAGGTTGCGCACATTTTCATCCAATTAGTTTATTTTTTAATGATATTTCTTTTTAAGTGTGGCTCATAAAAATTCCAGCCGGGTATTTCGGTGGGCTGACCTTGGTGCCGGGTAATGTAAAGGCTTATGGCAGGTTAATTATAAAATATTCCTAACATGACAGGCCTTCTGGTTGCCGTGGGAGCCCCGGAGCGGAATCTCTGACAACCGTACGCGCCCCCGGGGGGAGAAACTACCCCCTCCCTCTCAAGGCCTGCAGATCCCGCCTGCATTTAGCATGCAAATGAGGCTCTGTGGGTTATGCTAATGATCCATCAGGGCCCCCCCCCCCACCCTCCCCCTGGTCTCCCCCGGCGAGCCTCAGGATCATCCAGCCGGGCCACGCCCGCTCCTGTCCCGTTACGAACCCGCCCTCGCTCCCACGCGGACCCCCACCTGTGCGTCGGCTCACGGGGCGAGAACACGCCCACCTGTGGGTCTCCCGGACGACCTGTGACATCATCAGCATGCCTGGGTCCCTCCACACTGGAGTTTCTGATCGTTGTTTTGTGCGTTTTTGTATTCGCTCTGGAGGAAATTGCTGTGCGCTACGTCGTTCGCTTAGCTAGAGCGAGCGTAGACTCGCTCATCTTTACAACCTCTTTCTTGGTGTACGGTCTGTTGGAAGTATTTTACGGCGTTGTTAAGCTCATGAGATTGTGACATCCGTGTAGCGATAAAAAAATGAAAATGGAGGGATCGTTCTGTTGTGCTAATGAACCTTTCTTTGGGTTTGAAGTTGGGTATAGGTGCTGCAGATGCTAATTAACTCTGTGGCTAAGGGGTGCGACGGACACATTGTGCAAATTAACTAAATCAATTAAGTTAATTAGGGATTTGTCAGGAGGCCTTTAAAGTGGCAGGGGTGCGCGTTTGCCCTTGGAGAGCAGGGTGGCTGCTTCGGATTTCACCTCAAAACCCGGGCGACCGGTTAAGACCAAAGAAACCGAACCAGCTGAATTAGCTGCATAATCAACTGCTTTAATTGGTTAATTAAGTGCAATTAAGAAACAACAAAACAACGAGCAACGCGCCCTGTGGGTCTGTGACGGCTCAGATGAACAGTGCTGCTTTAAAGCAGTGCTGTGCGGTCTCCTCCAAGGACAGCCGGTGTGGGGATTTTATTCTCCTACAGCACTAAGGCACCTGATTCGGTCTTGCTAGGAAACCGTGTTCATGAGTGGAAATAGGTTCTTTGCTGTTGAGCTACAATGAAAGAACTGGCCCCCACACCAATCCTTCTTAGCGAGGATTGAACACCCACATTTTAAAGCATAGCCCATCTGTTAAGGCTGGGATTCGATCAACATTTTTCAGTTTTTCAAAAAACGTCCAATGGATGTTTTTTTTTTTTTTTTTAAACTGCTTTCAATGTGGCAATGAAATCTTATATATATAACTGAATTCCAGTATTTCAAACATCTGAAATGTTTCACTGTAATGTGAATGTACGATAAATTCTCTGTTGAATAGGTTTTTTGTTGCTGTTGCTGTTGTATTCAGACATGAATCAGGTTTCTTTTTTTTCCTATTTGAAAGATGTAGAGAGGTCAAAGTGCATAGGAACTAAGAAACATATGTGTGATATGTGATACATTGGATTTCTACCCTTGCTTCAGGATTGATTTCAAGTCCTGTTTCTGAGTGGAACTGACCTTGTTTCCAACTCTGCGAAACGATGCTGTGCAAAGGAGAGGAACACAGGAGAATATATATTCTGCCTCTCAGGTTCTAATGTGACTAGCGTCTGTATTGATTGACAGCGTCTGTCTGTCTGAATGCTTTTATAAGGCAGGTGATGAGTTCAGCAGGTTTGGGTTCAGGTTCTCTAAGAATCAAAAAACGTGTGTGTGCGTGCATGTGTTTGTGCATGTGTGTGTGTGTGTGTGTGTGCGTGCATGTTTTTGTGTGTGTGCGTGCTTATGTGTGTGTTTCCATGCATGTGTGTGTGTGTGCGCGTGCGTGTTTATGTGTGTGTTTCCATGCATGTGTGTGTGTGTGTGTGTGTGTGTGTGTGTGTGTGTGTGCGTGTTTATGTGTGTGTTTTCATGCATGTGTGTTTGTGTGTGTGTGTGTGTGTGTGTGTGTGTGTGTGTGCATGTTTGCGCATGTGCAAGTTGGGCCATTTATCTATGATGGAGGCTTTGGAAAGGAAAACACTGGCAGATTAATTGGTTGGCTTGGCAAAGGGGGCCCAGAATTTTCCGCATTAACCGAGGATATATTAAAAACAAATAAGCATTTTCTGCATAATAGCATCTCTTAGGGATTTACACAGCAAGATTACAAAATGCATTTTTTTCAGAAAAGATGGATTAGACCTGTGTTTTTTTGTCTTTTACCATTTTTCCTCACATTGGTAGACAAATGTATTTGGAATGGGAGGCTTAGTCTTGATGTCAGAGCTGATAAATTAGGATCTTTAACAAACAGGCCAGATTCTCACATTTTGAATCCAGTTTGACTCAGGGTTCCAGCAGATTTTACCAAGATGTCCTTGCTGTGGTGATATCACATGTAAAATGGAAGGATTGACAGTGCATTTTTATGGCAGCAGTTCTTTTTGTAAGCATTATAATCATAATGTCATTGGACATTGCTACCAATGCCAAAACCAGATTTGTAATTAATGATCTGCCTTTGGTTACTTTTTTGGACCTTCATATTTTCAATATGTTCTTTTAAAAATAAAAAATACTAACAGAAAACTCACAGGTAGGAGAGTAAATCTCTACTTGTTCTTGTGATGCACTAACAACCTCCCAGCCCTGGTGATTTTTATTGGCTGTCGTCAGGGCAATGCAGGGCTGGGATTGGTTCTCTGCCGGGGTATGTCTGGCTTTAGTGAAGGCTTTAGTCATCAGCAAGAGGATAGCCGTGGCCGCCGTACGAACTTTGAAAAACTCAAGTGGAGAGAGTAATGGAATGAAGGACGGTTTAAAGGACAAGCGCATAACTGGGTCAGGTTCTCCTTATGAAACGCAAGCTCTTTGTTTCTGTTTTGATCCCCGAAGACACCCCCGTGTCCAGGATTCATACGAGAAACGTGATATTTACCAAAAGAAATTACACTCTGTCCTGGATATGGTGTCCTGTTTTGGCGGTGACCATGGCGATACCTGAAGGGAGAATAGTTATGGGCTCAGCTCAGTATGAACTTGTAAAGTGTCAGTTTATATGGGTGCTTCAGCCTACCCTAAGGATTTTTTTTTTTTTTTAGTATCTTGTATTTTATTCAGTGTACACTCACATAAACTCGAGCTGAGCTGACACTCAACATTTTTGCTCTTGTAATGGTCAGAAAATAGATTTCAGTGGGTGTGTCTATGCCATGTGATACTTCATTTGATTGGATTAAAAGTGGACTAAATCGCATAATAAGACTTTGATCAGAAACTGTGCCCCCCCCCCCCCCAAATCCCCAGTCACCCAGATTTCAGGGCCATGGAACGCAGTGCTACTTCTCTCCAGTTCCTTGGCATTGAGCTTGTAAAAAATTTTCATTAGGTGGAAACCATGAATAGATTTATTTTTATTTATTTTTTCCCCCGGGTGAGAGGGTTATGGGAGTTTTGCGTTGGCTCATGCGAGCGGTTTTTAACGGCAGTTTAGATGTAGGTTTAGTTTTACGTTGCAGTCCCTCTCTTCTAAACGCCTTATTTTATGAATGAAGTCGCTGTTCCCGGGCAGATCGGCGCCGCCTGCCTGCAGCCGCTTCCGCAGACGACCGCTCGTCTGGCGGCGAGGTTCGCGGATTTAATTTGATCCTTTTTAAATCGACGTGACAAATATGACAAGCGCAGGCCGAGCGGGAGGGTGCGGGCCGAGGCGTGTTTGGTTTGTGTTTGTTCATTAGAGCTGCGCTGGCGTCCCGGAGCGCTGGGATTACTGGGCTTCTGTACGCTGACTTGTTGTCTTTCAGCAATGGCTTTTTTTGTGCGGGCCAATGAGGTGCCACCTGGGACATGCTAATGGACTCCGATTGGTTCACAGCCCAGAGGTCCTGTTTCAGAGGCTCAGTTGTGTAAGTCAGTCAGTCAGGCAGGCCGCGGGAGGTCTGAGTGCCACTATTGTGGACGGGCCAAGCTGTCTGGGAAGCGCTTCTGTGAGCTTCTGTGGCTCCTCTGTGGGTCGTACAATTTAAAAAGAAAACAGTCAACGGGATTTTGCACCCCGTGCGCGCCTTTCTGTGGAAGAGTATTCTGTTGTGAGCTGTTAACCTGGGATCTGTGTGTGCGTCTGTGTGGGTAGTTTTTAGTAGAAGCTGGATTCTGTCGGTGTTTGTACCTTGACACATTTTAATGTTATATTATTTTTTTCTTTGCAAACAAATATTTTTGTGAATGAATTTTTTATCATGGTGCTTTCACTGTACTGTTTTGAAGAACAAACAAAAAAAACAGCACCCTGTTAGCTATCGTAAGTTCATTACTACAATCATTATCAAATCAGAGCCATGATTTATCTTAAGAATAAATAAATATATTATATTATAATATATAAATAAAAACATTAATTATGACAAAAAAATCCATTCCCGTTCCTGTGCAAAGCTAGCTTATGTCAGCACTGGTTGTCAGGAGAAAGAGAGCCAGAGGTTGTCATGGAGTCAGATTTCTGAGATTCTTTCCAAAGACAGAGCTTTACCTTATTTACTTTTGGATAGCTGCCATGTGTATTATATTTGCTATTAAAAAGAAGTATTTTTTCTCTCTCTCTCTCTCTCTCTCTCTCTCTCTCTCTCTCTCTCTCTCTCTCTCTCTCTCTATAAACTTGTTGACATATCTGGTACGTATTTTTTTGTGTGTTTTCAGTTCCAAGCCCTGCCCCCCCCCCCCCCCATCCCCCAGGCCTCTTGATGAGGTTTAGTGGCTTTGCTTTGCTTTTTCTCCCCAGCTCAGTTACTCATGCCCTTTTATTGATGGATTTCTTCTCCCCCTCAAGGTTAAGTGTCATCACATTTTCACTTTGCTTCGGTACTCTGCCAGTGGCTCAATGATTAGCTTTCAATGCCCTCAGACAGGGATTTAAAGAGATAAGGGACAAGCCGTTGCCGCTTGTATATATTTTTTTTTTAACCATTTGAATCCAGGTTTTTTTTCTTGAATCCTTGACACAATTGAATTATGACACAATTGAAATGCAGTTTTCATTGCAGTGATTGCTTGTAGCGCTCATAGTAATAAACACATTTTTGTGAGTGTGAGTGAAGGAAATTCAAGATCCCCATTTTTCACAGACATGCCTAAAACCTAAACAGGATTATCAGTAATGGCTATTCTTGAACTGTGAGGAAATCAGACCTTCGAAACCTGTTTTCTTTACCTGTGTTCATGGTCCAAAAAATACATATCATTCCTCTGCCTTGGCAGTGAAGTCAAATTGCTGATCAGATGAGAAATAATAGTCGGTAATAACAGGACTTGATACTCCATTCCAGAGCCAAAATAAAGAATGGTAAAAGGTACATTTACTGAGAGAAATTTAATAATTCAAATGAAAGGGTGAAGTTTTTTGGCATTTATGTATAAGATGTAAGATGGAAATTGAGTATTCTGACTTTTTCTGTGATGAAAATCTGACAGCTTTGTCAGTGGTAGGCCCAGGTTGTGGTGCTTACCTTCTTCTGAAGGACATGCTGAAACATGCCACTGGAACCTTTTGCGATGATGCGAAAATTATTTCCAGGAGAAGTGATGACATCACAGAGTTGGCACCAATCACACGCAGTGGCCTCATTGATAATCAAGAGCTTTTATGCCCAATGGAGTAATTCTGTCTGAGGGGAAACAAAAGCCTAATTAAGTGGTTCCTCTTGATTGCGAAAGACAGAGTAATTGGATGCACCGGTTGAACCAGGGCCAAGATGCACATTTTGTGGGAGCAGGAGGTTTGTTTTGTTTTTGTTTTTTCTGGTGGGGGGGGCAATTATGAAGACTCACCTTTAATTAAAAACTTCCGGAAATTTCCCTCAAGTCAAAAGTGGCACTCTCCTTCATTCATTATGTTTTTTTGTTTTTTTTGTTTCATGGTAAGCAATCTCCAAATTCTAAGTGGCGTTAGTGGCTGTGATTAGTGGCATTAGTGGCTGTGATTAGTGGCATTAGTGGCTGTGATTAGTGGCATTAGCGGCTGTGATTAGTGGCATTAGTGGCTCTGATTAATGGCATTAGTGGCTCTGATTAGTGGCAGTGATTAGTGGCATTAGTGGCTGTGATTAGTGGCATTAGTGGCTGTGATTAGTGGCATTAGTGGCTGTGATTAGTGGCATTATTAGCTGTGATTAGTGGCATTAGTGGCTGTGATTAGTGGCATTAGTGGCTCTGATTAGTGGCTGTGATTAGTGGCATTAGTAGCTGTGATTAGTGGCATTAGTGGCTGTGATTAGTGGCATTAGTAGCTGTGATTAGTGGCATTAGTGGCTGTGATTAGTGGCATTAGTGGCTGTGATTAGTGGCATTAGTGGCTGTGATTAGTGGCATTCGTGGTTGTGATTAGTGGCATTAGTAGCTGTGATTAGTGGCATGGGTTCACGTGATTAAGTCTTTCTGATTGTTAATGTCACGTACGTGTACAAATGGGGCAGTTCCACAGTAACGGTGGCCAGGTCCCTCATAATAGCCGGATTATGAGTGCGTTCGGGCGCTGCTCGGGCGTGAATCACGGCCCTCTGACAGGCTTCATCCCTGGCCAGGGTGTGGTCTGTGTCTGGGGGGTGATTTATGGAGTGATGTGCTCCCGGCCTGATGCTGTTTTTAAAGCCCAAGGCCTCGCTCACTCCCAGCTGCACCTCTTCTCTCCTCTGAGCACCTCATCTCCTTTCACTGGAGTATTTTTACTGAAACGCATAAACTCACCGCGTGGTTGGGACTGGACTGAGGGGAACATACATGCTACACACACACGCACGCATGAACACACAAAAAAAAATGTGCATGCACCACACACAAAAACATATGCGCACTGCATGCACACACACACACATGTACACACACAAAAACACGTGCACTCACGCACACACACACACATGCATGCAGGTACACACACACACACACGTATGCACGTACACACACACACACACACACACATATGCATGCACGCACACACACACACACACACACACACACACACACACACACATATGCATGCACGTACACACACACACACACACACACACACACACACGTATGCACGTACACACACACACACACACACGTATGCACGTATACACACACACACACACACACATATGCATGCATGTACACACACACACACACACACACACACACACACACACACACGTATGCACGTACACACAAGCCGGAGACTGCATGAAGCAATTCATTTGAAGCAAATAAAATCATTCCTGTTTCAATATTTTTTTTTTTTCATTCATGACTTATGAATAATGAAAAAGGTTTCATTGCACATTACTTCATTCTGCCGTCTTATTGCAAATAAAATACTAATTAGTGTTTTACAAATTAATATTTTACAAAAAATATTTTTTGCATGAGCGTGGCAGGATCTGTTAAGTCATCCAAGCCTTGTCTCTGTGTGGGATCTGTCTGTGTCTACTGCCAGCCAATCAGGGGAAGAAAAAGTTTAAAAAGCAATGCTTCCAGAAACACTCCTTTGCTTGTTCTGCCGTACAGTTGGGGGAAATTGCTTGGAGGCAGAGAGGTCAGGACAGCTGGGTGCCCTGTTTTTGGAATTTTATGTTTTTGCTCTGTTTCCCGTTCTGGCAGTCCCTGTTTTACAGCGGAGAATTCCTCAGCGATGCGTTTACACAGGCCTTTTCTCCACAGGGCACACCACCCAGAGAGAAAACTGCTCGCTGCCTCTGTGAGCAGATAGCAGTCGCCGCAAACATCCATCACAACACTCAGAACGCGTGTCGTTTTTCTGACCCCGAAGGATTTTTATACTTTAGAAAAAAAAAAGAAAAAAAAAACAAGCCTGCTATCTGAGATAGGAAATCTGGTTGTGTATGTGTAAGAAAGGGCTCTGGGTGGGATTGAATCCATTTTGTGGCTCGGAGTCAAGGGAGAAGCTCAAGTGTTTTTCCTGTAATGCGTTTCTGTATTTATTCACTCATTGTTATGTGTCCTTGGTAACAGCGCTGGTTATTGAATCGAGCCCACAGGGCTATACGAAATGCGTTCCAGTGCCCCCCTGCGCTGCACTGGAGTGTCTATTCAGCATAGAAGTGTCTATGGCCCGTGAATTCACATTCATGTCATGGAATGTATTACATTTTCAAATATGTAAGACATACTTTATAGTAAATGGAACTTTGCAAGACAGCCATTGAGCAGATGCAGCGCCTCAATGAGCAGGATGCGCACGTGTGATGAATGGGCGTGTGTTCCTTTGATATATTGGTCTTTTGTAAACTGTACAAACGGATCTGTCATTATAACCGGTTTATAAAGCAGTAACGCAGTGCCTATGAAGGGTTTATGGCGTCGCCTTATGATTCATGGAGACCTCGCGCGGCTACACGTAAAAAGTAGAACCGACGTCGCGCGCTTCAAGCGAAGGGAGCCGATTCAAAGGCCGATTTATTTACTCTTTGAGGCGCGTTTATGTGCGGAGCGCGCCGGGGCTGTGTGTGTGTGTGTGTGTGAGCTTCCCTCAGATTCGCCATTCATAAGACAGATGGGCTTCGCGTGTATCAATACGGCGCGGACGTGAGGCGAATGAGAAACGAGCTTCCGCCGCCGCCGCCACCGCGCGCGGTTTCTAATGAAAACCGCCCAGCCGAGATAACGTAATTATCAACTCTATGAAAAACCTGATTTAGGTGAGCGTGGAGAGATTAATGCGCCTTTAAATAAACCCACCAGTGCTGGTGGGGGGGGGCGGGGGGGGGACGTTAACCAATCACGTCTGCAGGTTGGTTTAGTACGGCGAGAGTTAATTATCTTTATTGAATTACGGTGTCTTCCTACGGAGCCTATTCGTTGTGACGGTCAATTACACGACCTGCCTAATTTACCGATGTTGGTCTATCACAGTGGGTAGTTTCAGTGCGTTGGGACAGATGTGGAAACCCAGTGACTGAATTATCCAATCTGAGCGTCAGCTGTCAAACAGGGTCCTTTCTGCGTCATCGCTGATAGGGAGGACCCTCTATTTCCCAGCATTCCTACGCAGAGATGAACCCAGTTTTAAAAAGGTGCAGCCAATCACACGCCAGCAAAGCTGATGACGATGAAGACTCTGAATCACCCCCCCCAGCTGAGGCTGTCGGTTACCTGCTGGCTTTCTGCTGAGTGCCCGCCCCCCCCCCCCCCAAAGTAAGCCTTCTCCGACTCCGGGGGGGGGGGGGGCACTGTGTCTGCTGCTTTCTCTTCAGACCATAATTGCAACCTCAGTATTCTGACAAGCTTTTCGTTGCTTTTAATTAGGCACATTTAAGGTCTTTTGAGGGATAATTTAACCTCTTTAAGGACACATTATATCAGAAATAGCTATGCTCGCCATGCAGAATAAATATATTATATTCACTTCCCAGGTCTTTTGATCAGTCAGATCAGGTAATGCGTTTGCAATGTGCTCTACAGAAAATGATACATGTATAACAAGGTTATATTTCTAATTGATTAGAGCGTAGACTGACAGGTGGAATCGGTAGGGTACTGATCGCCTTAAGGTGTGGACTCCTGCTCGCTGACTAGCTGTGCTAAAATGAAGTGTTGAAAAGCAAAACAAATGCAGTGTTTGAATAATTTTAAGTAGGCTGCTGAAGAACTTTAAGCGCACAGTTCAAACAGCGTTATTGATCCAGAGTCTGTAACAGAAGCAGCCATTCACGCCAGCTCTCCAGAGATCCTCACAGGCTTAAAACACCTTATCGCTTAATGCCAGGATATTTTCCCAGCACATCTGACTCCTCACACTGTTCGTTGCTGTTTTGCAAGTTTAGCACAGCGAGAATGGTGATTCAACAGTGCTTCAGACACAGAATATTCTGCCTGTTCGTTGAAATGGATGCCAACTGTGGAATATTGTGTAAAAAGAGAGGAATATGTGTATGTGTCAAATGCAATTCTCCATGTTCGGGAGGAGAAACTGATGATCGATTCAGTTGAAAAATACTTAAAAGTGTAAGTTTGTACTTCACTATTCCACCTTAAGAAAACAAAGCAAGATACAGTACATGCATTTCCAGAGCAGTACTAAATGGGCACGGTGGATAATTTATTCAGTTAAACAAGTGCCAGGTGTTGGCTTTGTCAATAAGAAAAACTGCTCGAATCTCACAGCATTAAATCACTAAAGTCGTTGCTTGTGATTGCTTTCCCCGGTGTGTTTGTTTGCTCCCTTGTTTGTTTTTCTCCAGCTTTTTTCCTTGCCTCTTCAGCGGACCCGTTGCGAAGAGCGCAAATAAATTGATATCAAATCAAACGAGGATCAGATCGGATCAGATGAAAACCGTATAACGATGTCTTTGTTTTGTTTGGGTTAACGCAGTATTGCGGAGTGTGACGAAGCGCGAGGAGTGTTGCAGGGCCCTGTGTTTGCTCACCCGCGCATTTGATTTGTTGCTGTACGGCTTCCTGTTGAATGTTTGATGAAGGTACAGAAAGCCGTTGATTGACTCCCCGGTGGATTTCTCCTTCATCGGTTATGACACGCATGTTTTGCTTCATGCGTGTGGGCTGTGTTCTCTCGATCCTCTCACACTTCTGTGGTTTCTTTGTATGACTCGTTTGGGAGGGGGAGGGGGGGTGTGTGGGGGAGGGTGTCTCATGGTCAGCAAGAGAAGTGCTTGTTCTGGGTATTCACAGTGTGAGCTTTAAGCAATCTGATGCAGTGTCGCGTCAATGCAAATGTGTCTAGCATCAGCAATGGAACTGTGTGTCCAATGAACTTCAGTGATGGCTTCACTGATGCCCCCCCCCCCCCCCCAAGCCAGGAGCCCCTGTGGCCCAGAATCAAGTGCTGGCTGTGTAATAAAGGAGCATTCATTATCGCTGGACTACACAGCTGCCTTTACCCCTGCATCTGGATGATGAATGCCACGGACATGGAGTCTGACCAAGTGCTCCATTGCTCTCTGACTTAAGAACAAATAGCAGTTGCCACCCAGGGTCTTAGCCCTTCGAAGAGTAGGGTTTCAGGGATGTTGTTTCAGAATTCTAAGTCAGTGTTCTAGAACTCCATCACTCTCAATCACCAGTAAAGATTGTGACATCAGTATTAGAATGTTCAGTTAAGAGCATTCTAACTCAACACGTTTGCGATCTTACGCCTCGAAGGGTCATCAAAGATGGAGAGGTGTTTTCGCTAATGCACTCGCTAAGTACCTCAGGTGCTGTCCACTTCCTGTGCCGGGACAGGATGCTGGTTTTGCGTTCCCTTGCAGGGACAGTTGAAGGATATTTCTCTCTGTTTTCAGCATCCTAAGTTACCGGCTGCCTGTTCCCAGTCCGCACAGGGGGGGTGGGGGTAAGGGGGGGGGTGGTGGGATTGATTGCAACCGGAGACGTTAATAGAGTACGCGTCGCCTGTAGCATCTCTCTACAAGGTACCGCAACACGCCCGCTAACGTGCTAAAATTAGCAGCTCCTCAGCGAGCTGTGGTATCCGGGGCTAATGAGATACATGTTGTGGAGGTCATGTTGTGGGTTTCAGCACGTCGGGTGGGGGGGGGGGGGGCGGGGTAGAAGCTGCAGCAGATATTTGAGAAGTGCGCATGCAGCACACCACATTTTCTCCCCAAAGATATCTGATTTCACCCTCCCTCCCTCACTTAATGATTGATCTGTGATCGTCAAGGGAAATATCAAGGAACAGTGTGTGTGTAGGGCGGCTTTTTCAGTGCACTGTTGTGCATAATGATAAATAGCTGCAAAGGTTTTTAAATAGATATTGTGTTACAGTAGGAGGACGGTTTTTTTTTTTTTTTTTTTTTTTTGTTGGCTTGTTTTTCATGTGAATACTTTGCTAACCAAAATACATTTAGTTTGTACGTAGAACTGTGTGGTAGTTTAATATGTTCCTTGAAACATGCCATTTAAAACACATAGTTCCTTTATGCATGTCATTGTATTTTAGTTAGATTTTCTCTCAAAGGGCCATTTACACTTTGCAAACTGATTCAAATCGTGATCTTTTGATGTGATAGTATAACCTGATAATCATTTAAAAATGAATTGCATGTGGTAGCACATTAATATTGACAGGTGTGACCTTTTGGTTCCAAAGCAGCAAAAAGAACCAAATCGACACTTTTGCGCTGTGTAGCTTTTACACACTTTATATTCTGCGTGAGGCTCACAAACCGGCCTTTAATGGCCTATTACAGTGTCCAAACTGAACAGCTCGATGCAGATTTCAGTCACGTGCAACTAATTCCGCTTTGAATAACAAGGGCCCGAGATTGAGCTTGATTCATGCTTTTTAAACAGCGGCAAAACACGAGTAGCGGGATGGAACGTCATTAGCAGAGATTTAATCTGAGGGAGTTAGGCTTGTCTGAAGCGTAATTGCCATTGCTGTTAGTTTTTCTGCCGATGCCAAATTCTCACTGATACCTCCTAATGAAACATCTGGACCGCTGACTCCTCACCAGGGGTCACATTGGCACATTAATTCAGTTTCGTGACTCCTAGTACTGTGTATGACACGAGGCCTTGTTTCACCTGTCTGATTATTTAATCAATGGTATACCTCTATCTACCTACAGTACACCATATATTTTAGGGGTGAAGCAAGAGGAATTTTATGGGACGTTCTTGTCCAGGTAGCTAAGGCATTGCAATGTGTGGTGAGCGTTCTGGCGCAAAATGGCTGCCGTGCATCACCCAGGTGGGTGCTACACATTGGTGGTGGGTGAGGTGAGTTCCCCTTCATCGCTGTAAAGCACTTTTAAGCATTTGGAAAAGTGCTGTATAAATGTAGTGATTAATTCATTCATTCATTCATCTTGATACAAGGTATGACACAAATACAATTTTTTAAATTTTATTCAGTGCAAAAAAACACATGGCATGGATGAGACCAGATGGTATTTTGTTTCCACTTGCAAACAGACAAATTGTTAGAAAGTGTTTTTTCTTTTTTGGGTTTTAATGCTGATGTGCTTTCTTTCTGTTCATCCAGTAGCTGTACCTCAAAGCCAAACACACAATAGATCAGGCTATGCAAAGCAAAGCAGTCCGACTGCAACGCTCTTCATGAAAATTTAATGAAGAGAAGAATGCCTGGGAAAAGAGGTGCTGTGTGCGATGGGAGGGGGGGAGGAATTTAATTATCCTTATTAAAAAGAGGAACGGGAAGGGCTGAGGGGAAATGGCATTTCTCATTGGCATGCCGACCGCTACCTGCGTCGCTGTACCCATTAGCGCTTGTGTACAAACACATTTGCCAGGAGCGGAACAGTCGGGATGGGGGCGCAGGACGGAAATAGAAGGGAAAGGTCAGACAAACGCGTTCGGGTTCTCTCTGCGCGGGTCGCGGCGCCATTAATATCAAAAACCGCCGGTGTTCTCCAGGCACCGCTGCCGTGCCGGAAGAGCGGTTAGCCCGAAGAGCGGTTAGCCCTCGCCGCGGCTAGGCTCGGCCACGGGGATCTCTGCCGACAGGCCTGGGTTTGTCCTGGCCTTCAGATCCCTGTTCTGTTCAAAGAGAGTGTTTGCTCAGGGCTCAAGAGCAAAGAGCCGGGGTTTGACCCAAAATGGCCGCTTCTGACAGAGTGTTTATGTTCCCGCAGTGAAAGACAAATAGGATTTTCTACACCTGGAAAGAGGTGAGAGACCTCTGTTCTCAGACATCCACACTCCTCTGGTAATGTATTTGGTGTTTATACAGTGCCTTATATAGTGACTTTCCCCCTCCGGTCACAAGCACACAGTGCCCCATAGCTGTCATTTTGTTCCGGAATATTCTTCAGGCATTATCTGCGGTGAATTGGCGGGAGCCAATTAGATTGGGAGCTGAATAACATGCCTCTGCCATCTCATATATGGGCTTTCCAGACCAGATAATTATGCTTATGGCCACTGTATGCAAGCTGTTTTTTTTTTTTTTTTTGCCTAGTCCTACCTGGGGTTAAACCTGGTGACGTGATCGTCCTCACGATGGTGCGTCTGAAAACTGGGTCAGGCACAAGATACTAGCTGCAGATAGGAATCGAACAAGATTTCAGAAGGGAATCAGATGCTAGCAAAATGCTGTTTGTATCGACTGTAAAGCACACAAGGGATTTCGCCTGACCTGTGCACACAGATGCTCAGAGTCGAGACATATTAAAGGCATGGAGTGGTGAATTATGAGTGGAGAGGGACACAAGCCTGTTCAGCTTTCCTCACCATCATCATAATTACTTTCATTCACTTGCTTTGTTCTCCCAACGGCCGTACAGGGGGCCTGAGTGGAGAGATGTGGTAGTGTAGCACCCTTATGTGTGTGGAAAACCCAGAGATGTGGTAGTGTAGCACCCTTATGTGTGTGGAAAACCCAGAGATGTGCTAATGTAGCACCCTTATGTGTGTGAAACACCAAAGGGTGCTGGATGCTGACTGTTTCACAGTGGCAGGCTTTCTCTGTAGTCATCATGGAGGGGAGAGAGTGGAACCGTAGGACAGGAAGAGGAAGTAGCGTCTCTGGTGGTCATGGTAACGGGGCCATCAGACGCCATTATTGGACTCCATAATGGCATCAGTCCTTTGCACGGCTGTTGTTTGTCAAGTAATTATTTTTGCTTTCATTTATTCGTTTATCATTTTTTTAGGCACAGTCTGGTAATTGTGTATTGATTATAAACAGATATGTAAAGAAATAGATTAAATCAGATGAAATCTGCTTTTTTTATTTCAGGGACATGACTGCTAGGAGGCAATAGCTTTCAGATTTGTGCTTCGATTTTCTGAGCGTGAGTTTGTGAATCACTGGCTCGGTAAAGTAGATGGAAATGAGGCGTTTGCGGTTCTGTGCTGCGTGTCCGTCTCGCAGGGTCTGTGTTTGTATCTCCCTGTGCCCACTCGTCCCTGAACATCTGCAGCACTGTTACAGCTGCTCAGCCCCGCGGGGATTAAGGAATTCACGCTCCACAACGCGGGTCTTCTTCTTTTATCTTTTCTGCTCTTCTCTTCTGTCCTTTTTCCTTTCCTTTTCTTCCCTTCTTTTTTCATTTCTTTTCTTCTCCTTCTAGCAGTGGGATTTTAGAGTGTTTTAGAGGGTCAATGGCATCATGCTTAGCTGGAGTTTTAACCTCAGGCTTAAACCCCTAGACCCACAGAACTGCATTCAAACTGGAACGGCTTTCCAAATCTGTGAAGTGAGGATTAACCGTTCCAGTTGTAATGTAGCTCTGTGGGTCTAGCGCAGTGGTGCACAACAAGGGCCGATCCATTTCGGGATTTTGCCCCAACTTCTGCACTAAATCATTCAGTTAGCTCAATCGTATCTCGATCTGATGTTTGTATAAGCACCAGCTACAGCTGTAAACTGCTAGTGCTGCATAAAGATTTTACTGTGCTGAAGTACAAGAGTGAACCAGTGTAGTTTGTAGAGCAGTCAGCTAGAGCCAAGGTAACCGGTTGGAACAAAAACCTGCACACAGACTCACCCTCCTGGCATGGAGTTGCACACCCCTGGCCTAGTGGTTTAAACCTGGGATCTAAATTCAGCCTGAGGTTTACGCTCCAGCTAAGCGCACCGCAGTTGACCTCGCGCTGTTTTGAGAGGGGCTGCGTTGTGAAAAGCGTCTTTTTCGGGTTTTCTCGCATTCACAGAGGACCAGCTGCCCCCCGGCTTCCCCACCATAGACATGGGCCCGCAGCTGAAGGTGGTGGAGCGGACGCGCACAGCCACCATGCTGTGCGCGGCCAGCGGGAACCCCGACCCGGACATCTCCTGGTTCAAGGACTTCCTGCCCGTCAACACCACCAACAACAACGGCCGCATCAAACAGCTGCGATCAGGTAGGTTCCATCCGTGGGAGACGAGCTCTACCGACAGTCTTCGCTATTTCTACGTCCTCGTTGAGTTTTTTTTCCCCCCTCCTCTCCTCTCCCCTTTCGGTTTTGTTTGGTATCTGCCTTCCCTTCTTCCTCTTTGGTTTTCGGTTTGATCCGTAGGCAGCCAATATGGCTCCCAGTCCTCTCCTCTCCTCTCCTCTCCTCGTCTGTGTCTGGTTTCGTCTCTGTCGTCCCCGTGTCGGCTGAATGACCTCTGGTGTGTTTGTGGCTTCTCTTCTCTTCCACTTTGCTCACTGCTGTGACTCTATATTTTTGACTAGTCATTTCCTCCGAGGCTTTCTCACAGTATGACGGATCCATTTTAAAGAATTTGTTTCTTTGTTTCTTTTCCATTTACTTTCCAAAAAACATGTTTAAAAAAAAAAAAAAAGACAAAAAAAATCTCACTTTCAACATCGGGCCTCATTTGGAAGTTGCAAAGGAGTACCCTTTGTTTTTCTTTAGCCATCTCATAATAACAAGCAAGCTAACTGCCAAACCGACTACAGGCAGAGTCCGTTAACAGAATCCTGTGTTTAGTACTCTTGCAGAACCTTTAACCGAAAAGTCTGGATCCTAATCCTCCCTTCGCACTAATACATCAGTTTTGTTTGTGTTAGTTTCATTTATTTATTTATTTATTTTTGCATTTTAACCAAAACTTACGAAAGTTTGCCTTGAAAGTCTGCGTCGGGAACAGTCCTCCTTCCACTGGAATATTTTTCCACAAAATGAAATTAGCCACAGTAGTGTGCGAGATCGCGCAGTAGCTACGCCCCCCCCCCCAACCCCTCCCAATCCCAAAATCTACAGCCCCCGCTTTCAGTGTAGACTCCAGCTTTCTGCTTCTCTTTCTTCCCTTTGGCGAAATCCTAATATACCCTTTCCTGAACCCCAAAATTTCTCAGTTTTGCTCGATATTTCAGAAATGTTATCTTTTTAATTCAAAATTTATCATCTAGAATAAGGTTTTTTAATTATAGCGTAGATACAGTATTTGCTTGTAATAAGTCATTGGTAATGATAGCATTAGTGTTTAATCCAGGGCTGCCCAACCCTGTTCCTGGAGATCTACCGTCCTGTAGGCTTTCACTCCAACCCTAACAAACCACACCTCATTCAACAGCTAGAGATCTTATTGAGCTGCTAATTATTAGAATCAGGTGTGCCAAATTAGGATTGAAATGAAAACCTACAGGATGGTAAATCTCCAGGAACAGGGTTGGGCAGCCCTGGTTTAAGTTGTTTGGTCGTCTGTCCTCCCAGAATTCTTAGCTGTGGCCTGTCCTGTAATGTCGCCTCTTGTGAACCTGCCTTTTGCTTGTTGTCAGCAGTTCTGTTTTAAATGAACCTTCTTTTTTTTCATGTAAGAATGAGACAAATTCTCCTGTGAAGTAGAGTATATAAAACTTTAAAATCTGTACCGAAAATCCTCAAGAATATAATGATATCTCTATGCTGTTTTTTCTTCTCTCCGTATTTTAATTCTCCAGAATCCTTTGGTAAGTGCTTAGATCTGAAGCACACTTCACTCCCCACTAATTTTCACGTTCCCACTACTGTTAAAATGCATGGCATGCATTTTACTAACTGTTAGCGTAGCCACCTGACTCTCGTAGTGGCACACACTACCACACAGCTGTTGTAGTGGCAACCTTACCAGCACCTGTCTGAAGCACACAAACATCACTTAGATGTAGTTGTTTAGAAGCCATATACCCACCTGAAAAAAACACTTCCCTTCCTGCTTTTACCTGTATGAAACTTATCTCTCTTTCACTCACTCACTTGCTCACTCCCTTACTGTCTAACTCTCTATCAGTGGTCAGTAGTGGTGTTCTAATATGCTGTAGAGGTAAACAAAACAAAAACAAACAAACCTGAGTCCCTGTGTCAGGGGTTTGTGGTTATCTTAAGGGTTTAAGGCTTCCCGTTGTTAGCGTTTCCCCCTTTATACCCAAATCCCTTTAGTCCTTCAGTACCTGCAAAGTGCTCTCTCAGAAGCCAAGCCACTTCAAAATGGCCGCTCCCTTACGGGATGCCGAGCGACTTGCCCTTTGACCTTTTACTGCTATCTATGATAATCCTGTTCTGAGTAAATCAATCTCTCTCTCTTTCTCTCTTCTATGTATCTCTCTCTCTCTCCCTTCTTCCTAGTACCTTTTTTATTGACTTACTCTGTTAAATCTAATTTGATTCTTCTTCCCAAGCCCCAGCCTTCTTCTTCTTCTACTAATGCTTCTTCTTTCTAATCTTATTTGCATTCATATTATCCACCCAGGTGGTACACCAATAAGAGGTAAGAGTGCTGAACTAACGTTCACAGAATGAAATATTTCATTCTTGGTCACCCTCTCATCCACCCCCCCGACCCCCCCCCCCCCGCATCCCTAGCCCTTCCACCCCCCACCACCCCACATCCTGTAACCCCAGACCGCCAGCACATCGCTTCCGTACCGCCATCCCCACTTATTTGTCCCGTTAAGTTAAACGACATCGATGCGCCATTTTGCTTCCCTTCGTTTCAGCTTTTTTTTTTTTTTTTGCTTTTTCGAAAAAAGAACCGCACGTTTTATACCTGAGCATCTGTTTACCTTTTTCCAGATACGATACGCTTTCCTTGCGACGCAAAGAAAGCGTATCGGTATTTAGTTTTCCCGGTTGATTGATTTTTTAATTTTTTATTTTTTAAATTCCCCCTGAAATCATTTCTCTTTTTGGCCAAAGTCACGCAGTCACAGCGACTCATGTGTCCCTCTTTTTTGTCCAACTAAAGCAACCAAGCACATTTTTCCCCTTTAGCTGTTCTTGTTCAGCACTGTAAACTCGGATGGTGTGGATTCACGCAGACACGCTGAAGACATTTCCTCTCCTCTGCTTTATGCTCTTTTTATTTACTTTTTTAAACTTTTCAAATAAATAATTTCAAGCTTTTTTCCCCCTCTGTCCTCTATTTGCTTTCTACTACTTTCTTTAAAAAAAAGCCCCAAACAACCACTTTTTTGATAAAGTTTCTGAGGAGCTTTTTTTCTTCCACCTTCTTCTTCTTCTTCTTCTTCCTGGGTTGAAGGCTCTTACTTTTTTGCATTTTTTATTTTTTCTAATTCTTCAGGGTTTGGGGAAGGATAACACCTGCTCTGGGCCCGACTGGCTCTTTTTGCCGCTTTTGACTGTATGACTAAAGTGTCAGAACGGTTTGATGCTCAAAGCAAATTTTGCTCGGGTTTTGTGACACCACACTGCTGATCCCATTGGTGGATTTTATGGGTGTGTCTTTTGGTAACCCAATCAAAGCCACAGCAGTAGTTGGTTTTCTTTCTTGTCTGGCCAAGGCCGCCATTTTGAATTTGTCTTCTAATACAACTGCATTTTATTTTTCAGCTAAGGGTTGACAAAAGGTTGTAAGTTGCACTGGCACACACTTCTTGCTCTTGGAAGAGATTTGCATGTCGACTATTTTGCAATTTATAGCAATATTTTGGGTTCATTCACTATGTTTATTTGTATTTATTGTAATTTTTTTCTGATGAAGCAGCTGTTTCTGTTTTTTTTCCTCCCCCTACATGCTGAAGTTTTTGTTGGCTTCTATCAGATGAAGACCAAGCCCCTCCCACTCCCTGCTCCCCCCCTCCCGCCACCTCACATAGACTAGTGCTATGAACTGTTTCTCAGTCTTTATTCCTTTCTACTGTTTACTCTTGTTATGCTGCTTTTGTAAACTGTTAACCTTGTTTTAGTTTTTTTAAGTATTTCTTTTTTTAAGTCATGCTTCCCTTGAAGCAGTCTCCACTCATTCCCATATTGATCAGTCAAATTAAATGTTTTATATTGCAGGGCCTGGCCACAACTCCCCTGAAATTGATATCAAGCATGCAGATCCGATATATTTTATATTATATAAACTGTATATTTAAATATATCCCTTATTTTCTAAAATTGGCAAAATATGCAATACAGTTTAACACTGATGCATATATACAAATTTATGTCCTTTTCAATTACATGTAATTATGAGAAAGAGCTGTATGGTACCTGTATCATATATAAATCCAGCAGATATGTTAAAAGAGATGTTATATTGTTTTTACGAATGTATGACCAAAGTCAGTAGAAAACATTTCATTTTAGTGTTAAACACGTTAGGCCTCCGCTCAGTCTAAAATGTCTTAAATGTTATTGCAATTTCTGATGCAGCTTTATGTTTTGCAGTCTCAGAAATTAATTGGCGATATTGTAATATAAACAATATATTTATGAGTGTGTGTATATATATATTTAAAATAAGATGAAAGATATCCTGCTATAATCACTGGTGCAATTATTTACTTGTGTGTGTGTGTGAAATAGTACATAGCCTTTTATAATAGTTGTGCGCAATGTTAGACATAAAATTACAAGCAGCATACTTGTGACGTATACTTTATTGTAACTATGAAGGATATGCCCTGCTACTGTAATGAATATACGATCATATAGAAACACGCGCTACTGTTTCCTAAGGGTTGGCTTGAGGCAAATAACAAGAACTGAGCTAGCCTGCTAGCCTGCTGTACTGCAGTTACCAGGCCACAGACAGATAGGGGTTCATCAGGACACTGAGAAATGTTTTTTTTTATGGGGGGGGGGGGATTGTCCGCTGGGGGGAAGCCGTCTTTAACGGGCTGCTGCACTCCATGCTCTCTGTCACCCCCCCCCCCCCCCCCCACCGCCCCCCCTCCAGGTGCGCTACAGATCGAGCAGAGCGAAGAGTCGGACCAGGGCAAGTACGAGTGCGTCGCCACCAACAGCGGCGGAACTCGATACTCCGCCCCCGCCAATCTCTACGTCAGAGGTACGGTAAAAAATAAACAAACAAAAAAAACTCGCTGCTGGAAAAAAAAAGAACACCTGCAACTCTGTTTTTTGGTTGTTTTTTTTGTTGATATGGTTACCTTTTTCTTGTTGATTATGTTGATACGATTTTTGGATTTTGTCTTGTGTGAGGGCTGTGATTAGGCCTGTCCAGGGTGTATTCCTGCCTCTCGCCCAAAGCATGCTGGGGTAGGCTCCAGCACCTCCTGCGACCCTGCCCAGGATAGGCGGGTATAGATAATGGATGGATGTATTGCTCTGAAGTATTGGTTTTCTCACGTCAGTGCTGTAGTGACTTAATTTCTCGGCGTCTTACTAATTGTCTCGTTAGCACTGGGCTTATGAGGGACAAATACTCTTCTCCCAGTGGACAGATTCTTCTTCTGCTGATTCTTCATTTTCTTCCTCCTCCTCCTCCTCCTCCTCCTCTTCTTCTTCTCAGAATGCCTTCTTGAAAGAAATTTAACACAATATGTCAGACAGACTTAGCTTCAATTAAGCCTTGATTGTTACGTTTTTAGGAATTATAATTATATGCAATTTTAACAAATTATAATTATTGTTATTACTTTCTTGAAGGTAATTCAACATTGTTAGTACTGATTGTATTGTGTGTCTTTGAGTGGATTTTGATCAGAGCAGACACATTAAGTACTTGCCTGAGTTGGAAGCATATTTTTGTTCTTTCCAACCTCATAACTGGGAAAATTTTGTGTAAATTTAATAAATAATTCCAGGCATGGTGTCACAGGGCACCTTTCAGTCATGTTTTGTGTGTGTGTGTGTGTGTGTGTGTGTGCGTGTTTGAGATCAAAAGTACGTTAGCTGATTTTAACTCATGTATTTTGTATTGAAGGAGTGTAAAAAAAAGAAAAAACTCTTTAAAATTCATTGCTGAAACCCAAGGACCGCAGTATGATTGTATTAGCCTTATTTCAACAGAGCTTCCAGAACAATGGAGTCTCAAAATCGTGATTGAAGAGGTTCAAGTAGAGCTAAAGTTACGCTGCCGAACGCCTTGATTATTTCTTTCACCTCTCTCTCTCTTTCTCTCTCTCTCTCTCTCTTTCCTCTGTTTTCTCCTCTACTCACTTTATTACGCTCTGCATCAAACGCTTCTACAGAGCTGCGAGAAGGTTGGTGCGATCTTTTAACCGTCTGTTAAATTCCACTGATCAAAAAAATTATAATAAAAAACACATACCGCCAATGAAACGAAGCCGCCCCATGTCATCGTCTGTACACACTCTTACGT
Organism: Anguilla pacifica; assembly: GCA_039654925.1. NCBI lineage: Eukaryota > Metazoa > Chordata > Actinopteri > Anguilliformes > Anguillidae > Anguilla > Anguilla pacifica. The sequence continues at coordinate 3,460,868 of CM077288.1, forward strand.
TCATCTGTTGTTATTTCCATTATATATGCCTGTGTTTCCGTGTGGTCTTCCCCCGGTCTTGCCCTGGTTACGATGATTGACAGTCTACTGAGAGGTGCATGCTGGGAATGTTTATTTCTGGAGTGCCCGGTGTCCTCAAACAGCAGCCTTTCCCTGCTGTCTGTTCAGTGTTCCTGCTTGGGTCATGTTTTTCTGCATTGATTGCCTCAGAGGGTGAATTACCCTTAACGTTTTGTATTATACTGCAGCGGGAGCAAGCTTTCTGAAAGATGTTTCACTCGTCTGAGTAGTCATGCTTTTATCGCTGACTGTAAAGGCCTTGGATTGATATTTTATTTTTTGCTTCTCCTGCTTTAAACTGGATGTTTTTGTATTTTAGGACAAAATCAATACGATCCGAAAATATTACAATAACTCACAAAAAAAATTCTGTACACACAGACACACACACAACCACACTCACACACACTCACACACCTGTGATTAGAGTACTAGCGTGGTAATTAGATTCTTTTTTTTTTGCCGTGATACATTATGAACAATGCACTGACATTTTCATTAATAGGACAACATTATCTCTTTGGGGATATGATTTAATGAAAATCATTAATTATTTAATAAGTGTGCTGTTATTGGGATTGGTGCCAGCAGTTCCGCGGATATGTGCTAACCGTAGCAATGGATTTTTATCTTTTTATCTGTAGCGAGGGGATCCTCATTAGGCCTTTATAAAAAGAAGCCATTACAGTGTTTATTATGCCTGCTTTTAAAATCGTCTGACTGTAATTGTGAGTCCGCATTTTATTGATGACCAAAGCATTTAGTTGGAAATGAATGGAATGAACTTCCACTGGGCCTGGATAATGGTTCTGTTTGTATAACAGCATGGCCGTTGGGAGAGGACAGACGCTAATGCACTTTTTCATTACGTCTTTGGCCAGACTGTTGTTCTTTTTTTGGAATCTAAGCACGATGTCTGTCCTCTGTTAGACATGCTACCCCGATTGCAGACATGCGCTGTGTGACAGTGTTAACAAGCAAACCTGTTCGTAGCCAGACTCAAATTCTTCTTCTGGCAGTTGGTCTGACGATGTTTTGTTGTATACAGCTCACATACTTTGACGATTACATTTATTTCAATAGTTCAAAATTGAATTTTTTTTTTTACTCCGTTGACACCTTCAGCAACGTGAATTTAAGTGACCTTTGACCCCATGTTTGGTGTACTCTGAGCAGAAACACTGACGCCCCCCCCCACCCCCCACCCACCAAATGCTGCCCATTGAGTTCCTGTGAAACCCCTGCAGTATCTGGCCTATAACTGCCCCGCATGCCCCAGAAACCCTCTGCTGCTTCTCTTGCTGTTGGCTGGAATATGTGCTTTTTTTCAGGAGCTACTGTACGTGTCATGTGACACCGTGTTGTTCCAGCACATTCCATACCTTAACTGGAAGTTCTGAGCGCTGCAGTCAATGCTGCCGACCCTCCAGCTCCGCCGTGGAGCTGCGTTGGTTGTTGCGTGTGTTGTGTGTGTCTTGCGCATGCTTGTTGTGTGTTGCGTCATCCTGCGGGCTGTCCGTCGAGAAGCCCCATTCATTTCAAATGACCTCTTAATCATTTTTGGATTGGATTTGGATCATGTCATTTGCTTAGAGCCATTTTTAAACTGAAGATTCACAACTGAAATCGGTTAGCTTTTTTTCTGTTCTTTGAGTGAAATTGAAGTAGGAAAAAATGTTAACTCCTCTGTGCCCTCCTCCCTTCCTCCCACCCCCCCAGTCCGCCGAGTCCCGCCCAGATTCTCCATCCCTCCGACGGACAGCGAGATCATGCCGGGCGGGAGCGTGAACATCACCTGCGTGGCGGTGGGCTCCCCCATGCCCTACGTCAAGTGGATGCTGGGGGCGGAGGACCTGACGCCCGAGGACGACATGCCCATCGGCCGGAACGTTCTGGAGCTCACCGACGTCCGCCAGTCCGCCAACTACACCTGCGTGGCCATGTCCACTCTGGGCGTCATCGAGGCCGTGGCCCAGATCACGGTCAAAGGTGAGCGGCTGTCCCCGCGCTCTGATTGGACGATAGGAAATTTGGAATTTCCTCAGGGTTCCCATGTAAGTACGTGTTTAAAAATGCCTCCCCGGTATTTTTATGTGGTGTTTAGTCTCCTCAGAATGTAACGTGATGTCATCACAGGCTGAGCTTTTGGAAAGTCCACATTCTTTCGATGGCGGCACATGCTTGGCTATTTTTTCCCCAAGACAAAACGAACAGAAATAATAATTGTAACAGAGCGAATAAGAACAAAGTTACATGCAAAGTCCAGCAACAATTGCAAACAAGTTTAAAATAGTTTGGATAAGGTAGCAAACAAGTGCACTCCAGAGACCAATATTCCACAGACAGTGGCATCTTACTTCAGATATATCCAGGATAATAAAAATATTGATTACAGCAAAGTACACACCATGATCTTTGGCAGAGTTAAGCAGTAGTCAACTGCAGTACAGAGTGTTTACCTGCCACTGCCTGTGTTACAGCACAGTGTAGATGGAAGTGTGTTAAACAGTGAAAATTAAAATGTGCGTGCTCATTAACGGGGGCCTGTGTGTGCCGCCCCTCCAGCGTTGCCTAAGGCGCCCGGCGTTCCCGTGGTAACGGAGAGGACCGCCACGAGCATCACGCTGACGTGGGACTCCGGGAACCCGGAGCCGGTCTCCTATTACATCATCCAGCACAAGTCCAAGGCGTCCGAGGACACGTACAAGGAGATCGACGGCGTGGCCACCACGCGCTACAGCGTGGGCGGGCTCAGCCCCTACTCGGACTACGAGTTCCGGGTGGTGGCGGTGAACAACATCGGGCGGGGCCCGACCAGCGAGGCCATCGAGGCGCGGACGGCCGAGCAGGCGCCCAGCACTGCCCCCCGCCAAGTCAGAGGTCGCATGCTGAGCAGCACCACCGCCATCACGCACTGGGACGAGCCCGAGGAGGCCAACGGGCAGATCATGGGCTACCGGGTCTACTACACCACCGAGCCCAACCAGCACGTCAACCTCTGGCACAAGCAGATGGTGCGGGGGGCCAACTTCCTCACCATCCAGGGCCTGACGCCCAACAAGACCTACTTCATCAAGGTCCTCGCCTTCACCTCTGTGGGGGACGGGCCGCTGTCCCCCGACCTGCAGATCATCGCGAAGACGGGAGGTGTGTGTGTGTGTGTGTGTCTGTGTCTGTGAGTGTGTGGGGTGTGTATGTGCGTGTGTCTGTGTCTGTGTGTTTGTTTTATGTCTCTACATGTGTGTGTGTGTGAGTGTGCACAAAACGCTTGTCTGTGTGAATGTTGGTGTGCCTTTGTATATAAATCACATCGATGTGTTTGTATAACCGTGAGTTTAACGGCCCTCTGTCTACTCTTTAATTGTGCGTTTGCTTTCCCTTTTTAATTCCTAGTTCCGTCCCAGCCAACCGACTTCAAAGGAGAAGCCAAATCAGAAACAAGTATACTGTTGTCATGGGTACCACCCCCACAGAACGGTCAAGACAATCAAATTACTGGATATGAACTGGTGTACCGAAGAGGAGATGAAAAGGAAGAGGTAGCCGTTTCTGTCCAATTATGTTCTTTCGATTCTCCTCAACGGTTATAAACTTGGAGAAATGTATTACTGTGCGCTAAAGTGAATTTCTTCTCGTATCAGATATTTGGTAATTACTCTGCAGTATCTTACAGAAAGCAAAGCGAAAAAAGGCTGCTACTGCAGTGTGTTTGGCTGTAAGATGGAGAGCGCACAAGATATTTCATCTCTATGAATCAATCCCTGGGGCAAAAACGCTTCGTTTTTTTGTTCTCGAGCGTCAGGTTTAAATTTAGGAAGCGGCGTGCCGACGCCTACTCGGCACTAACGGTGCGTACTTCCTGGTTCCCAGAAACGGGTCAGCTTCGAGCCCACGACCACCTTCCTCCTGAAGGACCTGAAGCCCTTCACCACCTACACCTTCATGCTGGCGGCTCGTAGCAAGCACGGGGTTGGGGCGTACACCAACGAGATCTCCACCGAGACCCCCCAAACACGTAGGTCCTCTTCCTGCCCTCTGAGCTCGTACCCGCGTCTCTGCTCTCCATTTGGATGTGTGCGTTGTCCCCTATTACATGAATTTAAATAAAGTTTTTTTAATTAGAAAAAAGAAAAAAAGGCCCTTCCATTCATGCAGTTCTGTCAAAGAACAAATCCTGACCAGGACCAACAGTGACACTGCAAAAAATGTCTGTCTTAACAAGTGTTTTAGTCTTGCAATAAGACTTGAAATCTTAAATAAATATTAGCATGTTTTCAGTTACTGTTTTCTTCAGTGAAATTTTCTTACTAATTGGCAGATCTTGAAATAGGTTAAACTGTCTTACCTCAGTGACCTTATTTTTGTCTTATTTACCAAATAAGTAATAGAAATAAGATTTTAAGTCTAAATATTAGACTAAAATACTTGTTGAGATTTTTTGCGGTTTTGCTGTGAAGTTTCAGGAAGATTACTGCTGCTTATCCAAACTATTTTTAACAGGGCTGTTTACATGTTCCAAATGGGGAAAGTCATTTTTATCAGAGACATTTTTGCTTATCGTTTTACTGAGAAAGAAAATTCCAGAAGAAGTGTAACTGATTCAGACAAAAGCTGGCGCAGAAGCCCCAGCAGCTCTCTGATTGGGCGTTTAAGTGAGCATGCTCCTTCAACAGAGCAATGCATGAACAGGATTGGTGTGGGATTTCTGTCAATCGGCAAGGTTCTGTGGTGCTTAGAGAATGATAATAGATCCACATCGATGACTGCATCTAGATTGCTTTATGAGTATTCGTACGATTCTTCGCATTTAAACAAAGGGAAATATTTATGATAAAGCCTTGCCCATTGACAATTCCACATTGGCTCAGGTATGGATTTGCATATTGTGATGGAGCTTTCAAAGTCTGCATACTTTTCCGTTCCAAGTTTTCATGGAGACTGATTGGCTCCCCTCCCCCACTGCAGCTGTTGAATGAGAAAGAAAGCTCACGCACAAGCATCCATCCTGAACAGAAATGACATTAGTTTTTAAGCTTTACCTCAACAGACCTCAAATAAATCAAGTCAGCCATTACTCAGTTTATAAAATACATAAATTATACTATGACCCAGTACATGGCCAAACCGAGTGACCACTGACCTTGGTCTTGATTCAACCAACATATCTCTAAAACGTTGACTTGCGGTTATGCCAGGATTAGCATTTTAAATGGTGGAATCCAGGCTTTTATTTGGGCTCGTGTTGCAGTATAGCCCTGAGGTCTGGGTTAGTATCAGACACAGTCCGAAGCTCACCAAGGTGACCTGGCGATGGTAGGTAAAAAGGCCTTTCTGCAAGCCGTGCTTTTGGACATTCTGATTTGCATGCGATCGTGCTGCTGTGGGGGAACTCTCTGTAAAGTCAGTCTAGTCCTGTGGCTGTTTTGTCGTGGAGAGGTCAGGCTTTTACCACAATCCAACAGGCTTCGGAAAAGGTTGGTATGCGATACGGTATTTCCCAGAGCGAGAAAGTGTGGACACATCAACCTTTGGTTCATTTTTGGATTTGTGGTAATTGCTTTGGGTAAAATGAGGGGAATAACGATTTTGACAGTAATTCGAATATTATTTTGTGTTTTCTTTAGAAAGTATGTTATTGTTTTTTGTGCTGCTCCATATTTGTAGGAGACAATTATATGGTTACATAAGTTGGCAGAATTTGCACGAGGGAGATGGAGGTGTTGACTGTAGAAAGAGAAAAGATAGAACCATAATGATTAATACGTCAAAGGTAGGTTACGTGTTATGTAAGGTTCATTTTGACACATCGCTTCTAACATGATCAGTGTCTTCCTCCTTACGGAACTTCAGTCCAAGGCCGCCCACAATCCATTGTGTTTGCCATTTTTTTCCATGTCTTTTGTCACCTTGATTTCAACTCATCATAATTTCATTTAATTTGTTTGAAAACATGATTTCGGTCCTTGTAAATTTGTTTTCATTTTTACGTTTTTTTTTTTCCCCCTTTTTGTTTCCTTTTTGTTTGTTTGTTTGTTTCCACCATCACTCCCCGAAACCCCTGGTCAACCTGCTTCCCCAACCCTTCTCCGAAAAACAAACGACATCAAACAAACCACCGATGGAATTAATCAAATAAAACTCCGCCCCCTCCACCTCCTACTCCACCTCCTGCTCCTCCTCCTGCTCACGATCCGTCCAATCAGGGCCCTCGGCTCCGCCCCAGGATGTAAAATGCTCTAGCCCCAGTTCCACCAGCATCCTGGTAAGTTGGCGGCCGCCCCCGGCGCACTTGCAGAACGGGATTATCGCCAAGTACTCGGTCCGGTACGCCGCCGCCATGGCGACGGCGGGCGAGAACGCGTCCTCCTCCGTCCAGGTCGCGGACCTCCCCCCCGAGAGCTTGCGCCACCTGCTGGAGGACCTGGAAAAGTGGACGGAGTACAGCGTGAGCGTGAGCGCCCACACGGAGGCGGGGCCCGGCCCCGCCAGCCTACCGCTGCTCATCCGCACAGAGGAGGACGGTACGTTTCACAAACCCCCCCCCCCCCGAACCCCACATGGACCCCCCCGCGGTAGTCCTCCGAGCCTTCTTCTTCTTCTTCTTCTGCTTCTCCGCTCGCTCCTCCTGAGTCTCCCGCCTACCCCTCAGCCTCACCTGCTCCTTCTAACCGCCATACCTCCTCGAAAACGCATTTGACTCCGTTTTCAAACCCCAGAAACACTAACCTGGACCTCCCTCCTACGCGCCTTTTTCCAACTTCTGCCAAATGCTGTTTTTCTCACTTTTCAAAGCTGTGAGGTTTTTTTTAAATAAAATAAAAAAAACTTTTTCTCCCTTTTTCGACTCTGAATAAAATTCCAGTGGTTTGACTTTTTGTGTCGGAATCATTCAGACCTCCCTGCCCCCCCCTTTCCTTTTCTCTTCAGTCGTTTTGGGCGTTGGGTTCTGCGAATAACAGTATTTTTTGTTTTTGTTCATTTTTTTTACGACTTTACCGAAGACACGTTATCTCGCAGTGGGAGAAATGGGGAAAGAAAGGGTTTGTTTTTGGCCTCTGAGGAAGTTTATTTTTTCTTTTTTAATTATATTTTTGAAAACGTTCATTGCCAAATTCTTCCCGGATGCTTTGATCATCAAAGCATCTCTTTTGGCCTTTTTCTCGTTCGGTTTATATTCATTTTTACAGTTTTTTTTTTTTTTTAACCTGTTGCATTTTTACTCCATATTTTTAATCCACTAAAACCATTTTTTAGCTGTCTTTTAAAATGTCAGGTCAAATGTTAGACCCTTTTTTTGAAGGCTTTTTCTTTTTCTCCTTGCCATGGTTGATATATTGATGTCATTCAATGCGTGTGATATCAAAAAAATTTTACTGTTAATTTTTCTTTTTCTTTTTTTCCCCCCCCCCACAACAAAGTTTTCCTTTTGGGAGTTGGCCAGAAGGGGGCAGTGTCTGTGATTTTGACCTTTTTCTTTTATCCCGTGGTGTCCCTTTAGTTCCCAGCGGCCCCCCTCGTAAAGTCGAGGTGGAGGCCGTCAACTCAACGTCAGTTAAAGTCACGTGGCACTCGCCGCCCCCAAACAAGCAGCACGGGCAGATCAGGGGGTACCAGGTGCACTACGTCAGGATGCTCAACGGGGAGCCCACAGGACTGCCGCTCATTAGGGACGTCCTGATCGACGATGAGCAGGTAAGCTCCTCCCTCCTCCTCCTCCTCCTCCTGCCCCGCCCCCTCCTCGTCTCATCCTCCTGCCCCGCCCCCTCCTCCTCCTCCTCCTCCTGCCCCGCCCCCTCCTCCTCGTCTCATCCTCCTGCCCCGCCCCCTCCTCATCTCATCCTCCTGCCCCGCCCCCTCCTCCTCGTCTCATCCTCCTGCCCCGCCCCCTCCTCCTCGTCTCTTCCTCCTGCCCCGCCCCCTCCTCCTCGTCTCCTCCTCCTCCTCCTGCCCCGCCCCCTCCTCCTCGTCTCATCCTCCTGCCCCGCCCCCTCCTCATCTCATCCTCCTGCCCCGCCCCCTCCTCCTCGTCTCATCCTCCTGCCCCGCCCCCTCCTCCCTCCTCCTCCTCCTGCCCCGCCCCCTCCTCGTCTCATCCTCCTGCCCCGCCCCCTCCTCGTCTCATCCTCCTGCCCCGCCCCCTCCTCCTCGTCTCATCCTCCTGCCCCGCCCCCTCCTCCTCGTCCCCTCCTCCTCGTCTCTTCCTCCTGCCCCGCCCCCTCCTCCTCGTCCCCTCCTCCTCGTCTCTTCCTCCTGCCCCGCCCCCTCCTCCTCGTCCCCTCCTCCTCGTCTCTTCCTCCTGCCCCGCCCCCTCCTCCTCGTCTCCTCCTCCTGCCCCGCCCCCTCCTCCTCGTCTCTTCCTCCTGCCCCGCCCCCTCCTCCTCGTCTCATCCTCCTGCCCCGCCCCCTCCTCCTCGTCTCATCCTCCTGCCCCGCCCCCTCCTCCTCGTCTCTTCCTCCTGCCCCACCCCCTCCTCCTCTCATCCTCCTGCCCCGCCCCCTCCTCCTCGTCCCCTCCTCCTCGTCTCTTCCTCCTGCCCTGCCCCGTCCTCTTCCTCCTCGTCCCCTCGTGTTCTGACGACCGCCTGACTGCGGTTTGCCATAGCTTAAATTTACTAAATTACCGGAGAGTGATATTTTTCCCTTTTTTTTTTTTTGACTGTACGATGGGTTTGAAATGAATGGAAATAATTCCAGAGTCTTTAATTTTATCCATATATGTGAATTGCATGATTACAAATCTAAAATGGCAGAGTACAGAGTCTAATCAATAAAAAAACAAAATGTCTTTGTCCCAAACATTATGGTGCTGAAGTAGCAGGTTTTTTTAAAATCTTCCAGTAACACCAGAAAAGATAAAACAGTGGCTTCAGCTGCTCAGCATATACACTAGTTATTGCTGAATAAACGTTCACTCTTATTCTCAGTGTCTGTCTGTGACTACTGCAGGGATTCATGGGAGTGTTTTGACAATGAGATATTTAACCTGAGCAGCGCTGTGTTCAGATCTCGTGAGGCATGTTTACATTTCATGGCGATGGAGATTAAACACCAGAGGAGGTTGAGCAATTAAAATGTCATTTGAATTACTTAAAACAAGGAAAACAAAGCAATGTGTGAACACGATTTTTCACAGGCGAACACAAACATTCTGACAACACGATATACAAGCTGTAATTTTCCTGTTTTTAATTTCGTTTTTTGTGCTGTTTCTCTCCCCTTCTCTCCATCCTTCTACGTTAATCAGTGGGAGTACGATGATTCAACTGAACATGTGAGTAAATGTGTGCACACATCGGCAGAAATAATGACTTGTGCTTATCACGATTCGCACGCTCAGAATGCCTTTTGATTTTTTTTTCACAGTATTGCAGTCTTATAACTATAACAATAATTACTGTTTATTCACTACTGTAGCATTTTTTATTTTTATTTTTTTGCATTTTCTTTCTCTCCTATGCCAGTTCTATTGCTTGAGCAGTGCCAGCTAATGGCCAGCTAAACATGGCTTCAATTAGCACAGCTTTTGAATTTCTTTTTTTTTTGTAATTGCATAACCTAGAAATACATTAGACACTGAGCCAGCCGAGGGCAGAGCCAATCAGGGTGCGTTTTCACGGTGTTTGGAGGGAGCTGTTTGACTGTGTGCCTCTCCAGCACTCAGTCAGGTGCTTGGTCGTTGTCAGTGGAGTTGATCGTCTGATTGCACTGGCTCCCGAGCTCAAGGGCTCTCTGCAGCCGCTGTCCCTGATCACCTGCACTCTCTGCTTTGTACACAACACAGCAGCCCTCGTATTTATCTGGAAATATCTGGAAAAAACTAATTTTTATGTTCAGAAGTGTTGGCTCCATTGTGAGATTTTCTCCATCCTTTTTTGTGTGATGCTCGGACAGCGCAGAAGGCGGCTTCAGGAGATGCTCTGTTATGAGCTGGTTAACATTCGGATGAGATGTGCAGCGTCGCAGATTTGAATTCCTTAGGATGTGTGACTGAATGGTGCTGCAGAATTTCCCTGAATCTGGTCTTGCTGTGCTGTGTTACCCCAGTCTATTAAAAAGCCTGGAGCTCCTCTCCATTCTCCCCCACACCCTCCACCCCTCACCCCTCTACCAACCCCCCCCCCCCCCCCCCCCACCACCACCACTTCTTCTTCCTCTGTGCTGAAAGGAAACAAAGAAACTGAAAGGCTGCCTTTTCCCTGCAGGAGATGGTCATCTCCGGCCTCCAAGCGGACACCGCCTATTCCGTTGCCGTGGGCGCTTACACCACCAAAGGGGACGGGGCGCGGAGCAAGCCCAAACTGGTCTCGACCACCGGCGCCGGTACGCTGCCCCCCTTCACGTCCTAACAGTGCCGCCGACCCGCCAATCGAGGGTCTCGCTGCGCACACGACTCCTCAGGAATGTGTAGCGCAGCGTGTCACTCTCAGGCGTTGGAGAACTGCGCCGATCATCTGTGAAGTGTCTGCTATCAATATATCGATGCAGCTTTATCTTGTACAACTAAAGATTTTTCTCTTTGTCGGGTTAACATTACATTTATGGATTATTAAAGGGGCCTCTGTGCCTTCTGGGTTCTGGGTGATATCTCAGTTCTGAGAGTCACACTGATGCTCTTTGTGCTTCGGGACGTCGCTCTGGATAAGAGACTGTGATGTAACGTGAAGCGCACTGCATTCTGGGACATTCAAAACGGAGTGTGGCACAGGGCGGTCCTCTCCACACAAGCCGTTGGGTGGGAGATGCTCGTTTGCATCCTCAGTCACAAGAGCAGTTGTAATTCAGGTCAATCACTGCTTTCACCCCAGAGTGTATTGTTTGTGTGTGTGGGGGGGGGGGGGGTTGTGAAGTTACCTGTGGTGTAATTAGGGGAGTAAAAGGGCCAGGATTCAAGTATAATCATGTGAGTTTTTTTCCCCCCGGATTAGCATTTTAAAGCTGGTTGCATAAGCTATAAAGCAGGACATATTGTAATGAAGTCCATAAGCAGTATGTTGATTACATTCTACCCGCGCAGAGCATTTTAATCAAACCAGCAGCGTGAGTGCACTTGAATTTTCTATATTTGTGTGCTGCATCAGTAGACCGCGACTATTGTTTGTCGTTAACGGCATTTCACTTCATTTTTTTTTTTTTTTTCTTTCAGTCCCTGAAAAGCCCACCATCATGTTCAGCTCCACCAACATGGGCACGTCCCACATCCAGTGGTACCCCCCCGCCAACACCTTCGGCCCCCTGCTGGGGTACCGGCTGAGTTTCGGGCGCAAGGACGGGGACCCGCCGACAGTGGTGGAGCTCCCGGAGGGCGAGACGCACTACACCACCAAGGAGATCCTCCGGGGGGCGCCGTACGTGCTGCGCCTGTCGGCCCGCAACCGGGCCGGCCTCGGGGAGGAGGCGGTGAAGGAGGTGTCCACCCCGGAGGACGTGCCCAGCGGGTACCCCCGAAACGTGGCGGCCTCGGCCCCCACCGCCACCACCGCCCGGATCTCCTGGGAGCCGCCGCCGCTCGGCGAACGGAACGGCGCCGTCGTCAAGTACGGCCTGCAGTACCGGGACCCCGAGGGCCCCGCGGGGCCCGCCGAACTCCTGATCTCCACCCCCGAGTCCTCCGTCACCCTCGACGGCCTCAAACCCGACACCGCTTACGATGTTAAAATGTGCGCGTTCACCAGCAAGGGCCCCGGCCCCTATAGCCCCACTGTGCAGTTCAGGACCCTGCCTCTGGACCAAGGTAGGATCCCTCCCCCTTTACGGCTTCACCAGGAGAGAGAGAGAGGGGGGGACAGAGAGGAGAGAGGAGGGGCTACAGCTTTGATTTTAACTGAGGGAATAGTTTGAGGTACGCTCAGCCAAAGGTACCGTACTGTACCTCTCCTTTCGCTCTCTCAGTTCAGTTCACGCCAGCAGAAGCTGGTGCTTCGTTAAAAGGTAAGGTGCCAGTATTGCAACAGCCCGGTTAAGTCACCCAGTCAGACCACTTTAAGGGCGAGTTAGAGAGCGGATGTGCAGGTAAGATGTTTGTGTTTGTTGCGTGTTGAGTGTTGGAGGTGACATGGGGTGACCATAGGGTTGAGTGTTGGAGGTGACACAGGGTGACCGTAGGGTTGAGTGTTGAAGGTGACACAGGGTGACCGTAGGGTTGAGTGTTGGAGGTGACATGGGGTGACTGCAGGGTTGAGTGTTGGAGGTGACATGGGGTGACTGCATGGTTGAGTGTTGGAGGTAAAAACTGGGGTGACATCAGGGTTGAGTGTTGGAGGGGACACTGGGTGACCGTAGGGTTGAGTGTTGGAGGGGACACAGGGTGACCGTAGGGTTGAGTGTTGGAGGGGACACAGGGTGAGAGCAGGGTTGAGTGTTGGAGTTGACACTGGGTGGTTATAGGGTTGAGTGTTTGAGGAGGCGCAGGGTGGTTATAGGGTTGAGTGTTTGAGGAGACACAGGGTGGTTGTAGGGTTGAGTGTTTGAGGAGACACAGGGTGACTGTAGGGTTGAGTGTTGGAGGTAAAACTGGGGTGACATCAGGGTTGAGTGTTGGAGGGGACACAGGGTGACCGTAGGGTTGAGTGTTTGAGGAGACACAGGGTGACTGTAGGGTTGAGTGTTGGAGGTAAAACTGGGGTGACCGTAGGGTTGAGTGTTGGAGGGGACACAGGGTGACCGTAGGGTTGAGTGTTGGAGGGGACACAGGGTGAGAGCAAGGTTGAGTGTTGGAGTTGACACTGGGTGGCTATAGGGTTGAGTGTTTGAGGAGGCGCAGGGTGGTTATAGGGTTGAGTGTTTGAGGAGACACAGGGTGGTTGTAGGGTTGAGTGTTTGAGGAGACACAGGGTGACTGTAGGGTTGAGTGTTGGAGGTAAAACTGGGGTGACATCAGGGTTGAGTGTTGGAGGGGACACAGGGTGACCGTAGGGTTGAGTGTTTGAGGAGACACAGGGTGACTGTAGGGTTGAGTGTTGGAGGTAAAACTGGGGTGACCGTAGGGTTGAGTGTTGGAGGGGACACAGGGTGAGAGCAGGGTTGAGTGTTGGAGTTGACACTGGGTGGTTATAGGGTTGAGTGTTTGAGGAGGCGCAGGGTGGTTATAGGGTTGAGTGTTTGAGGAGACACAGGGTGGTTGTAGGGTTGAGTGTTTGAGGAGACACAGGGTGACAGTAGGGTTGAATGTTGGAGGTGACACAGTGTGACCGTAGGGTTGAGTGTTGGAGGGGACACAGGGTGACCGTAGGGTTGAGTGTTGGAGGTGAAACTGGGGTGACATCAGGGTTGAGTGTTTGAGGAGACACAGGGTGGTTGTAGGGTTGAGTGTTTGAGGAGACGCAGGGTGAGAGCAGGGTTGAGTGTTTGAGGAGACGCAGGGTGGTTGTAGGGTTGAGTGTTTGAGGAGACGCAGGGTGATGGCGATGTGTCTAAATCATCTGCACTGCCTGTTTTTTAGCAGTGTTTGCAAAAAATTTTCGCGTGAAAGCAGCGATGAAGACATCGGTCCTTCTGACGTGGGAGACACGCGAAAACTATAACCCGTCCCAACCTTTCACGGTAAGAGCTCCTTCACTGCGCTGCCTCAGATCCAGTTAACTAACTATCATCTCACTCCACTAAATTACCAGCGTGAACGTGAATATTTACACTGATCAATGCTAGTTAAACTCTGAGTTCAGAACTACAGCTTAGGCTATCATCGCTGGTGAAACATCGTACTGTATTTCAGTTGTACTTTCCATGTCAGTCCTGTAAACCGAATCATTAATCTTGGTATGTGGCAGTTGACCACGATGCTCTCATTAAAAAAACAAAAAAAAAACAAAACATTAGTTATATGTACAGTATTGAAGTCAGTCATACGCTATGAAAAACAGTCATACGGATGTTAGGCCATCATACAGTATTTTAGACATACAGCATGTTAAACAGTCAGGCAATATGTTAGACAGTCATACTGTATGTAAGACAGTCATACAGTATATTAAACAGTCGTATGCTTTGTTAGACAGTCATACGGATCTATTTCTCGCCTCGTAGATCCTCTATGACAACGGGCAGAGTGTGGAGGTGGACGGGAAGCTCACGCAGAAGCTGATCACCAACCTGCAGCCGGAGACGCAGTACTCCTTCCTTCTGACCAACCGCGGGAACAGCGCGGGGGGGCTCCAGCACCGCGTGACCACCATGACGGCGCCGGACGTCCTGCGCACCAAGCCCTACCTGATCAGCAAGACCAAGTCCGACGGCATGGTGACCGTGGAGCTGCCCGCCGTGAAGACCACCGAGAGAGTCAGGTGAGCGACCTCAGCCCTCCTATCAGCAGTGCAGGCTTCTCCTTTCATTAATCTGCAACGTCCAGGGGCGGCAGTGTTGTATAATGGCTAAGGAGTTGGTCTTGTAACTTAAAGGTCGCAGGTTCGATTCCCTGGTAGGACACTGCCGTTGTACCCTTGAGCAAGGTACTTAACCTGCATTGCTTCAGTATATATCCAGCTGTATATTAATTGGATACAATGTAAGTCACTCTGGATAAGAGCATCTGCTAAATGCCTGTAATGTAATGTAATGTCCAGCATGACCGAGAGAAAGCAGGTGCCTTCTTTCTCAGTACGTCCGTCACCACGGCGATCGACTTGTGCTCCGTTCATCCAGACGCACGTTTGTTTACCGGTCGGCTCATTCCCAGATCTCTCCGAGACTCAGCGGTCGGGGGACGAGGCCCTTTCTTCCCCCGCGCTGCGTTAAACTCCACATGACCGGGCCGAGGAGTGGCTTATTAAAAGCCACCTGCAGCATCCTCAGATATCCGCCAAGAACGCCGGCGCGTTTCCCAAACTAGAATCGGCGCTTCAGAACCCCGTCCCGCGTTTTGATCTCGTCTCCCCCTGCCTCAGGACAGGCGCCTGGACACCCCTGCCAGGACTAAACTAATTAATTCCCCTTCTCCACCGCCATTTTGGCTCACCGACTGCACCAGCTACACAGCATCCAGCTGCCAAGCGAAGTGCGGGAGGAATCATAATCATCGCAGTGCTCTTGTTACGTGAAAATCCTCATAAGAGTTCGGCTTTCCGTGAGGTGGCTAATTCATTCTCGTTAAATTCACTGATCACGCTGAATTCGCTGATTATGGCTCAGATGAAAATCCACATGGACGAAATTAATTGAAATGGGTTTTTAAAGAATAAGAACCACGCAGCACTCATCCTACTCTTTTGTGGGTTTTTCTCCCGACCGTGGTTGACTCCTCGACACGACCCCATCATCCAGCCGCACGAGCTCCCTGTTTCCATAGGAACGGGCTCACCTGTACGGCCCGGCTGCTGGTTGTGTAATGCTCTCTGGCTCTCGCCTGAGGCACACCTGAACACTGCTGTGCGCCCTGCTGTCCCACCGTCACATGACCCAGCCTGTGCAGAAATCTGTCTGGCAAAGCCGTCAAACGGAATTATATCTTCTGCGTGCTTGCAGCCAGCCGAGAGCTTATTTCCATTCTGTCCTGCATATTTCAAGCTCTGCTTCTCTGCTTTTTTTCAGTTTACTTGCACACGGTTTCATTGCAGCGTTTGTTATATTCAAATGAGCCACTCTTTTCATTGTTTTAACCAAATGAGCCAGCTGGAGAGCTGGAGCCTGCAAGGATTTCAGCGTAGAAAAAGAAATGCTCTTTGTGGTTTGTTAAAGAATACAATTTGTTTTATACATAATAAAAAAAGATAAGGAATGCTGTTTCTGTCTCTCTATTGCAAAAGCATTAATTATCAAAGATGCTAAGCTTTATTTATTATGTGAATGGCGAAAGGAAACACACAGCTATCTGCATATCTAGCCTCTCTCTGATCTGAACTAATGGTAGAAATGTATTATGTGTAATGTTCTTACAAAAATGCTGCCCCACAGCTTTAACCAGAGGCATGGATAGGAATTCTGGGCCCCCTGAAAGAATGCTGCTCTGCCCCCCCCCCCCCCCCCCCCAAGCTGAGGACCCCTAGAATCTTCACTGTCTCCCCCCCCCTAACAACTTCCCTGGGTCTTAACTGCATGAAGGAAGAATTTTAAAAAAAACAACCCATTCAGGGCGGCTCTGTGTCTCTGTCTCTCTTGTTTTTAAGGGGCTACTACGTCGTGGTGGTGCCACTGAAGAAGCAACGCAACGGAAAGTTCCTGAAGCTGTGGGACAGCCCCGACGACATGAACCTGGAGGAGGTAGCGTTAGCGGGCTCTTCTGTAGCCGTGTTTCATATCAGAAGGGAAAAAAGGTGGCAGTTAATACACATCGCCAGGTACTGTTACCTGGTGGACGGGGGGGGGGGGGGGTCTGTTCACATGGGAACGATGACAACAACATGCAAACTTTACAACAACAGAAAGGTATCAAATCCATAACCGTAACAGACACCTACCACACTATAGCGGTAAGACCTGCCTGCCTGTATGCCCATCGCCCGCACTCAGTCGACTCTCTCTCCTTAACTGTAATTCAAGATGGAATATAGTTTAAGGCTTTGTCTTCATTAACAGACAAATGGTTGATTCAGTCCAGGCCTTGAGATAGGATCAAATCACAGCCCCAACCATGAGCAGGCGGTGGGCGTGCACGAGAGGAAAGTTGGTGCAAATTACTGGGGAAACTCCCGACGGGTTGTTTGGCCAGAAATATTTGGCGTAACTTGCTTTGAAATCTGCCTGCGCTATCCTTCCAGCAAAATGCTGCAAAACCCAAAACCAGCACAAACCCACACGATTCCGCTGTTTGTCAGAATCCGGGTGTGGGGGTGAGGGGTGGGAGCTGTGAATGAACCCGGTGATCCCCTTGAACCCTGTGAACCCCTATTTGGATCCACCAGTGCAGGAGCCATTTTGTCTCTCTGCCTGTACATGTGGCTGGAACTGCGAGTCACTGTTCATACAGCCCGTGATCAAAAACCGCTCTTACTATATTACTACGAGCACATGGAGTGACAGACAGCTGTCATGTTTAGATTCCAAATATGATCCTTGCTTGGTCTCACTTTGATAAGATTTGCACACAAAAATGCCAATCACATATCAGGAGTTAAAGCAATCTTTTTTTTAACTTGCATTAACAGATTTAATATCTAAAGTACGCTCACATGTGCTTATTGGGTCTCTGAGCAGAAGATGCAAGGAGAAGTCCACACTGTTCCCAAACAATCCTCATATCTCCTCATTTACATACAGCTGACACTGTTTCACTTCCGAGGCAGCGTTTACGATGCCCCCGAATTGCCCAACGGAGAAAAACATTCCAGTATCTTATCGTTGTAATGCAGGGCTGCTTTCCGGTAAAGCCTCCCTGTGCCTCACAATGTCAGCGTGGGCCCTGTGGACAGGGACACCTGTACCGGCTAATCTGCTACAGACACAAAGAGCGCAGCTTCAGTAAGCAGAGTATTAACGAGCGTAATGCTCAAATTCAGAACGTGTTTCAAGCACTGAAATCTCTAGATGTCTCGATATCTCCTGCTGGAAGGGGGCTTTCTACAGGTGCACCAGTAAAATCCCCATTAATGACACCTGTGGTGGAAGCACACACAGCATGCACAATGGCAGTAATTCCTCATTCATGTTTAGTTTCATAATTATCAGACATGTCAATATGTGAACCATTAGGAATTATCCATTTACTGTCCGTAAATTATCCATTTTTAATGCAGTATATAATGATAATAATACTATGAATATTGATACAACTACTACTAATACTATTGCTATTATTATCATTATTATCATCATATATGTACTGTATCATTTAACTTCTTTAAAATATTTATCAAATTTTAAAGAAGTTTTCCATGACCGTGTTCATCTTCTCTCTTCTAAAGTGAGAGAATAGACCTTCTTTCTTCTTGAAATGAAATGAGTGTGTTGCAGCGGCACAGCTGGTGAGAAATTTCGGGACTGCCGTCAAAGTGTGATTGATGACGACGCGTCCCCCCCCCCCCCCCCTCAGAATTTATGTGTTTGTCAATATTTGCTCTCACCTTTCAAAGTTTTCCCAAGGGCAGGGAGTTGGGCGAAAGGCAGGAAGTATGATTTAAGGCCTTTATTAGTACGTGTGCCTCTTCACCTGTAGTCCTCCGTGGGCAGAGAGAAGCTCAGCCTTTCATCACTAACGCTGCTTCCTACGAGTTTTAGGAATTATTTAAATCTGAAATCTGCATACCTGAATGCTATGTTTGCAGCTTTGGAACCGAGTAAAGTGCACCTGCTGATGATTTGTGCATTATTTTTTGTAATTCTTAGTGAAATAAGCCAGTATTTACATTATGTGACACACATGATATTTAATATGCCTGATTTATAATGTATAGCTTCATGAGAGAAAAATGTAAATGCATTGGTTTTTTTAAATCGAGTTTTCTCTTTCTCTTGATGCTGACAGTGAAAGTCTTACTCCATTAATGTTTCCCAGCTGCTCGGTGCACTGTTTATTCACACAGCACATGCCTGCTGAACGCTGTTGTATTAGTACTCTGTACAGTTCCTTTTAAATTAATGGATAACAATATCCCCATTCAAGGGGGGGTGGTAAATTGTTTAATAGGTTATCTGGTCTAATTGTGTACACACAGGAATAATCGAGTGATCCCGTCTCCGGGTTTATAAACCTCATTAAAAGCGCTCGCGGTCTTTCGTCCCCTTTTGTACGACGCGCTGATTGGAGAAGGGCCGGGAGGCGGACAGCCACGCGCTGATTTTTTGATGTTGTGTTGTTCTGGCATTGTGCTGGACGCCTAAGGGCCCTCACCTCCTTTTCGAGTCTGCATTAGCGTAACGCACTGCTGAATTACAGAAGGTTTTCCCGGGGAGATAATCAGCTTGTGTTTGTTTTGCTTCGTACGTAGACATGTAGCCCAGAGAGATTATCTTCTTATTTGTTCCCTGTTTCTGTTGTACCTCCCTGTGTTTAACTACAATGCTTTACCTACGTTGGATACCTTAAGAAACCAGGTCAATGCAGGTGAACTCTCACTTTGTGCTTATTATTACTGCAGATTCCATATACATATTAAACAAGAAAACAGACAGTGTGTGTTTTGTGGAAATTCCTGCCTTGTTTTATTGTTGAACGCCAACGTTTTATCTCCCAGCTTCCGAAAAAAGACTTAACAGCAACCAGACCTTCTTATTTAACCGATTTGAGCCGTCACCGGAACCCCACAGTTTTGAAAAGTTGAACAAGTTCCTGGACAGAGTTTTTGTCCACTGTAACTTCCCTATAGATCCAGCGTTCTGTAAGTGACAGTTTGTCTGGTCTCCCTGGCGATGAACAGTCGTTAAAAAAAAAAAAAAAAAAAAGCAGGGCTCTGTCTCGTTGGTCCTGGAGACATGGTGTGACAGGCAGTCACCGCTGCGTGACAGTGCGATGTGGCGGGTGACAGTTTCTCCCCGAGATTGACGCGGTGTCAGACTGCGAGATGTCCACTGATAAAGTGAGCGCGGACCCAGAGAGCGGCGGTGACAGCATCCGCCCGGCGTCCGCCCGGAGCCAGGCGCACGCCGCCGATCGATCCGCGAGCGTGATCACGACGATCGCGAACCGGTCCTGTTTCTGTGTGCGCGGAAAGATACCGCCAACCTCTTAATGGAAAATCTCAGAGCTGGAAATCAGCTTGTCTACCGAAACACACAAACAACAAATATTCTTCTGTCCAGAGAGGCTTTTGGAGGGCTTAAGGAATATATGCATTTTTGTGATTTGCAAAACCTGAATAAATTTGTATACGGTTGGTTAAAGAAAAGATGGATAGATGTCGGCTTGAGTTCATAACATTAATGTACTGTACAAGGCCAGTGCGAGGAGGCAAACAGTAGAAGAAATCTTGCTTCAACCCACTTCATCAATCATTGATCTCTTTGTGTCTCTGTATCGTGTCTTCAGATACTAGATGCAGTTTGTGTCAATACTTTATTTAATACTTTATTATTATTATTATTATGATGATGATGATGATGATGATGATGATTATCATTATTATTATTGATCGTGGTCATTTTTCCCCTCACCTGTGCCAGTTGCTGAAGGAGATCAACAGGACGAGCCGAGCCCTTCGGTTGCGCCGGCAGGCGGAGCCTAGGGCCTACATCACGGCCTACTTCAGAGACCTCCCCGGCGAGTTCACCCTGGGCGACGGGAAGCTCTACGGCGACTTCGAGAACAGGCCCCTCCAGAACGGGCAGGAGTACGTCTTCTTCGTCCTGGCCGTGCTGGAGATCTCCGAAAACGTGAGTCTCTGTCCGCCTCAACTCGACTCGTCCTCCGGGCCTACGGCTCAAATCTTGAATCTCACACCCCCTCAGGTGAGCCTACCTGGGGGATTCAGTTACCTGTGATTCAGATTTGATGGAAGTCTCTCTTTTGTTTTTTGTTTTTTAGTGTGGTGTGTTGCGTTATGAATGGAAGTACAATGTTCTGTATTTCCTTCAGTGTACATTACTTTCCAATTTTTCGAGGCCAATGTCAGATGGTGGCTGATATATTTCCTAATGCAAAAACAGAAGTCTTGATCTTAATGATCTCATCTTTATGATTTTGTTCCTTATCAGTTAGGTCTGAATGTAAAACACTCATCATAAGATGAGCATAATCAGAATTACAATGTATTTTGTTTATTGTTTTTGCTGTAAAAAATAGTCTGTGTGAAACAGCTGTCAAATCAAATCAAATCATGGAGGGTCGCCGTGACTACTGGTTTCTCATGTGTTCCTGCACTTCAGTGCTCAATTTAAGTCATTGACTGGCTGAACAGTCTGCACACCTCGCTTCCAAGGCATAAATTGACTGCTGATTGAAAGGAAATCACAAAACCCAGCAGAGACTGCAGCCCTTCAGGACTGGAATTTTGAGACCCCTGATCTGAAGGCTGTTTTGGCCTCACCGCGGAAGTGTCGGGACGGGCATTTTTGTGAAATTGTGGGGTTTATCCCGGAGTCTCATTGTGCTCTCGTCTCTGTCCCGCCCCAGACCATGTACGCCACCAGCCCCTACTCCGATCCCGTGGTGTCCGCCGACATCGACCCGCAGCCAATCGTGGACGAGGAGGAGGGGCTTATGTGGGTGGTGGGGCCAGTGCTTGCTGTGATCTTCATCATTTGCATAGTCATCGCCATCCTCCTGTTCAAGAGGTAAAAGGACTGACAGCCTCCACATTTATTATTATTATATTATTAAGCCCTTTATTATTGTTGTTGTTGTTGTTGTTGTTGTTCTTCTTCTTCTTCTTCTGTCCTGTGTTCCGATGTGATGTCACACCCTGGCAGTGTACTCTGTATCAACAGACAGGGAAAACTGCTGCTTTGGAATAAATTGAAGCAGAAAACTACATACAGCTACATAGAGGGACTTAGCATAATATTTAAATTATGCTCCTTGCTGGCATAAGAGTGTCAAAAAATCCCCCAAAAAAACAGCAGCAACAAAAAAAGAGCCAGTGAATTGTACTCTCTAAGGTAATGTATCTGCAGATTTGCTGTAAGCAAATGAACAGTGTGCCGTATCAGAGAGACAAACTGCTGCAGTCCCTGTTCTGCTGTACCTGGAGAGGACAGCTAGGTCCCCTAAGCCTGCTGTAGCTCAGCGGAATTGATCATAGTGGAACAGCTACCATGAGCTGTGATTATGGGGCACAAAGGTCATCCGGTTTGTGACATCCCTACGGGGGGGCGGGGGGGGGGCTTTGGCGGTTGGTTGGCGGGCGTGTTCCAGGTCTTTGTGCACGGGTGAGCGTCATCGTGAATAACCGCGGTGCTTTTGACAAACGGTTGCCTTTTCTTCGATCGTCCGCGGCCCTTTCATATTCACGCGCGCGGTTTTTTCACGTTTCCGCGCTGGGCGCGGGAGAGAGAGAGGAGAAGGTCACGGGGGTCATTATTGAAGCAATAAATATTAAACGCCAGCTTCCTCCCCCCCCAAAACCGGCGGCGAGATATATACAGTCAGCAGTCAGATGTTTATCTCCGTTTCGATTAAAAATCCATTTACTTACCCATCAGTCAGGTTTTGGCTCTGTGCCAGGGGATGCTCTTCCGCCGGAGCCCTGTGCCTTCTGGAGCTCGCTGCCAGAAAAGCAGAACATTTCTGCGGGTTTTGTTACTCTGAAAAACCCGTCACATTTGGGCTGTGTGCGAGCCAGGAGAGGGCCTTCATCAACAGCGCAGCGCACTGTTCTCATTCCGCTTGCATGCTCGTTTTTCTACGAAGCACCACGTTTTAATCAGAATACATTAAACCGGCATATTTCACACCCATCTGTTTTATTTTTTAATCTTACTGATCACTGATCTACAGATGAAAAGCTGACTGCCGCCTTTTATTTACCTCGCCTGAGGTGCGGCCTGGGTTTAATATTTACGGATGATGGATGGATGGAGATAAATGGAAAACTTGAGCAATTGATCAAATGTTTGATTTATGAAACGCTTGTAAACATACTGTTAATTCTCATTTGTTTTGACAGCCGCATTTTGGACTTGCTTTTGGAATTGCTTTAATGTTTGTTCCTCTTTTAAAAATCCCGTATTATCTTGTGTGTCCGTTAAAGAAGGAAGCAACTGCACTGTGATGCAAATGAAAGAGCATTCCAGAACATCCAGACAAAAGAACATTCTAGAACACTGAAACATGCAAACACACAAACAGAAGAACATTCCAGAGCTTGTCCACAGAGAAAGCATAATTGCTGTCGGTAATCAGTCACCCCCGGCTGTTGGGTTGAGTGTTACATTATGAAGCGAAAGCAAATCCGAACTGCTGTGTGAACCAAAATCAATTTCACTGTGCGTGGCTCATTACTGCTGCTGTTAGCTCCCTGTTCCCTGTTACGCTACGATTATTAGCAACGATCCACCTTTTTCAGTGTGCCCTCGCCACTTTTCCTACGAGTTCAACAGCCTGTGCAGAATCAGCCCGTTGTCATAGTGACCGATTGTGCTTTCTAACGCCTCTCCTTTATTTCCCTGTCACTCACGAACGGATCAGCAAACCAGACAGGTAAGAAACCGCAAGCCCCGCCCCCCCCCCCACCGTGCGATCCCATTTCTCCCATTTCCCCTCAGAGCCCAAGTCATTTCACAGGCCCATTCCTCCACACCTCCCGGTTTTGAGGCTGTCTCCCGGTCACACCTCCCATTCCCCCCTCCACCCCCCGCCCCGTGCTCCTCTGTGCTCCCCTTCTGGTTTTTGTGAAGGCCCCGCTTTGAGGGGGGCGTTAGACTCAGCGAGGGGAAAGGGGTCAACCCTGCTCCCAGACCCTGTTCAGCCTCAACAAGAGTACCATACAATGAGCCATTTTTATGCCCAGTTTTTAGTCAGAACGTTGATTCGGTTAATATTTAAAATATTTCTGAACGACAATGGGGTGCTTCAAAGGTGCGGGGTTCCACAGTTATAATTATATGAAGAGGGTAGCGAAAGTAAGAAGGAGTACAACAGCTGTCTCTGGTGTCCATGTGACAGAATGCACTCTCATAAATCATGTCCTTTGGTCTGTGTATGTATTCAAGTGCAAATGATATATATATGATATATGCTCGCAATTTCCAGCCATTCAGTTCTCTAGTCCTGTCTGACAGGACTTTGGGCCGCTTAAAATTATTCATCGTGCCAGCCATTTGAATTTCACTGTAATGAGTAAAGTGCAGTGACACGGCGGCCATTTGCATATAATCCAGACAGCACACTGAGCTCCATAGGGCCGACGTAGGCGTAAATTATATACTGTCTGTGCAATGCCACATCATCTAAATTGACCCTTTTTCTGGAGCCGCTATTTCACATTTTTCCAACCGAGTGGCCTGATTTCAGTAAAGTTTTTGGCTCACAATTAAACACGAGTGTTAATCTTTTTCCTCGCGCAGTTTGGCGAGCTTCGTTTGACCAACCGAAATGAAATAATCGCTCACACTGATAAAAGTAATGTGCACATCTGTGTGTCGGAGTGTGTCGGAATGTTGATTGGATCCCCGTCTGTGACATCACAATCAAATTTCCCCAGTGGCTCGGAACTGATGCTCCTTCGAAGCAAGTTCTCCTAGCAGGAATATACACACACGTTCATTTTGTTTTGCCTCCAAATCACATGACCATTCCTGTCCCCTCCATGAAATATTCATTCTGCTGTGATGCCGCGGCCCTTGGAGATGCTCAGTCCTGAAGAGGTCTGAGATAATCACAGCTTGGCTACTGTTTTGAGTGCTCTTCAAGCACCGCTTAGATTCAGGATTTTTTTTTCTCCTTTGCTTGTTATTCCTATTTACCATATCAGAAGCTGACCATTTTCTAACGTATGGGACCGCTGTGTCTGACTAGTGGGATAGCAAGAGGGTCACAATGCCATTATCTACGTATGTCTTGTGATTTAATCTGTAGTGTTGTTCATGAATTCTTAAATAATTGAATCATTGAATCCTGTTAACTGACTTTGTGTAGCATTATTGTGGCCACTGCCTGCTATCTGCGAATGCATTCTTTCGGCTGAAGACCACTGGACTAGCGGTCTTTCTGTCAGCATAAAATTTGGTGCCGTCTGTTGGTTATAGGATTTAGGTTTAATTGTGTGTTTTTTTTCCTTAAGGCATTCGAGAAAAGAATTGCGTAGGGATTTTTCCATAAGCTTTTGTGCTGACCGCTTGGCCAGCTAAGGGAGCTCATGTCCATACACTGTGTACATGCAGAACCATTCAGGCTCTGGCTTTAGCAAGGCTGGCTTATTATTCTATGTGGAGGCTCTGCCGGGGCATTTGCATATGCTCTGTAATATTTCTCTCAATAGGATCAGTTCTGTTTGACAGCATCCTCCATCTTAACCACCCTTGTTTGTAATTGCTTTTTATTGTTATTGGCCTCATTGCCATTGTTACTGTTTCCATTATTAAGGATTCGGTTACGCGGACCGTTCATCCGAAAGAAGGCTGACTCTTTTATTTAAATTAATGAGAGTGTGTAATCTCGTCTCTTTTAAAAGTTTATCCTCTGCTGATCTGCTCTTCCTTAACAACTGTGTGTGTGTGTGTGTGTGTTTGTGTGTGTCTTCTCATTTACCGTTATGCAGGTTTTATAATTAAAGTTATGTTTATCTTGTGAGCAGTGTCCTCATCATCATCATCGTTTCCATCGTCTTCATCATCATCATCATCATCATCATCATCATCAGCAGCAGCAGTAGCAGCATTGCGCTTAATGTCCGTTTGCTGTGATTCCTGTAGGAAAAGAGCAGAGTCTGAAGCCAGAAAGGGGAGCCTTCCCAACAACAAGGAGCTGCTGTCCCATCATCCCACTGACCCCGTGGAGCTGCGACGACTCAACTTCCAAACGCCCGGTAAGATCCCCCCCACTCCCCCCCACCCCCCGAAACGCCGCATACTGCCCTCCCTGTGGCCCCACATCGCCGTCTTCAACCAACCAGCAGACCCCCCCCCCCCCCCCGCCCCAGCGAGCTCATGAACACTGGGATTGATCTGGTGTTAAAATGGGAATGATTCTGCCATCAGTTACTTCTCAGAGGAAGGAAGGAAAAGACTAATTGGATGTCGTTTGAGCCTTTCCTGTAATTGCGTGTGCCTGTATGATGCATGCGTCTCACGGAGTGTCACAGAGACCTGTTAGATTGGCCCCTATATACCCTGCTGCATATGAGTGTGATGGGGAGAGCTGACAGTTACAGACCTCCGGATGACGGGTGATGTCCATTAGAACTGTGAGCGCGTGGCCAGTGTAGAGGATGGCGGGTTGGCGGGAAACAGAAGGGGGGGGGGGGGGGGTTCTCGGGGGAGCACGGCGTCGTGGCGACTGTCAGTCGCGCATGTCTCCGGCGGCGGTGTTGGCGGCCGGCTTGCGAGCTGGTCCCGCGGCGGCGCGGCGGCGTGTAACGAGGCCTCATGGGAAACGCCGCGGTTATGTCTGAGACCGGGCGGCCGAGAGACAGGGTGTTGACGCGGACGCTGGGGGGGGGGGGGGGGTGGGGTTGGGGGGGGCCTAGAGAAGCCTCTTCCTCTATGGGCTGTTTGGCCTGATGGGGAGGGAGAGACAGTACGCCACGGAGGAAGCTCGCTACTGAACGCTGCAGGAAAGAGCTTCGCCAGCTGATGCACAATAGCTCAACTGCATCCCCCCCCCCTTCCCCACTCCCCCCCCCACAGTGAATATATGCCTGTTTGAGTATCATTTGAGGGCACGGTGACTCATTCTCTGTGGGCGACACACATGCCACAGTCCCCCAGTCAGATCAATCATCTCAAGTTTCTCCGTCGAGTTCTGATGGCTGTTACGGAGTGGAAAGTGCACTTGGACTGCAGCCCCTTCATGAGTGCATGGGGTCATTTCCAGCTGTGTAACCCCAAGATTCACTCCACATTTTTCCATAACTTTGTATGAGATTCAAACAAACAAATGCACTGAATTGAATTAATTATTATTTAATGAATGTATATTTTTATTATTCATTATTATTATATATCAAGTGAAGACCTGTAATTACAACATGTCTCTTTTGATTTTGCCTGTAGTTTCTCGCAGTCTGAAACTGTATTCATGTAGAAACCACTAACCCTTCGGCTAACATTTTTAACATAGGTCTGCTGCTCCCTCTCTCCGGAGTCCCCTTGCCCTCCTTACCTGCCCAAATCGCCGCTCGTCCCCAGGGGTGCGATCACCATCGCGTTTTCCACCCCCCCCCCTTACCCGCTCAGCTCCGCTCACCGCCACGTTCCTCCCTCCCAGCTCGCCCCTATCGAGCGCCCCGTAGCCGTTGTGTAGGCTTTCTCCCCCCGGTGCGGGCCCTCTCTCCCTGGCGCACGCACACGCGCACTCCACCCCCGGTGCGGGCCCTCTCTCCCTGGCACACGCGCGCGCTCCACTCAGGGGCCGGCCTCGAGTGGCGGCGCGCAGCACGCTCTCCGCCGGCTCTTTGGCGGGAAAGTGGCTCCCACGGCAACGGCGGCTGGTGTGCCAGCGGCCGAAATAGCGCGCAGTCTGAGGAGGAGACCGTGGGCGTGTTTGAAGAACTTTAAATGAAAAAAAACAAAAAATAAAATGGCGTGAGATTCCTGTGAAGGAAGAACACACACACACACACATACATGTGCACACACGCGTGCACACACACACACGAGAACACATGCGTGCACGCACACACACACACACACCATTGCATGACCAGTTCTATGTTATGTCCATCTGCTACCATCCTAAGTACACGCAGCACAGTCAGGGTTGTCAAAATTCACATTTTAACGTCACACACAGGCAGTGTGATCTAGTTGATTTTAGCCATTTTTCATCAAATATGAATGCATTTTTATCTAAAGAATATGACGATTTTAACCTCCTGACATCTGTCTCCACAAACAGAAAGGGGCAAAAAGAGGGAATTATGGTAAAGTTAACCTCTCCAGAGTTAGCAACGCTAACGTCACCCACGAGGTTGTGATGTGTGGGGTCCCCAGTGCTTTGCGTGGGTGAAGACGGAGATGTTTCCGCGAACTGCACTGTACCTTTGCTGCTTTTCAAATCTGAGAATGCCGAATGTCTTAGCTGCCCTACTTGCAAGCAAACCCCTTCCTGCTTATTTATTTATTGAACTATGTTCATTTTTCTGTTTACATCATGATGTCTCCTCCCTTACCTTCTGAAACCCCCTAACTTTTTTGGAAAACATTTTTGGAAAGCTTGGTCACCCAGTTAATTATGTGGCCGCTTTTTCATTTGCATGGAGTCTCATTATGGTTTCGTAGTTCGCCAAATATTTTTTAATTGTTTGCGTTACTAACCAGCCTGCTGAGGCCAGAGAAACGTCTGGAATGTGCAATGAGAATCTTTACAATTTGCTTCCAACCTGGGATTGATTTGTACTGTCTGACTGGCCTGAATTAGCCTTAATGCTTTTTTTTTTTAATTAATTTTTTTTTATTATTCTTAAATTATGTATGTTTTAAGTTTTTGTTTTAAAAATGTCCGCCACATTGCTGCAGCGTGTACTACCTTTACTGTATGCCGCCATTTCCTCCACAGGTACAGGTGTCTCCGGTTACCCCGGTAACCTCCATACGCCAAGTTAGTTGGTCTTGTTTATGCATACGTCACTCTCTCCTCTTTGGTGTTCTTAAGCCCTTCTTCTGTCTCCTTCCTTTTTTTAGGCTTGTTAGTTACTCTCACGCCATCTAATCTACGCCTTACTCATTTCATCCATTGCAGGGGGTGAAGTGTGGAATGACAGTAATTGTCATTACTTAAAAGCAGATGCTGGCTTCGGGCCTTAACTTTGGGGGTTTTTTTATTATTTTGTTTGTTTGTTTTTTTTTGCCATGCTAACTTTTTCCCGCTGCTTGACGCTAATAACATTTTCTTTCACACCCAGGAATGTTCGCTTTGGACGTATGCTTGGTGACTCTCCATCGGCTTTAGTGGTCATGTGCCGTGAGCATGCGATTGCTTTGAGTAACCTGACTGCCTAACAACTTTCACCTTTCCATTATTACTTTACACACCTGCTGCTTCTGGTAAATCCTCCTTTTTTTCACGTCGACCGCCCCCTCCGGTCGGCTTCCGTCCGTCACTCAAATTGTTCTGCCTCTCTGATTGGCAGGTATGGTCAGCCACCCACCAATCCCCATCACAGAGCTCACAGACCATTTGGAACGGTTGAAAGCGAATGACAACTTGAAGTTTTCTCAAGAGTACGAGGTAAAATTTCCAGTTTTTACATTGAGCTTCAGTGGCACCTAGGATAAGCAAGTAGTGTTGTGTCCTTCAAAAACGACAAACCCATTTTAAGGCCAGATGGATTTTAATCAATCATAGAAGCAAGTCTAATAATATAAAAGTTGAAAAATAAGCTTGATTTTAAAGTTTAAGGCTGGATTGATTGAATCTTGGAAAACTTGTGTCAGAAGTTTTCTCACTTGTTGTTTACAAGTCTATTGAGACACAAACAGTTTTTGATGCTTCACGCAAACAGGAAAGAAAAACAACAAACGCTCTGGGCTATGATGATTTGTGTGGTTTAATAATCAGTATTGTCTCTCAAGCTTGCATTCAAAGTCTCTCTCGTTGCCTAAACTTCACCTACCTGCTCTCTGCAACAGACCCAAGCTTTCAAACACTGTTTTTTTTTGGGGAGGGGGCGAGGTTGGTCCAATGACCCGTTAAATTGTGCCAGATGGTGCCCATGGAAGCTGGAATCCCCCCGGGGTGTGAATGCAAAGTTTGATCTGAAACGGTGGAACATCCTCACCCCAGAACAACAGCTTCACCCCCCCCCCCCCATTTAATTTTGAAAGGGTAACATAGGCTAGGCCCGTCTGAAATTCCTGAGGTGTGCCTTGCCACACACTCCAATAATGAATGTGGGCTTTTTCCTCTTTTATTTTTAAGTTTTTGCCCTCATTGAGTTTGACGCTCTCCATCAATTTCAAAAGATGTGAAAACAGAACAAAAACAAACAAAAAAAACATATGGTTGTGAAGCAGTTAAGGATTCACAAATAGTCACATTTAAGTCTTTGCCTGGGGCAAAACAAAAACAATCAATATAACTGTTTCTCATGCATAATTCCATATATCTGACATGTTATTTTAAACGCTGCGCATTAGTTCCACTCCATATGAGATCATTTCTGTTTGTGTGTGGGTGTGCGGGTGTGCGTATGTGTGTGTGTGTGTGTGTGTATGTATATGTGTGACCAGTAAAGAGAAAGAAAATCTGTTTGTAAATCCAACCAACCTCCTGGGTTTTTTTTTTCTTTTTGTGTGTGAAACATAATAACCCATGATACCCTGTAAAAAAAGAGCTCAGTTAGTAAGCAGTAGATCTTCCAGGATGGGGGTGTGATGGATTCTCCTATGCGGGCCTTGACAGTAATTGTGGTCAGAAATCCAGACGCACATGGCAGCGGGCTCCTAGAAGCGATGGCTATGAAGCACATTGATGCTCACTCCAAAGACATAATTGCGCATTGCAAAAATACTCAAATTGCGTTTGACCTTGTCTCTTGAGCCTGAGCTGCCTGGGCTTCTGTTAAACCCTGGAGAGCGTTCCAACGCTCTCTAATTGCCATGCAGGGACTGAAACGGGAGAATTCCTTCTTCCTGGAGTTGCTTTTCACTCTTGAGAGACCAGATGTGATGGAGCCTTTCTTCCTGTGTGAGGAAACATCTCATGAAAGAGATATATCTGCGTAGCAATCTCCAACTTAAACAGATTTTTAATTTAGCTTGTATTCAAAATCTCTCCCCCTCTTTCTTTCTCTCTCTCTCTGTCTCTCTGTCGTGGGAAAAACTCATTTTTTTAATGGATCGTTTAATCTCAGAGAAACTAAACACGAAGATTGAGGCCTAGGCATTCCTTTTTTCGCAAAATTAAATCTAACCGACATTTATCATAATTGTTGGAAAGAAGCGTAAAAATATGTTCAGCTCCAAAATACCTTGAGGCCTATTTTCATCAATAGGTATGTACTATGAACCATATACTATGTACTGTATTTTCAGTTTGTTAACATGATTTCAACCCAAATGTACTGTATCTTCAAAAGACACTTTAATTCTTACAGCTTATCTTATATATCTGCAATACGTAATTTTTATAAGATGGCGCTGAATAGAGAACTGGGTCGGTTGTTTCAAAATCGCAAAGGTTATACTGTTCTTACCTGGTATTACATTTGTGATGAGGTTTTCAGTTGGTGATTTTAGCATGACTATGTGCAGGGTTAACGTGAAATTTCATATAAAAACAATCTGTATGGTCAGAATTTGAGAAAGTTTGTCTGGGACACAGTTTGTCTGTCCTTCATTTTTTAACAGGTCAGAAACATCTGATCTTGATCATTTAACAAAGCCAGTTAAATGCCCTCATTTAATTTATGTAATTGGATTCTGTTCATGTTTATTTACTGTGTTGTGTCTCTTTGCAGTCCATCGATCCGGGACAGCAGTTTACATGGGAGAACTCCAACCTGGAAGTGAACAAGCCAAAGAACAGATACGCCAACGTCATCGCCTACGACCACTCCCGAGTGCTGCTGTCAGCCATCGATGGTAAACGCGCCCTGCGCCTGATTCGCCTGTGACCGTGCATAGGACTGGAGTTGTCTCAGAGCCTCAGCACGAC
Organism: Anguilla pacifica; assembly: GCA_039654925.1. Classification (NCBI taxonomy): domain Eukaryota; kingdom Metazoa; phylum Chordata; class Actinopteri; order Anguilliformes; family Anguillidae; genus Anguilla; species Anguilla pacifica. The sequence continues at coordinate 3,492,042 of CM077288.1, forward strand.
CCCCCCCCCAAAAGCTGCTCTCCACTCCATCACCAACACCCTGAATGCAGATACCAGTCTCTGCGTAATACGCCTACGAAAGAAAGTAATACACAAAAACGTTTTTATTGGTGTAATCATAAAGTACTGCGGTCGATTGGCGGCCTGTCCAGGGTGTATTCCTGCCTTTCGCCCAATGCATGCTGGGATAGTCTGCCGGCACAGGCCTCTGTATGGTCACTAATATAAATTTGGTGTTTAACAAGCTTGCAGAAGCCTTGTAATTAAAAAAAAAAAATTAAGAATTGCATTTCAATAAAAACAGAAACCAAATTATAATCTGCTTGAGCCAGATAGCTACACAAAAGGAGAGCCAGCGTGCAGTAAAATAGATTTCTGGCAGTGTTTCAGTATTTCAGTGTGTGAAATAAATATATAAAATATATAAAAAATGAAAATAAAATGCATGGAAGAACAGCAAAATCACGCACACACACACACACACACACACACACACACACACACACATAAATGCGCGGAATACCTTCATGCGTTTCATTCCCAGTACAATAGCCACCAATGAAAGGACAGCTTAGCGTTAATGCGGTCCTTTCGCTGAGCGTAAACAGGTCGTCGTTCTCACCAGGTGCTTTGTGTACAGATTGCTACCGGTTTCCAGGGCTTTCCGCTGGCATTTAACAGGGCAGTGGGCTACGGGGATTTCTCCTGCTTATGTTCGGGGCTTATTTATCTATTTAGTAATTTCTCCAACTGTCTTCGTAATTGTTCGATAAAGCCACCTTCCCTGAAATTGTTTTCCGCCTGGGCGGTAAAATGGTCGTGTCCAATTCCCGTCTTGAAATAGATGGATCTCGTTCAACGTCAACTACAGAGCGCAGGTCCGATAAGATACAATTCTCATTAAGCATCAGTTATCCGTAGCCGTGAACGTGAAGTCTAGTTCAGTTAGTTCAGTTCCGTCTAGTTTCAGTTATCGAAATTTAATAGTGTAGTAGTAGCAGTCGAAGTACTGTTTGTTAAAGATAGTCAAAATAAGCGCTTTCCATAGCAAAGTAAAGTCAGATCCGGTAGATCAACAGGCAGACTCTGTGTGAAAGACCAGCTCCTACCCACTGTGACAGACAGGCTTTCAGACGTGACTGCAGCAGGCGCCTTTTATCTTCCTCGTTATTTTAAAGCGCGCCAATTATTATTTTCCCCCCTTTTTTTTTTCAAAAAAAAAAAAAAAGAACTGCCTGAATTCCCTGGCCAAGTCCGCCCACGGAGACCAATCAGGGCTGTTTCCTGCAAATCAGCTACCTGTGAGCGGGAGGAGCAGGCTGGGGGGGAGAGGAGGGCGGTGAGCGGGGATGGGGGGGGGGGGAGAGGAGGGGGGTGAGCGGGGATGGGGGGGGCGGGGTGAGCGGGGATGGGGGGGGCGGGGTGAGTGGGGATGGGGGGGGGGAGAGGAGGGGGGTGAGCGGGGATGGGGGGGGCGGGGTGAGCGGGGATGGGGGGGGCGGGGGGGTGAGTGGGGATGGGGGCGGGGGGAGAGGAGGGGGGTGAGCGGGGATGGGGGGGGCGGGGTGAGCGGGGATGGGGGGTGGGGGGTGAGTGGGGATGGGGGCGGGGGGAGAGGAGGGGGGTGAGCGGGGATGGGGGGGGGCGGGGTGAGCGGGGATGGGGGGGGGGTGCCTGTTGCAGGGAGGGGGTGCTGGGAGGTGTATCCCGTGCATACAGGGCTTATCTCGGCGCACCACGCGTGAGCTGCAGTCCAAACGCTCTGACATGCTGTCAGTACGGCTTCTCCCAGCAACAGGGAAAGATACCGGGGAGTTCATTAATTTATTTATTTAATTAGACATAGACCGCAGTACTGAACAATTCAGGGCCTGAGAGGAGACCGGCTTTTAAATATCGACTGTGAAGGCCCCAGCCCCCACGCCAAACAGAGGCGTGTTTGTTTATTTGCTTGCTGCCGTGTCTCGACGAGAGAAAGACTTTCAGCACAACACCAAGCGTGTGTCTTTTTTTCCAACTCAGACACTTTAGTCATCAAAAAATAAAATTCAGGCAATCATATGGTATCATAATATTTCAAAAGGAGGGGGATAAATGTCATGCCCTTTCAACAGTCTCAGCATCAAAAATATTTGACGGTTGCAGTGACATTTTTCTTTTTCTTTTTTTATGAAGCAATTGACGAAACTGTGCCCCGCTGATATCTGAAAGTACAATGAGCGGCCTGATTAAGACACTCGAGCAGAAGCCGAGCCTACAATCAGCGCGCGTTAGTCACCGCTAAGTGCCTCGAGTGGTCCCGGCGTTGGGGGCGGGCGGGCTGAGCGCCGGAGTGATTTGATAGGCCGAACGGCGGTGGCCTGAGTGTTCGAACCCGAGCAGCATTCTCCGAACCGCGGCTTCTGCTCTGGGCCGCCGCGTCTGCTTTCAGTGTTTGCGGGTCAGGACCCAAAAATAATGGGTATAATGGGTGTGTATGAGGATGAGGTGGGTTCTAGTCCTCTAGGCTATGTTTAATGGGTCCCGAAAAGGGACTAAATTTCTAATTTGGGTCCCAATATTAAAAGGTTTAAATCCTTCCTAAACCTTGTATTTATTTATATTCATCTGCATGGGGTGGAGGGCGAGGGGGATGGGGGGGGGTGGGGTGGTTGTGTAATCATTGAGAGACAGTCAACCCGCAGACTGTGCCACATGGTCTTCCCCTCTACCTGACCTGTAAATAAATAAAGTGTTGAACTTGTTCCTGTCGCGTAGGCATCCCGGGTAGCGACTACATCAACGCCAACTACATCGACGGGTACAGGAAACAGAACGCCTACATCGCCACCCAGGGCTCCCTGCCCGAGAGCTTCGGGGACTTCTGGAGGATGATCTGGGAGCAGCACACTGCCAACATCGTCATGATGACCAAGCTGGAGGAAAGATCGAGGGTAATTAGCCAGCACCTACTGGAAATAGTGCCAACTGAATGTGTGGTGTTGTTGTTGTTTTTGTTGTTCTTCTTCTTCTTCCTCTTCTTCTTCTTACTCTTACTCTTCTTCTTCTTACTCTTACTCTTCTCCTTCTTCCTCCTCTCTTTTTTCTTCTTCTTCTCCTTCTTTTTATTCTTCTTCTCCTTCTTCTTTTTCTCTTTTTTCTTCTTCTTTTCCTTCTTCTCCTCCTCCTCCTCCTCCTCCCCTTGTTAATTATGTTTCTGAAGCCCGCTGATTTGTGTGATCTGCTATTTGGTCTAAACAAGCCCGTGACTCACAGCTGGTGGCTGTCCTTTTGTCCCTATCTCAAGCGTTTTACTGTGCTCTAATTTGCAAGTGAACGGCGGCTTGTTGTTTAAAAGCTAATTAACTAATAAAGGTGAAGCCACAGTCCAGCGCACTCTGGCCCTTCAGGAATGAAACTGCCTCCACTGCAGACAGCCGTGATGTCTCTTTCGTGTTTTTAACATCTTGCCTTTTTAGCTCATGCTATGTTCTTGTTTCATGAATTTCCATTCATCAGATGCCTTCTTATTTCTACTCCAAGGCAAGAAATCTCTCATTTTGTTCCACCAGATAAATAGTCACGCATTCTGTTGCCTTCTTGTTTATTTCTTTTATTAAATGTACATGAATGCAGACCTCACTGGCCCATTCTCCACACTACACGGCATGTTGAATCCGTTATTTTAAAATAGACACATTACATGCAGCACAATATATATATATGTGTATTTTTTATCAAAAAATAATGTGTGGCAAGTGCAAATGGTTCTTAAATAAAGCGCATTGAATTGACGCTGGAGTGTGTCTGAACACATAATTGCATGGTTTTGACAGGCTCCAAATGTTCCCTTTCGCAGAGTTTATAATTGAAATTAAAAGTGGCAATTTGAAGCGGGGACTCAACGAGTGCACCCGATCCGTTCTTTCTTCGCAATTACCTGAGAAGCCCTCGCAGCAGAATTGATTCTTGAGAGACGTTTTTGATTTTGTTCCAAATGTTTTTTTTTTGTTTTTTTTTAAATCGTGCCGTGTCACGTGTTCGAAGGCTTGTTTGTCTTTTTCGCCACAGTTTTTCGGGGATCGCTAGTTTTGCACGTCCTCCCCTGTCTCACCGGCCCCTCTGTATGTGCACTAAACGGGCGGAGCAAGGCCTTGGGCACACCCTCACCAGCACCGCCAGCCAATGGCACGCTTTCATCCTGTTAACTGGCAGCACTATGACGTGATCTAACAAATAAAAATGCTGTTTGTAATAAAAAATAAATTTGGATGTCACCAGAACAGTTAAATGAGCAAAAGTGTGATTTATTTACTGTTGGGTTGGTTGGGCTGCCATTTTACAGGGTTAAGCACAAATTTTGATGTTGATTTGGTGTACAGTCATATGCATTGCAGCTTGCAGCCTACACAAATGACTCATGGTTTACCCAAATAAGCATTTACATCTACATTTAGGTATTTAGCACATTTATATTTACTTTTAGGCATTTAGCCACCAGTGCGACTTACAGAAGTGTCTTCTGATGCATAAGTGCAGGATCAGTATGATGAGAAAGCAGGACACCGATAGCTGTCGTTTCGAGAGCAAAGGGCAGAAATGTGGTATGGGGTTGACGTGTGTTGAAAAATGCTGTTTATATCACAGTCCAGTAATTTTTAATTGCGCAATGAGAGAACGTGTTTCTTCATGACCAGGTAAAAAGACAGTTTGGCTTCATGCTGGTCATTCTACTCTTCAACAATCATTTCAAATCATAGCATTAGCTATATCATTTGCATATTTCTTGAGTTAAATCAAGTCTTGATCCATTTACCGTTCATTCTTTTTTTTTTTGATCATATAAGTGTTGCTTTTTAAGTTTGAGCTGTCTGGCCTTATTTAGTAACTTTTTGTGTATATTAGGAAAACGTATGGGTTTGCAGACAGTCTGTTTTCAGAAGGCTATTATTTACACCGGGCATTAATTTGTTTCCACTTGGCAGTGAAACAGTAATACCGTAATGGAGCGCTGGTTTATTGGTTGTTCGCTGGGCAACGAAACAGTATAATCACAATAAACTAGCATCTTAAACGCGATTCGAAAACGGCAGTTAAGGCCGTAATTATGGAGTCTGTCAGTCCAATAAATAACGTCGTCTGGATCAGCGGAATGTTCCGGGCTGTTCTCTCCAGTGTGAAAGTGTATAAATCAGCAGAATCAGCTATTGGCAGTCCATTTCCCTCTGCTCAAATGGGCTATTCCCAGAGACTTAGGGAAGACATACTGCAAATACCCTGCAATATGTGCTTGTAATGAAAACGGCAGTCAAAAAAAAGCTTTTTTTCTGAAACCGGCTAACGGGCTAGCAGATGGATTCACGCAAGCGGTCTTGCTGGGTTCTTTTTTCTTTTTTTTTTCTGGTGAATTTTCTTTTAATTGTACATGCATACTGATGTGCTTTTATTTAATCTGCCCCAGGTTAAATGTGACCAGTACTGGCCCACGAGAGGGACAGAGACGTACGGCCTGATCCAGGTCACGTTGCTTGACACGGTGGAGCTAGCGACGTACTGCGTGAGGACTTTCGCTCTTTACAAGGTAAGTTAACAAGAGAAAATCAGCGTCCTTTCATACGAATCAGTTGGGTGGGTCGGCTGAGTTAAGCTGTGTTTTTTGGCAGGACCGCAACAGCGGGGCCAGCCCTACAAATGCAAATGTCTGTGACTGAGTGACTGAGTGAGTGACTGAGTGAGTGATGAAGTTACACCATTGGTCGGCCGAGTTATGAAGTCACACCATTGGTCGGCCGGTCCAGCCATATACTAGATTTTGACCTGGTCTTGTTTTATTGCTCTAAGTTGGCTCTAAAGTGCATTTAATCCTGTACTCAGATAAAAAAATACACTCGCTATAATAGATTATTATAACAATAGATTCACTTCTTCACCACTCTGCTGAAAACTAAGCTTTCTTCCAGGTTTTTTTTGTTTCATTCTGGTGTTTCTCTCTTCTTTTTTTCTCCCCCTGCAGAACGGATCGAGTGAAAAGAGGGAGGTCAGGCAGTTCCAGTTCACTGCCTGGCCGGACCACGGGGTCCCCGAGCACCCCACCCCTTTCCTGGCCTTCCTTCGGCGGGTCAAGGCCTGTAACCCCCCAGACGCTGGGCCCATGGTGGTTCACTGCAGGTAAAGAGAAAGGGCACTTCGGTCCGCTGTTTACACGCTGCTATGTTTCCTGAAACAACACAATATACGTGCTGGGACTACCGTCGCGGTGCGTCCATCATGAGAATCCGATGATTTTTGTAAAAATATGTTCATTTAATCTCACTGAACATGATTGCAGTGTGTACGAGAGTCAGCTCCTCTCTGCCAGCAGTCCTTGTTTCTACAACTGGCCAACCGTTATCAACAGCGATTGTGACATCATCATTTAGAATGTTCGGTTACGGATGTTCCTGACACGCCCACTGGCCGAACGCGGGAATGGAATACTGACACTAGTGTCTGTGTCTGCGGTCACTCAAAGGGTAGATGAGTCTCAGTGAATCGTTGGCTCCGGCAGGGTAAGCAGGATGACTAATGCCAGCCCCTTCTGCAGCGTCCTCCTTCTCTCCCGTCGCGCGATGTACCGAGACTGTGCACAAACACTCCTGTTTTCCCAGCATGCCCTTGGGCAAACGAATCTCAAACAGATGAAAGAACGACTTCAGATTGCGAGACAGGGTTAGCTTTCCCAGCGTTGTCACTCACAGCGACGTCGAAGCCGAGCCGGGTGACAGCCTCGCTGCCGGGGAGGGGTTAGCTCGGAGGGAAAATGGACGGGATTCGGGAAGATTCAGACGCATGCAGACGTTAAATGGAGTTCCTTGCGGTAGCGAGTTTCAGCTGAATGTCTGTATCTCAGCCATGCGGAATGCGAGAGTCTTTTCAGTCCTTCGGCAGATGGGCCTCCTCATTCTCCTGCCTGTCCGTCAGATAAAGTGCTCCCAAGCTGAAAACCATTAAGGGGGAGAAAAAAACGGTTTTAGTCAATGTTAAAACTTTTAAAAAAAAGTCTTTGCAATGGACTGAAATTTGTGAAGCCACTCTGCTGCTGTCTTATTCTCAAACATAAAAACTGTGTTCAGGGGAGCCATAAGTGTGTGTGTGTGGGGGGGGGGGCAGTTCTAAGGGTCCTCAAAAAATATAAGAGCATAGGATTTTCTGGGGTGGTGGGGCCCAAAGTGAGGCATTTTTGGGCCCAAAATCTCTGGTGGTGCCCCTGGCTGTGCTGTGTGTGGTCCAGCCCAGGGATTCACTTAACATTTGATGTTAATCGATGGGGTTCTTTTGTGCGCAATTAGCGCTACACAGCAAGCGGTCCTCCACTCTCCTTCGTTTTGCCTCCAGTCAATTGAGCGAAGAGATTCTCATGAGCGTGAGACGCACTGACGTCGCCGATGCGTATCTTGAGATATGGATTTCTCGTTGTGCATGAAGGCGCATTTCATCAAATTTTCGATATTAATACCTTTACTTTAGACACCATTACCTCGAGGGAGAGCTTTTCCAGATGAATCCCCGACAGAAAAGGTTCAAGTGGAGGTTATTGTCTTGGCTGCTCCAGCATATACTGTCATTAACATAAACATAATAATAATAATAAGAAGAAGAAGAAGCAGAAGAAGAAGAAGAAGAAGAAGAATTGCACTCAGTTTTGATCCATCTCCTCATTTGAAAAATTAACCAAATTTGGCATATGAATTTTTGCCTGGCGTCTGATTGGTTATCGGATGCACTGGGATGGCTGTTGAAATGCGTTTGTGCGCGGAAGCAGACAGGATCAGCGGGCGATCAGCGGGCGATCAGCGGGCGATCAGCGGGCGATCAGCGGGCGATAAGCGGGCATCGCTGTTCCCGGAAGGCAAGACCCAAGTCAGCTCTGCCAGGGCAGCCATCCGGAGATGAACATGGGAGAACCTGACCGGAACGCAATGAGGTCTTCTGTGTGCATTTACGGATGTGAGACGGCTGACGATGTCGTCGTTTCCTCTCGTGTGTGTAACTGCAGGCTTTGTGTATGAGATTTCAGACAGGGCCAGGAAAGTAAGAGAAAGAGAAGCCAAGAGATACACTAAAATACCTTTCTGTACATTAAAGCAGAGAGGTATTTTAGTGTATCCATAAAATACTACAGTTTTGATGGAATGGACTAAAGTGAGATTTTTCATGTGCATATTTTTTATACGGAACACCGCCATGCAGATGGTTAAGCGTGTGTGTGCTTAATTAACCTACCTGAGGTACTTCAATCAGGGGCAGAAAATTAATTTCACCCACTTGTGTACGGCTGGTGTGGGCCACACCTGAAGTGGTTTCAATTTGTGTGTGTGTGTGTGTGTGTGTGGGGGGGGGGGGGTTTTAAAGCTTTGGACCTCTCACCTAGACAGCAGAGCCATTTAGGCCCGGCTGGAAGAGTGTGCATTAACACAAAGGGACAATGAGATGGCATCTTGACATGAGAGTGCTGTCAATGCAGATTCCCACACTGCGGGTTGGAGGGCCTCTTCACCATTAATTACTGTTATTAGCGAGCACTCTCAGCACACAGCGTATGAAAAAGCCAGCGACACTTCAGCACTGTTATGTATGACGTGATGACGCCTTAGACAAAGCATGACTTGTCATCGACCATGAAAATTGAACCCAGCACTCAAGAGGCCTTTTTTTATTTCAATTATGCACATTTGTGTGTGTGTGTGTGCGTGTGTGGGTGTGCTTCTGTGCAAGTGTATGTGTGTGTACGTATGTGTATGTATGTGTGCGTGCGTGTGCATATGCTTGTTCATATATGTATGTGTACTTGTGCTTTGATCAGGGTGATTGAATGCTTTAGTTTTAAACATCTGGCTAGATGTTTTATTATTATTAATAATTGTCCCAAGTAGTTTTTGAGTTGCGAGGAGACTTCCCAGCTGCTCCAAGTTTCTTGGCAGGACTGTTGAAATGGAATGCAGTGCCGTAGTGAGCAAGTGCATCAGCTAAGATTGATCGCTGCAGGTCAATAAAAAAGACAGGTCCAGCATGCACTGCACTGTGGCAGAGCGGGGTTCTGTCTGGTCCAATCTGCAGCACAATCAGCAACAACTGCTGGATCGCATTACAGCAAAATCCACATCTTGTTTCATAGACTTCACGCAGTTCACACACTCCTGCGCGTTTGTCGTTTTAGCCGCGCGGTCCGCTGTGTGTTTTAGGGACGTCTGTGCCTCTCACTCCTTCAGTCCTCGGAAACCAAAGCGCGTTAGGAGCCAAAGGACCATGTTTGGATTTGTGTGAAAAGCAACTGCCAGCATTCGGTTAATCTGTCTGAGCTGTTTAATTTGAATTTAAACCAGGAGAAACCCGGGAGGTAGCGCAAATAACAAACAAGCGTAGAGGAAGAAGCAGGGTATGTGGCAGGGGGTGGGGGGGATGGGGGGGGTGGCGGGGCGGCAGTAGACCTGTCCCCGACCCCATTCCCCCCCTCCGCTCCCGGACTGCGAGAGCTGCAGTCATTTTCTCCTTCGTGTTGTCGGAGGCCGGTTCCCGCCGAGCGGCGGATGTGATTTCACGCCTGCCTGCCGCGTTCTGCCGCCCCGGCTGTGCCACAGTCGCTTCCTGCTGGACGTGAACCCGCAGCCCCTTTAATGAAACCCAGAGCCGTCTTTTCCACACAAACACGTATCGAGCGCCTCTGAGATGCGACGCCCCTCTGTGGCTCATAAAAAGAGAAATATCCCGCCAATTACCTTCCGTCGCGTCAGAGAAAAACCCGCGCCGTACGTCCGCTGTCTGCCCGCGGCTGAATTACGCTCCAGCGCGCTGTAACAGCTGACAGGCTGAAAGCCCTTCCACAGGAAGCTCAGCCGGCCTGCCGAGCCCAGAGAAGGGCACGCCGCCGGGCCGCGACGTAGCACTGTGTCGTAGCGCTAATCTGACCGTTTGTCCACCGCCGTGTGCTCGCTAGTGCAGGAGCAGGACACGGAGATGGCGGTTTGATCCCCCCCTGTCTACTCGCTAGTGCAGGAGCAGGACACAGAGATGGCGGTTTGATCCCCCCTGTGTACTCGCTAGTGCAGGAGCAGGACACAGAGATGGCGGTTTGATCCCCCCTGTGTACTCGCTAGTGCAGGAGCAGGACACAGAGATGGCGGTTTGATCCCCCCCTGTCTACTCGCTAGTGCAGGAGCAGGACACAGAGATGGCGGTTTGATCTCCCCCTGTCTACTTGCTAGTGCAGGAGCAGGAGATCGAGATGGCGGTTTGTACACCCCTGTCTACTCGCTGGTGCAGGAGCAGGACACAGAGATGGCGGTTTGATCCCCCCTCGTCTACTTGCTAGTGCAGGAGCAGGAGATCGAGATGGTGGTTTGATCTCCCCCTGTCTACTTGCTAGTGCAGAAGCAGGAGATCGAGATGGCGGTTTGTACACCCCTGTCCACTCAATAGTACAGGAGCAGGACACGGAGATGGCGGTTTGTACACCCCTGTCCACTCAATAGTACAGGAGCAGGACACGGAGATGGCGGTTTGGCGGGCGAGGAGGCCAGAGTAGAGGAGACTCAGAAGTCAGCCTGGGAGAGCACAGCTGTTGGCGCTGGGCTCCGTAGAGTGACCCCGAGAGGGTGACTTTGGTGGGAAGGAATTCGGCCATCTGCTGGAGGTGGGGGGGTGGTGCTTATTTGCGTGACCTCAGCAGAGTGGGAGTCTTGGTACCTGGGGTGGGGGGAGGGGTGAGGGGGGGCAGCAGGGAGGGTGGTGGGGGTGGGTATTGGGGGTGGGATTCTTAAAGGACACCCTGACCCGCTCCAGCTGAGCAGCATGGATCTTGTGTGATCTCCACCTCTGGGGGGCCTATGCATGCTGGGGATGGATGTGGTGTGAGAGAAAGTCCATCCAGACAGGCCTGTGAATACTGTATGAGTGTTTAATGTGTTATCATCCTGCATTCCTCACACTGTGTGTTATTGTGATTCTAGGTCGGCATGAGTTAAATTATATTTACTGCTTTTATTGCTCGGCTTGGGAATACTGTTAGGCAGGTCTAGGAGTCCTATTTTTGCTTGTTTTGTTTCTTATTAGGGATAATGACGATAATGAAGAGCACTGCTGTTCACATAACCGTGATCTGTCTTTCAGTGTAAGTTGTTCTGTATGAGAGCTTCTGGTGAAGGAGACCGGTGTGATGTAAGGTAACAGGCTAAAACTGGCTCTCGTTCCTCCACGGTTTGGGGTTCGAAAGCCCGCTGACTTCACCTCGTTAAAACACCAGCCTGGGTCTTCACCCCTCGAGCTACCTTTCGGAAGATTTCCATATTCAGCTGTTCTATCATGTTTGTGTTCTTGGAAATGCTGGAATTGAGGTGAAAGAGCCCATTTTGTTGTGCATCTCTTGTTGGCTGAGGCAGAAATGTACCCCCATGCTACCCATTAATAATATTCATTAATATTTTTGGTAAAGAATAGCTTCAGTGTTCGTGCACTGTGCTCTGAAAGACTAAAGATAAATAGCTATATCTGGGGTACGTCTGCACTAGCTACAATCAATAAAATAGTCCAATTCAGCAAAAAGATATTTTAAAGGGTATTCATGCCCAATATAAATTTCACTGAGCGCTCGGACGCAAATCACAAAACAAAGAAACGCACCAAACAATGCCTGGCTCGAATGTTTTTCTCCGGAATCTTTTTTGTGTAAAACTCCTCATAATTTCTTCATCGCCATGACAGCTGCAATAGCATTACAGTTTATGAGACCAATATACTCCACTGCTGCTTTGCTTTTATTAATAATAAAGGAATTCTCTCGTATTTGATGTGGAAATATGATGCTCTGCGAGGATTGGAAACAGCTGTGGCTCAAACGCGAATGTAGTCTCTGAAGCCTACTTTGTTTCTCCTGCGGAGAATTGAGTATTTTGTTGATTTATTGCAATAACATTTGAGTTTTTATTGCAATTGAACTCAAGGGGCATGAAAATCTAGTGCTTTTAGTTTTTTTGAGGCATTTAAGACAACCAGGATCACCGCCATATGAAAGCCAAGCTGCACCTATGAGTAGCATCAAATTAATCCATTACCATTACTGCTACTTAATTTGATTTCTACTGGCTGGAACCAGGCTGGCTCATTATACCCCTTTCCCACCGTAGAGCTGGAACCAGGCTGGCTCATTATACCCCTTTCCCACCATAGAGCTGGAACCAGGCTGGCTCATTATACCCCTTTCCCACCATAGAGCTGGAACCAGGCTGGCTCATTGTACCCCTTTCCCACTGTAGAGCTGGAACCAGGCTGGCTCATTATAGCCCTTTCCCACTGTAGAGTTGGAACCAGGCTGGCTCATTGTACCCCTTTCCCACCGTGGAGCTGGAACCAGGCTGGCTCAATATAGCCCTTTCCCACCGTAGAGCTGGAACCGAACTGTCTGTATTAATTCAGATTACTGGTGGTTATTTTTTTAAAATCTTTTTATCGTTTTAATGCTTTGTTTATCCATGTGAGTGGAATGCTGGCATTGCAGAACTTTGCCTCCTTATATCTGGTGTGAAGTTATAGAGCTGTATCCTTGCTATCTGTGAGAAACAAAATGAAATACAAAACACTGAGGGCTAAACAAGAAAGAGAGAACTGGGTACATTGTCATTCCTGATCAATACAAATCAGAGGCTGATAAAAGTAATATGGAGTTTTATTTATTTATTAAAAAGATGTGTGAACGCAGCAGGCGATCTTCTCTATGAGTGGGCGTGCCTGCAAGCAAAACAAAAGAGTGTAACTTTCTTTGTCCCGCAGCTGTGGTTGCAGGCCATAGAGCTTTGGCTACGTGAGCCTGAATGTGTGAGCCAAAATGGACGCCGGCATCTTTCAGTCGCCTCTCGGCTGTAAAGGGAGGGAGTAGCCCCAGCCTCTCCCTGCAGCTCCGGCAGATGTAGATGACAAGTTCAAACAGCGGTGTGGAAATCGCCTTGTCTTCAGTGTAAATTCTGTCCATACATAAAATATTCTTTTTTTTCGACAAGCGGGTTTAATCAAAGGTCCCCTTTCCACTCTCGTGCAATGTCACAGATTTGGAGGAAGCTGAAATCAACGAAAAATATGTCGCTTCACAGATCCCTTTGACGCAGTTGCTTGCATTCACCGAACGATCGGGGCTTGTACTGTAATTATGGTAGAAAGCTGGAAAAGTGCAGCTGTCTTTAATGCACACACTGTAAAGCTTTTAGACTGCAGAGAGAGGAGGGCTGAAACACTTCAGCGCGGGGAAAAGCGATTAGCGCCGGGGAATCATTAAGAAACGCTCACAGGAAGAAGAGCACGGAGACCGAGGGGCTGTCAATAAGCCGCTTCTCATTGGACAGGTCTCAAGGTCGAGCATTCGTCAGCGTCACACCAACCACCCCCACCCGCCCACACACAGACTCACCCACCTGAAACATACATCCCTAGAGCCTCACCACCCCCCCCCCCACCCCTTCCAGAAACCTTTCCTTCCATTTTGTGCATTTCTAGTTATCCCAGCACTTGCTATACCCCAATAAACCTAAAGCAGGCCCAGATATTTGCTTACCCTGATCAGATATGTCTACCTGTTTGCTGCGTACGCTACAGGTATGTGTAGCGTCTGCTACGTTGGGCGTGCCAGTGAGTTTCTGTGACACTGTGTCGCAAATACGGCAACAACTGGGGTTGAGTTTTACGCAGTCCTGTATCACCAGGGTGGTACATAACTCAGCCATTTGTTCTACTCCTTAGTGCAGCACAGTTCTCTGTATGTAATGACATTGAGCACAGTTAAACTACATGTCCCATAAGGCACCAGGGGTAGCATTTAACTCACTCGTTGGTCCCTCGTCCTTCAGCGCGGGCGTGGGCCGGACCGGCTGCTTCATCGTGATCGACGCCATGCTGGAGCGCATCAAGCACGAGAAGACGGTGGACATCTACGGTCATGTGACGCTGATGCGCTCGCAGCGCAACTACATGGTGCAGACGGAGGACCAGTACATCTTCATCCACGACGCGCTGCTGGAGGCCGTCGCCTGCGGCAACACCGAGGTGCCCGCCCGCAACCTGTACGCCTACATCCAGAAGCTGACGCACGTGGAGCACGGCGAGAACGTCACCGGGATGGAGCTCGAGTTCAAGGTGAGAGAGACAGGGAAAATGCACCATGGGAGGAGGGGGAGGGAATAAACAATGGCCAGGATGTGGCTGGGGTTTTGTTTTTACTAAAATTAATTATAATTAAACGTCTGTTGTTAAAGAACAATGTCCATATTACATTTTAAAAGTGGTGTGTACATGTTTCTGAATATGTGTGTGTGTGCACATATATATATATATATATATATATATATATATATCAATTATTCAAGAATTATAAAAAACAAAAAGTCATCTGCAAACAGTTACCCATAACGCACTGCAGTTTCCCATAACGCACTTATTTCCCTTGTGCCTGCAACGGTGCATTGCAGCCTGGGAAAAACGACACAGTGGGGAAAAGAAAATAACGGATCGCTGTCTTGTGTAAAGATTTTATGAATTACTGATGTCTTTATTGCAATACATCCAGGACAGCTGCACACACATGCTGTGAGTCTCCCCTCTGCAGACTACCCTGCTCTCTGCAAAGAAGGTTAAACAACACCAATTCAAATCCTTTTCTGTTTACTGACATGAAGGATAGTGGGCACCCGTTTATTCTTGAAAGCAGGAACTTACTAAAATCGTATCTGGAGTATTTGTTTTTGGTATATCTAGTGATATCATGGGCTGATGGGGGGGGGGATGTGAAAATTGGATTTTTGGCTGAGCTCACCCTTTAACACTGAGCCAACTGAATCTCGTGGGTCATGGTGAATTTTTTTTATTTTTTGACAACCCCTCAGAAAAATAAAGTACATAATAAAATGTGTTCCTGCCGTGGCAACATGGGAACGTTAAGCTAACTGCGCCGATGTGTTCTACAGGAGGCACTCGAAGTGTTGCGTTCGTCTGCTCATTTTCGGCAGTATGACGCTGTGTTTGTCTGGCCGCCAGAAATGAGGGCTTCAGGCGGCGTGTTGTTTGAAAGCCCCCTGCAGTATTTCAGGCTCCTGGTTCCGTTCATTACCACTGAATTAAACACGGCGTTTCTGGGAGATATGCTGGCCCGTTACCTTTCAGTGAAATATGGGGTGTGTTGGTTGTGAGCGGTTTACCACTCATTAGGACCTCCCACCCTCCAGGGGGCGCTGTGCCGTGCTGTGCCGTTTACCACTCATTAGAGCCACCATGGTGCTCTGCACTGCTTCATCCTGGCACCGGTGAAACAGGTTTGGCTGCGGACCTCCATTTTGTCTCACTTTGTTTTGTTTTTTGTTTTTGTTTTTTTTTTTCAATCTCTTTTGCTTTTATTTTTATCAGTTCTGCCACACAGTCTTCCTTTGGAACTTGGTAAGCTGGCGTGGAAAAAAAGAACTGGTCATTTTCTCTGAAAGCAAAAGTCTGGACACAATCAGGCTTTTTTTCCCTTCTTTTGCCTCTTTGTTCTGTCTTGACCAGTTCTTTTCTTCGTGAGCACAGGTTGGACAGCTCGGTAGTCTCCGAAATTAACTCCCCAAACGGTCCATTTTGTTGTCTCATGTGAAATGCTGTTAAAAGGCTGGAGGCTGAGGAATGTGTGATTTAACGGGCTTGTTTTGGTTTTTTTGTTTTTTTTTTTGTTCTCCCTTCCCCAGCGTTTGGCCAACACAAAGGCCCACACGTCTCGGTTCATCAGTGCCAATCTTCCCTGCAACAAGTTCAAGAACCGCCTTGTAAATATAATGCCATACGAGTCCACCAGGGTGTGTCTCCAGCCAATCAGAGGAGTGGAAGGCTCTGATTACATCAATGCCAGCTTCATCGATGGCTACAGGTAAGGGATTTAATTGGTTTGAATCAAGTGGGAGAAAAGAACACTGTCTTTCCTGAAGACGCCTGTTCTTCTCTGTTGTTAACGTTCTCCAAGTATGTTTATCTCAATAACACGTACCTCAGGGAAATGATTCATTGGGTACAGTAAGGGCCATCTGCTTGGTGTTTGCTCTTTCCCAGTTGACACAACGTTTTTCAAGAACATCAGGGAATATTCTGGTTGGATTCGGTATAGCGTTTTTGACACTAATTAGAATTTTTCTTATATAGAATATATGTATTCCTCCAAACAAATCCTGTCAAAGTCACAGGAAGAAAACTCCTGGCATATCACATCCTGATGCTAACATTTCCCTGCCGGTTGTCATTTCTTCCTGTTCAACTCCCATTACCCGACACTTAAAGATGGTAGAGTTAAAAAACTGTCTCCTTGGCTCACGGACACCTGCCTGTCGCAAAACTCCCGGCCAATCATATTTCATCCGTCAGTCAGGCCAGTTTATGGCGGTTTGGTCCTCGCTGCCAAACGCGGGTATACAGCAGCAGCCGCTGCCTTCTGTCCTCCAAAGTTGCTTACACATCGCAGAACAGTGCCCCCCCCCCACCCCCCCTTTCTCCTGTCACCGGAAAACCCATGACATCGGCAGAATCTCACCCAGAGAAGCTTCCCAGAGCCATCTGTGGAGTTAGCTGCTTCGTGTTTGCGTTCAGGGGAGTGCTATCTTGTCTGATTTATTTATTTATTTACTTACTTTTTACTTACTTGTTTACCTGCTTATTTCCTTATTTACTTACTTGTTTTTTATTTACTTAATTATTTACCTGCTTATTTATTTGTTATTTATTTATGTATTTATGTATTTGTGGTTAATCTTGGCGATGTTTGTTTCAGGCAGCAGAAGGCCTACATCTCCACGCAGGGCCCACTGGCTGAGACCACGGAGGACTTCTGGAGGATGCTGTGGGAGCACAACTCCACCATCGTGGTGATGCTCACCAAGCTGAGGGAGATGGGGAGGGTGAGGCTCTCTCTCTCTCTCTCTCCTCTCTCTCTCTCTCTCTCTCTCTCTCTCTCTCTCTCTCCTCTCTCTCTCTCTCTCTCTCTCTCTGCTCTTCTTCCTTTGCATTCATCCGTCTGCTCGCCCTCGTGTGTCCACTCTCAGCGTCTCAAAGCCTCTGTGTCTAATAAAGCTTATTCAAAGCGCCCTGGGCCTCAAAGGTGTCTAAATGCAAAAAAGATGTTTTTGCGTTTTCGTCATTTCCTGAAAAGGTGACATTCTGGGGCCAAAGGTGATACACTACTGATATATTTATTACCAGTATATGTGCAGATTATTTTTGTTTTATGATTATGTACTCAGCAAGTTCCCTTATCCCGGAGAATTCACTTTTACTGAAAAGTCAGTGTATACTGTTCCGTGTTTACGTGAAACACTCGTGTCGTGCTTAAAGAGGATCCAGTTTTGGAGGGTTCCCCTGCCGATCCCCTGCAGGGTAGTTCCCAGTCCACTGCACACCTCACCTCACACATCAAGAGCTCGCTTCAGAATCACAGGCGAGTTACCCAGGGTTTATAGACCCTGAATTGGAACCGACTTCTCGGGGAAATGCGTTGTCACAAGTTCTGATACACAGCCCTCAGGAAACAGGGGATTAATGTAGCAGAAAAAATGTTACTAGGATTTGTTTTGATAATTTATATTCTCTCTCTCTCTCTCTCTCTCTCTCACTCTCTCTCTCTCTCTCTCTCTCTCTCTCTCACTCTCTCTCTTGTTCTGACTCTCTCTCCCTATCTGTCTCCCTCTCTCTCTGTCTCCTAATCTCTCCCTTCTCCCTCTCTCTACCCTATCTCTCCCTCCCTCTCTCTGTCCACCTTCTCTCTCTCCTCCTCCCTCCCTCACTCTCTCTCCCCTTCCCTCCCTCCCTCTCTCTATTTATCCCTCCTCCCCCCTCTCTCTCCCCCCTCCCTCTCCCTCTCTCTCTCTCGCAGGAGAAATGTCACCAGTACTGGCCTGCGGAGAGGTCCGCTCGGTACCAGTATTTCGTGGTGGACCCCATGGCGGAGTACAACATGCCCCAGTACATCCTGCGGGAGTTCAAAGTGACGGACGCCAGGGTACGTGTGCACCCCCGCGGGGGCCTGGGGGGGGTCGGTACTTTTGTCCGGGGGAGAGCACCGGGGCGGATTTGGGTTCTTAACGGTCACGTGCTTGCTGTAGACGCGGCCCGTAATCCCTCCGCTGCATTGCGGTGCAAATCAAGCTAAGAGCTTATGACTCTGTGCCCACCTCTTCAGCTACATTTCACACGGGGGCTACTCCACTGCAGAGTCTGAGTGTGGAGAGATCCGGCGCCAGGCCTTCCGTCTAACGAGGCTGTCCAGGCTCACGTTTGAGTGAGATGTGCGCGCTCTTATTTACCGCCATTGTGTCGCGAGCGCGGCCATTCCAAACGCCTGTGCGGTGGAGGAGTTTGAATACGAAAGCTGTGGTTTTAATCGCGGCCATAGAACATTGATCAGGCCTAAAGAGGTGAGGGAAAAAGCCGAGCGGACATTTTGGTGCCTGTGGAGGCAGCTCAGTTCCAGATCTGGCGAGAGTTGTTTGTGTGTTTATGTAGCATATGCACACGGCTGCATAGACCGTGTGTGTGTGTGTGTGTGTGTGTGTGTGAGAGTCCCTGCGTGTTTGTGTGTGTGTGTGCGCCCCACGTGTGTGTGTCCTCAAACAGTGCCGTTTGGACTACCCTTTAATCTGCAGCATGTAGTTGTTTTAAAATATTTTTACCTGAGCAGAAAGTCATTCCTGATTCACAGCGCCTGTTTCCCCTGAGCTCTGACGGACTCTGGTTGTGTGGGAACAGTAAAAACGCAAACGCGGAGGAGAGCCTGTAATTCCATCAGGAAGCTCCGCCTGATAAAGAGGCCAGGCACATTACAGAGCTCCTTTAGCGGGATTGCTTTTCTTATCAGGAATATACAGTATTTCTTAAGAATTGTACACTTGTCAGAGCCGGATTTTCGACAGCCACGCAAACAGCGCACATCAAAGCGGACTTATCTCTCACGGTAAAACAAACACCGCTGGGCGGATTGGCGGAAAGGGCAGAGATAATAAAAGGTTTTTTAGGATAACGCGTCTCCGTATCGAAATGGAATTCCGTGAATGTACTTCTTGCACTTGAGTGCACTTTTCGCACTGGAGGTAATTGGTCTTTTTCTTTTAGAGATGAGGACACTATTATGTATGACAGATTGTGTTTATGTTAGATGAAGTTTTTTTGAACGTGTCTTGAAACATTTTTTCATTTACTTTTTTAATTTCATTTATAGACATTTTTCTGTATTTGAAACTATTCATCTTTCTTCGGTGAATAGTTTCAAATATTTAAGCGTCAAAAATTACCGATAAATGTAGGTTTTATGTTTTGTTTGATTAAATTCAAAGCGATTATGAATAATGGCTCCCACACGGGCAGGACGAACGCGTTTCCATTTTTGTCTTCAACAGGACGGACAGTCGAGAACGGTGCGGCAGTTTCAGTTCACTGATTGGCCGGAGCAAGGAGTGCCCAAGTCCGGCGAGGGTTTCATCGACTTCATCGGCCAGGTGCACAAAACGAAAGAGCAGTTCGGCCAGGACGGGCCCATCTCCGTGCACTGTAGGTAAGGAGCTACCCTCTGCTACGGGACCAGCCCATCTCTGTGCACTGTAGGTAAAGTGATACCCTCGCACTGTCCTCTCAAAGGGACACTGAAACACTGATAAACGTATCAGGGCATGAAACTAAATCTGTTCACCCACTGGCCAGAGCAAATTGTGGATCCAAAAAAAGATAATAATTTACCAGCCATTTTCAACATTTTATTAGCCACATCACCTTTTACAAGTATAACAATGCCTGGTTTGTTGTTAGAGTAGATGGTCTTACCAGCCGCAGTCAAAATTTTAGCAGTGTTTGGCTGGTGGCGGGCATTTATTTGATGCCCTGATGTGTATTTTATGCTTTCCTGTTGATGCTCAGCCTGTCCTCTCCTCATAAACCTTGTCTGGAGAACGGGGTTCACTGACGGGCAGCCTGTACCCGAGGTTCAGCTCCACTAAACGTCCTTCAGAGCCGCTGGCTGGGCAGCCTTGTGTCTGGGGGGGGGGGACGAGCAATGTTTATTGTTCTGTAATTACCACCTGACAGGTGAGAGCCTATTACTGGGGAGATATTTCAGAGGCTGACTGTCACTTCATTAAAAGCTCTCTCTCTCTCTCTCTCTCTCTCTCTCTCTCTCTCTCTCTCGCTCTCTCTCTCTCTCTCTCTCTCTCTCTCTCTCTCTCTCTCTCGCTCTCTCTCTCTCTCTCTCTCTCTCTCTCTCGCTCTCGCTCTCTCGCTCTCTCTCTCTCTCTCTCTCTCTCTCTCTCTCTCTCTCGCTCTCTCGCTCTCTCTCTCTCTCTCTCTCTCTCTCTCTCTCTCTCTCTCTGCCTCTCTCTCTGCCTCTCTCTCTTTCTCTCTGCCTCTTCTTCTCTCAGCGCGGGGGTGGGGCGGACCGGCGTCTTCATCACCCTCAGCATCGTCCTGGAGAGAATGAGGTACGAGGGCGTGGTGGACATTTTCCAGACCGTCAAGATGCTGAGGACACAGAGGCCAGCCATGGTGCAGACGGAGGTACATTCATATTCAAAATATATCTCTTATCCCCCCCCCCCCCCCCCCCGTTCTGGAGTCAACCGTGCCCAAACCGCAGGGGACACCAGCCTTAAACAAAAAACAAACTGCACTTGTAACTCAGAGGTTTGAGTTCGATTCTCAGCTAAGGGTTGCTGCCTGTTGCCATTGTACCCTTGAGCGAGGTACATAACCTGCACTGCTTCAATAAAACATCCCGCTGTATAAAAGGATTGTATCTATAAAAATAAAAAAAAGAAAGAAAATGTAACAAAAAATAGTCGGTCTGGATAAGAGCATCTGCTGAAAAATGCTGAAACGTAATATGGCACTGTTCCATCAGTCAGAGCTGGTTTGGCTTTCCGCGAGTTTTCTGGTGTGGAAATTCCCCACGGGCTTCCCCACCGACCCTTCTGTGCTGAAGCCAAAAGCAGATGTGTGCTTCAGGGAGTTGTTTACTGGAGTTTGTTATAGCAGCAAAGGGTGGACCATACTCCATATTAATGCCCATAATTTTGGATGAGATGTTGGATGTCTGGAGTCTGCATACTTTTGGATATATAGTGAATTTCAGCTTGTTGCCATTTGTATATTTGTATGAACTAGCAGTTTATTATAAAAAATAAAATAAAAACGTGTTAATGGTTGGTAGGAAGTTAGCTGTTCTTTTGGTTGTGTGCATAATTATGTTCTTCTCTTCCCTCCTCAGGATCAGTACCAGTTTTGCTACCGGGCTGGTCTGGAGTACCTGGGCAGTTTTGATCACTATGCAACATAAAACATTCTCTCCTTGGAGTGGAGGCAGCAGGGCCATGAAATCACAGAGCCTCTTCTGAGCCATAGTCACCTGCTTGAGGAATACTTCTTAACGTCAAGCTATAAACCAGATAAGTGTCGGATGTGAAACACAAAAAAAACAAACAAAACAAAAAGTAAAACGATTAAATATCCCAGGTGGACCAAGTACTGACTACAGTGGATAAACCACTCTGACTCTAACAGAGGAGTCCCGACTGGTAAGGCATCCTAAGGACATCGTTATAGTTTTTTGGTTTTTTTTTTTTTTGTTTTGTTTTTTTTTCTTCTCTCTCGGTTGCCTCCTGGATTCACCTGGTTTTCAAATGGAAAGCAAAGTTTTACTAAAATGGAGCCATGGACAGCCAGCCACCACATCAACAGTACGAGCCAGAGCCAGAGTTCTGACCGCTAAATGACTGGCACAAATGCTCTGGACTCTGTGTAAAGGACGTCTGACCGTTTCGCAGTCAAGTATACCACATCTTTTTTTTTTTTTTGTGAAGAACACCAGGTTTGGGAAGTGCTGACAAAACTGAACTTCATGGAAGTAACCACCCCCCATCCCACCCCCCGCCCCCCACCCCCACAGTACATTAACAATTAGGGGAAAAAATAGGAAATGTTTAACATACATGAAAAGTCAAATTTACTGATTTAGTTTTCTAGTACTTTATTATACAGCTAACCTGTGCTTTGTTTTTAACCATGTAAACGTATTTCCTTTTTTTAAACAAACTTTTATCATTTGATGAGGTGAATTGAGCAAAACATTTGATGAATTTTGGTTTTATTTTCTCCTGACGAGGTTTTTTTTAAACTGTAGAACTGTTCTGATATATGTACCATCATGCAGAGGAAATCAACATTTTCCATGTAGCTCTCCTCCATTTTTTTTTTTTCTTCCTATTTTTGTTCATTTGTTGAGCGTTTTCTTGTACAGTCCTCTATGTTCAATACCAAATTTAAACATTTTTACAGGGTTATTGTTTATTTTTTAATTTTTTTGAAAAACACTAATTATGAATGCCCATCATGACTATGAGATTAACTTGGGCCTTGTGGAATCAACAGGGATGAGCAAAGTATAAAGTTGCTGCTACTGGTTATCTTAGTTCTTCCATGTTATGACCACCTACAGCTTGCCAAAATAACCTCTGGAAAAGAATTCCCCCGTATATATAATAAAAATATATAAATATAATATATATATATATATAAGTGAATCTATACATAGAGAGATGATTATTTATATTTTCAAATAGCTTCCACAAAGAAATTTCTGTATTTTAGGGGGGAAATTGAGATCTTTGTCACTGGAATGCACATCGGTGGGGCGAAATCTATTCTGACACAGTGCATCATTTCTTGTGCAATAAATAGGTGTGTTATGGGTAGTGCTGACGTCGTTGTTCGTTGTGATTCGCCGCACAGTGATTCTGTGAGTAGTTAAGGGGACTGTGATGCCTGTATGGCCGGGCGTTCATCGATGCCTGTCCTCTTGAAAGCGAGGCGTCGATTCTGCTGGCGACTGCGTTTGCCTGGTCGAAAAAAAAGCCAATCTTGGGGTTCATCCTCCATAGTCAGTACGGCACGACAGAGGGGTCACCGTCCTAGGGGTCCGATACGTTCAACAGCATAAAGTTGTTTTTGATTTTACATTTAGAGTGCCTTATAACGTATGCCTGTTTTTTATATATAACGTTCCTTTAAAGGTTTTATGTATTATATGTGTATATTTCTTTTTACCTGAAGTATTCATTTTTAGTACGTTATTTGAAATTATATATGCAAATAAGCCTGGCGAAATGGTCCTGTGTTGATTTTCTGTTCTCTCTGGGAAATTGAAAGGCCGGTTGTCGACAGTCGTAGAAACAACAGGCGAACAAGGGCCTTTGAAGGACATCGATCCCTGTAATTAAATCCCCTAAGCCTAGTTCATAGTTTTGGGTTTTCATATTTAAGCGTCTTAATGTTTTAACGTTATAGTATTAACTAGCACTTTTGAATCTGCAGGCCTAGTCGAGATAAAATGATACCACAGAATGTTATTCTGTCCCGTTGCCGCGGGTGTTGGGTTGAGTACAGGTGGGGGTAAAAGGCATGTCAGTTAAAGGGTAGAGCAAGTGGGTGCTTGCAGAACGGGGGTTTGCACCAGCATAAAGATTTTTTTTTTTAAACGCACCTTGGCAGTTTGAAGACCGAACCTGGGCTGTAAACGCACTTTCTCCTCGCGTCTCTGAGCTGACGGCGGCCGGGAGAGACGACCGAGGTGCGCTGCAGTCGTTGCGAGAAGGAAAAAAAAAAAAAAAACGCCGTTCGAGTGTCCTCTGGACAATGGCGGGAAGCAGTTGATTAACCGCGGGACCCAGGTCTGCTCTCGACAAACCCCCCCCCCCCCCCCTCCCGACAATCAAAATGGCTCCCTCTTCAAGCAGAGTCCTGCTTTTCAATCTCGTTCTTTTTTTTTCTTCTTCTTCTTCTTCATATGGATGCATCGAGCCTGAGCTTCTCTGATTCTACCCTAAGTCCTCCCTCGGAGGACATCGTGGATGTGCATTCCAGTTCCCCTTCCCCTTTTCCCTAGCAACGCAAACATCACAACCGCTCAATCCACCGCAAAAGGCATTTTTCTTTTTTTTTTTTTTTCTTTCTTTCCCTTGTGTCATGAGTGTAACCAGTAAGGTGCTATTATTTTAGTGTCATTCGGGTGCAGGTGTGATACGTTGGTCTTGTGCTTTATTTCTCTTCAGCAAACGGTCATCGTGCCTCTTTATTTCCCCTCCATTTTGTTTTATATGCATGTGTACGACATCTCAGATGGCCAGGCGGAGGCCTCTTAGGAAGAATTGCACTTTCTATATCTTTGTACTATGCACTGCCCTATTGATTCTAAACCCAATAACGTTACTTGAACCCATCTGTAAGAATTTAAGAATTTTCACTTTGTGTGTATGTAAATAACACGGAAAAAGTATGACTTTAAAAAGTAAAAAGTAAAAAAAAAAAAAGGGAAAATAAAAAGTTTGTGTCTGAAAACGAGCATCTCTTCTGGTGGCGCGATAACTCGGACGACGAGATCCTGTCATGACCATCTTTGACCATCTTGTTTTTTCACGTGGCTTTGCCGTTCGAGTTTGGAGTGTCATCGCAAAATGTTGACGTCGTGTTCTCTGCTCTCTCTCTCTCTTCACCCTCTCATCTGGATGCATCGAACGAAAGTAATAAATTGTAAAAAAAATTAATAAATTTTAAAAAAATAAAAGGCTTGTTAAAAGAATCGATTACCTCTGATCAGTAGTTAACGTAAAATGTTTTTTTTTTTGTTTTTTGTTTTTGTTTTTTTCCCCCCCAGAATGAAAGGAGTGCATTTTATTTTCTTACTTAGGTTACATTGGTGGCAAGAGAAGTCTGTATAAAAATCAGTTCTTTGCTGACACAAGTTCCATTTGTTACAAATGAATTCTAATAAAAAATGTCAGTGTTATGCACTTTAGTCTGGCTTATTGTCCACTCTCCATTTTGACTTTTGACGTTGAAAGAGCGATGAGGCTGTTGGACCTGTCACGTGCACCGCCTGACACAAAATCCATACTGCCCATGTTCCAGGAAAAAATGGCCTTTCACAGACCGTAATATGTTTCTGTTGCTGGATTCACACTGTATGCTGTGTCACTGCTGTGTTTTCATCAACATCTCTTTGCCAGCACATGCAAAGCAGCTTTGATGAACTCTGTTTGGTTCGGGGTGATCCGTGTCTCGGCAGTAGCAAGGTGGTTTGACAATTGAACTTGTAACGAACCTCCAAAGTTCGCAGGTTTGATTTCTGGATTGAGTCCCTTCTTCGGACTTTGTGAATGTCACTGTGACTTGTAGGAACAGGAACTGAACAGGTCTGATTTCCTGTACTTTACATATGTGGCAATCAGTATACACTCATATCAAGCTCAAATCTTCCAGGATTTTTAATTATTATTTCATTTTATTTCTTCTCTTTATTTGCTCCATCTTCATATTCAGCTTACGCAGAAACGTTTTGGCCTCGATCAGTTATTCACTTCATTTAGCATTTAATTTTAAACCGTTCTCAGGATGATGTTCTTTTTGTTGTTACCCTTCTGAAGTCCCAGTATCTTTTTGTGCAGGTGACTGGATAACTGCATTGCCAGATGCCAGGTATTTCAGCATGAAGGATATTTAATTTTAATTATTTAGGGTGAATTAAGGTTAGTCTGACTGAAAATGACTGACGCCCCACAGTAATTATGCTCAGTTAATCAGACATGAATTTACCCAAGGCAGTTTTAAGATGTGTTCATCCACTAGGACGGGCATATACAAGCAAACCTAACTGCATCCACTCAAAATGAAAAAAAAAAAAAACAATTTTGAATAAAAGTTAATTTGAATTAGATGCACATGTGCAAAAAACCTCAGGGAATGAATTTATAAGCAAGGATTAATCTACTCATGGCACAACAGGGTGGGAACTAAGAATACATGCCAGAGACTATTCCCAAAACTCTCAGGGCATTTATTAAAGTCTGTAACACTCTGCTTCATTGTGAATTATCCCGTACAATTAGAGCTTACCTCATGTTCCCGTGTCCCAGTGAAGGTTTTTTGAGATATTAGGTCAGAGCCAGAAGTGCTGAAATTAATGCATTATATCCAGTTGCAATGTTTCCTCTAAGGATCTGCTGAGGGAAATCTCCCTGACAACCATCCAAATACATGTCAAACAGACATTTTTCCTTGTAGTTTTTTAAAATATCTTAATATTATCCCTTATTTTGCATTCTAACTCCAGGAGGCTGCACTCCTGGATGTACAGTACATCCGCTGGAAATGGAATCCAGTCACTCTTATTGGCAGTGGCAGAGTGCATGTAGCATTGTGACCAGAGGGGTCACTGTTGAGCAATGAGGTGAGATAAGCCAGCTGAATGAAACCTTCCCAGAATGGCACTATGGCCAAAGTCAAGCCATTCCTGGGATTCCTTTTCTTATACTAATGCAGGCTTGGACTTCCCCTTCACTGACATTAAGAAAGTTTTCAAAAAATGTATCATTTACATTTTTAATGAAGGACCAGTGTTACAGCTGGTCTGTAATTACAACAGCGCCACCCAACCCTATTATCCTGTAGGTTTTCACTCCAACCTTAATAAACCTCACCTCATTCAACTGCTAGAGATCTCCTTGAGCTGCTAATTAGTAGAATCGGGAGTGCCAATTTATGGATGAAATGAAAACTTACCGGACAGTAGATCTCCAGGAACAGGATTGTGCAGCCCTGAGATTTAAAATATGAGCTTTTTGACTTTGTGTTTAGTTGCAGTCTTGGCTCTAAGGACGCTGGAGGTCAGTGAGGTCTTGATGCACAGTTTGGCTCAGTAGCAGAAAGCAAAGCATTCAAAGGGTAAAGGGGGGAAAAAATGCAAAGGCAAGCTTTAGATGAGCGTACCATATGGTACTTAAACATGAGCTTGGAGGGAGTTTCAAGTGCCAAGCTGGTGATGTCATTAAACTGACCTTGTTTGGTCAATCACTCTTTTCCTGTCCAGTGCTGACACACTGCCCTTGTAAGACTGCTGAGCCCAATGTTTGAGATTAACTTAAGGGAAAGGGGAATACTGAAGGATGATGATCCTGAGTTTGAGTTACGGCGGGAACATTAGTGGAGTTGCCCGATCGATCTTGGGCACGCGCTCGGTCACTGTGATAGAGGAATTTGGAAAGAGGGCGGCCAGTTAACCTTACCTGTGCATAGTTTAGGGCTGGTGTTAGGGTTAGGAGTACTGTATTAGATTTGACAGAGGAATAGACTTGTGTTTAGGAGCAAGGGTAATGTTTAGCATAGATACTAGTTGTTGATTTTGGGGTTATGGTTAGGGTTATGATGAAAATGTGTGATTCCAAGTATACCAATTCTTATTTCTGATTGCTGTCGAATCAGGTTTATTCAGCAACCACAGTGAAATAGATGAAAAAAAATGAATTCTGAAAGATTTATGATGTAAATTTGTGTCACTGGAAAAACAGAAAATTACATAAGCCTATACACTTATGTCCAAAATGTGAAAAAATTGCAAAAATTCTAAATATAGCATTTCTTCTTTCTGATTGCTGCAGAATCAGGTTTATTCAGCAACCACAGTGAAATAGATTAAAATAAATGAATTCTACAAGATTTATGATGAAAATTTGTGTCACTGGAAAAACAGCAAATTACATAAGCCTATACACTTATGTCCAAAATGTGAAAAAATTGCAAAAATTCTAAATATACCATTTCTTATTTCTGATTGCTGGGGAATCATGTTTATTCAACAAAAACAGTGAAATTGACAAACAGAATTTAATTCTAAACGATTTATGATAAAAAAAATGTGTCAGTGAAAAAACAGAAAATTACATAAGCCTATACACTTATGTCCAAAATGTGAAAAAATTGCAAAAATTCCAAATATACCATTTAATAAGTCCGAATGCTGGGGAATCATGTTTATTAAACAACCACAGTGAAATAGACAAACAGCGTTTAATTCCAACAGATTTATTATGAAAAGGTATGTCAGCGGGAAAAAAACAGCAAATTACATAAGCCTATACACTTATGTCCAAAATGTGAAAAAATAGTAAAAATTCTAAATATAGCATTTCTTCTTTCTGATTGCTGCAGAATCAGGTTTATTCAGCAACCACGGTGAAATAGATGAAAATAAATGAATTCTAAAAGATTTATGATGAAAATTTGTGTCACTGGAAAAAACAGCAAATTACATAAGCCTATACACTTATGTCCAAAATGTGAAAAAATTGCAAAAATTTTAAATATAGCATTTCTTCTTTCTGATTGCTGCAGATTCAGGTTTATTCAGCAACCACAGTGAAATAGATTAAAATAAATTAATTCTACAAGATTTATGATGAAAATTTGTGTCACTGGAAAAACAGCAAATTACATAAGCCTATACACTTATGTCCAAAATGTGAAAAAATTGCAAAAATTCTAAATATACCATTTTTTATTTCTGATTGCTGGGGAATCATGTTAATTCAACAACCACAGTGAAATAGACAAACAGAATTTAATTCTAACAGATTTATGATGAAAAATGTTTGTCAGTGGAAAAACAGCAAATTACATAAGCCTATACACTTATGTCCAAAATGTGAACAAATTGTAAAAATTCCAAATATACCATTTCTTATATCTGATTGCTGGGGAATTGTGTTTATTCAACAAACACAGTGAAATAGAAGAAAATAAATTAATTCTATCTGATGTATAATGAAAATGTATATAAGTGGGAAAAACAGCAAATTACATAAGCCTATACACTTATGTCCAAAATGTGAAAAAATAGTAAAAATTCTACATCTAGCATTTCTTCTTTCTGATTGCTGGGGAATCAGGTTTATTCAACAACCACAGTGAAATAGACAAACAGAATTTAATTCTAACAGATTTATGATGAAAAATGTTTGTCAGTGGAAAAACAAGAAAATACATAAGCCTATACACTTATGTCCAAAATGTGAAAAAATAGTAAAAATTCTAAATATAGCATTTCTTCTTTCTGATTGCTGGGGAATCAGGTTTATTCAACAAACACAGTGAAATTGACAAACAGAATTTAATTCTAAAAGATTTATGATAAAAAAAGTGTCAATGAAAAAACAGAAAATTACATAAGCCTATACACTTATGTCCAAAATGTGAAAAAATAGTAAAAATTCTAAATATAGCATTTCTTCTTTCTGATTGCTGCAGAATCAGGTTTATTCAGCAACCACGGTGAAATAGATGAAAATAAATGAATTCTAAAAGATTTATGATGAAAATTTGTGTCACTGGAAAAAACAGCAAATTACATAAGCCTATACACTTATGTCCAAAATGTGAAAAAATTGCAAAAATTCTAAATATAGCATTTCTTCTTTCTGATTGCTGCAGATTCAGGTTTATTCAGCAACCACAGTGAAATAGATTAAAATAAATGAATTCTACAAGATTTATGATGAAAATTTGTGTCACTGGAAAAAAAGCAAATTACATAAGCCTATACAGTTATGTCCAAAATGTGAAAAAATTGCAAAAATTCTAAATATACCATTTTTTATTTCTGATTGCTGGGGAATAATGTTTATTCAACAACCACAGTGAAATAGACAAACAGAATTTAATTCTAACAGATTTATGATGAAAAATGTTTGTCAGTGGAAAAACAGCAAATTACATAAGCCTATACACTTATGTCCAAAATGTGAACAAATTGTAAAAATTCCAAATATACCATTTCTTATATCTGATTGCTGGGGAATTGTGTTTATTCAACAAACACAGTGAAATAGAAGAAAATAAATTAATTCTAACTGATGTATAATGAAAATGTATATAAGTGGGAAAAACAGCAAATTACATAAGCCTATACACTTATGTCCAAAATGTAAAAAAATAGTAAAAATTCCAAATATAGCATTTCTTCTTTCTGATTGCTGGGGAATCAGGTTTATTCAACAACCACAGTGAAATAGACAAACAGAATTTAATTCTAACAGATTTATGATGAAAAATGTGTGTCAGTGGAAAAACAGCAAATTACATAAGCCTATACACTTATGTCCAAAATGTGAACAAATAGTAAAAATTCTAAATATAGCATTTCTTCTTTCTGATTGCTGGGGAATCAGGTTTATTCAACAAACACAGTGAAATTGACAAACAGAATTTAATTCTAAAAGATTTATGACAAAAAAAGTGTCAATGAAAAAACAGAAAATTACATAAGCCTATACACTTATGTCCAAAATGTGAAAAAATAGTAAAAATTCTAAATATAGCATTTCTTCTTTCTGATTGCTGCAGAATCAGGTTTATTCAGCAACCACGGTGAAATAGATGAAAATAAATGAATTCTAAAAGATTTATGATGAAAATTTGTGTCACTGGAAAAAACAGCAAATTACATAAGCCTATACACTTATGTCCAAAATGCGAAAAAATTGCAAAAATTCTAAATATAGCATTTCTTCTTTCTGATTGCTGCAGATTCAGGTTTATTCAGCAACCACAGTGAAATAGATTAAAATAAATGAATTCTACAAGATTTATGATGAAAATTTGTGTCACTGGAAAAACAGCAAATTACATAAGCCTATACACTTATGTCCAAAATGTAAAAAAATAGTAAAAATTCCAAATATAGCATTTCTTCTTTCTGATTGCTGGGGAATCAGGTTTATTCAACAACCACAGTGAAATAGACAAACAGAATTTAATTCTAACAGATTTATGATGAAAAATGTGTGTCAGTGGAAAAACAGGAAATTTCATTAGCGTATACACTTATGTCCAAAATGTGAACAAATAGTAAAAATTCTAAATATAGCATTTCTTCTTTCTGATTGCTGGGGAATCAGGTTTATTCAACAAACACAGTGAAATTGACAAACATAATTTAATTCTAAAAGATTTATGATAAAAAAAAAATGTGTCAGTGAAAAAACAGAAAATTACATAAGCCTATACACTTATGTCCAAAATGTGAAAAAATAGTAAAAATTCTACATATAGCATTTCTTCTTTCTGATTGCTGGGGAATCAGGTTTATTCAACACCCACAGTGAAATAGGTTAAAATAAATGAATTCTAAAAGATTTATGATGAAAAATGTTTGTCAGTGGAAAAACAGGAAATTACATAAGCCTATACACTTATGTCCAAAATGTGAAAAAATAGTAAACATTCTAAATATAGCATTTCTTATTTCTGATTGCTGGGGAATCATGTTTATTCAACAACCACAGTGAAATTGACAAACAGAATCTAATTCTAAAAGATTTATGATAAAAAAATGTGTCAGTGAAAAAACAGAAAATTACATAAGCCTATACACTTATGTCCAAAATGTGAAAAAATTGCAAAAATTCTAAATATAGCATTTCTTCTTTCTGATTGCTGCAGAATCAGGTTTATTCAGCAACCACAGTGAAATAGATGAAAATAAATGAATTCTAAAAGATTTATGATGAAAATTTGTGTCACTGGAAAAACAGCAAATTACATAAGCCTATACACTTATGTCCAAAATGTGAAAAAATTGCAAAAATTCTAAATATAGCATTTCTTCTTTCTATTTGCTGCAGAATCAGGTTTATTCAGCAACCACAGTGAAATAGATTAAAATAAATGAATTCTAAAAGATTTATGATGAATATTTGTGTCACTGGAAAAACAGCAAATTACATAAGCCTATACACTTATGTCCAAAATGTGAAAAAATTGCAAAAATTCTAAATATAGCATTTCTTCTTTCTGATTGCTGCAGAATCAGGTTTATTCAGCAACCACAGTGAAATAGATTGAAATAAATGAATTCTAAAAGATATATGATGAATATTTGTGTCACTGGAAAAACAGCAAATTACATAAGCCTATACACTTATGTCCAAAATGTGAAAAAATTGCAAAAATTCCAAATATACCATTTAATAAGTCCGAATGCTGGGGAATCATGTTTATTAAACAACCACAGTGAAATAGACAAACAGCGTTTAATTCCAACAGATTTATTATGAAAATGTGTGTCAGCGGGAAAAAAACAGCAAATTACATAAGCCTATACACTTATGTCCAAAATGTGAAAAAATTGCAAAAATTCTAAATATAGCATTTCTTCTTTCTGATTACTGCAGAATCAGGTTTATTCAGCAACCACAGTGAAATAGATTAAAATAAATGAATTCTACAAGATTTATGATGAAAATTTGTGTCACTAGAAAAACAGCAAATTACATAAGCCTATACACTTATGTCCATAATGTGAAAAAATTGCAAAAATTCTAAATATACCATTTTTTATTTCTGATTGCTGGGGAATCATGTTTATTCAACAACCACAGTGAAATAGACGAACAGAATGTAATTCTAACAGATTTATGAAAAAATAAATGTGTCAGTGAAAAAACAGAAAATTACATAAGCCTATACACTTATGTCCAAAATGTGAAAAAATTGCAAAAATTCCAAATATACCATTTAATAAGTCCGAATGCTGGGGAATCATGTTTATTAAACAACCACAGTGAAATAGACAAACAGAATTTAATTCTAACAGATTTATGATGAAAAATGTGTGTCAGTGGAAAAACAGCAAATTACATGAGCCTATACACTTATGTCCAAAATGTGAAAAAATAGTAAAAATTCCAAATATACCACTTCTTATATCTGATTGCTGGGGAATTGTGTTTATTGAACAACCACAGTGAAATAGAACAAAATAAATTCATTCTAACTGATTTATAATAAAAATGTATATAAGTGGGAAAAAGAGCAAATTACATAAGCCTATACACTTATGTCCAAAATGTGAACAAATTGTAAAAATTTCAAATATACCTTGTAATATGTCTGAACGCTGGGCAATCATCTTTACACAACAAACACATTGAAATAGACAAACAGAATTTAATTCTAACAGATTTATAATGAAAATATATTTAATTGGGAAAAAGAGCAAATTACATAAGCCTATACACTTATGTCCAAAATGTGAAAAAATTGCAAAAATTCCAAATATACCATTTAATAAGTCCGAATGCTGGGGAATCATGTTTATTAAACAACCACAGTGAAATAGACAAACAGCGTTTAATTCCAACAGATTTATTATGAAAATGTGTGTCAGCGGGAAAAAAACAGCAAATTACATAAGCCTATACACTTATGTCCAAAATGTGAAAAAATAGTAAAAATTCTACATATAGCATTTCTTCTTTCTGATTGCTGGGGAATCAGGTTTATTCAACAACCACAGTGAAATAGATGAAAATAAATGAATTCTAAAAGATTTATGATGAAAATTTGTGTCACTGGAATAACAGCAAATTACATAAGCCTATACACTTATGTCCAAAATGTGAATAAATTGCAAAAATTCTAAATATAGCATTTCTTCTTTCTGATTGCTGCAGAATCAGGTTTATTCAGCAACCACAGTGAAATAGATTAAAATAAATGAATTCTAAAAGATTTATGATGAAAATTTGTGTCACTGGAAAAACAGCAAATTACATAAGCCTATACACTTATGTCCAAAATGTGAAAAAATTGCAAAAATTCTAAATATACCATTTCTTATTTCTGATTGCTGGGGAATCATGTTTATTCAACAACCACAGTGAAATAGACAAACAGAATTTAATTCTAACAGATTTATGATGAAAAATGTTTGTCAGTGGAAAAACAGCAAATTTCATAAGCCTATACACTTATGTCCAAAATGTGAAAAAATTGCAAAAATTCTAAATATACCATTTTTTATTTCTGATTGCTGGGGAATCATGTTTATTCAACAACCACAGTGAAATAGACAAACAGAATTTAATTCTAACAGATTTATGATGAAAAATGTTTGTCAGTGGAAAAACAGCAAATTACATAAGCCTATATACTTATGTCCAAAATGTGAACAAATTGTAAAAATTCCAAATATACCATTTCTTATATCTGATTGCTGGGGAATTGTGTTTATTCAACAAACACAGTGAAATAGAAGAAAATAAATTAATTCTAACTGATTTATAATGAAAATGTGTGTCAGCGGGAAAAAAACAGCAAATTACATAAGCCTATACACTTATGTCCAAAATGTGAAAAAATTGCAAAAATTCTAAATATAGCATTTCTTCTTTCTGATTGCTGCAGAATCAGGTTTATTCAGCAACCACAGTGAAATAGATTAAAATAAATGAATTCTACAAGATTTATGATGAAAATTTGTGTCACTAGAAAAACAGCAAATTACATAAGCCTATACACTTATGTCCAAAATGTGAAAAAATTGCAAAAATTCCAAATATACCATTTAATAAGTCCGAATGCTGGGGAATCATGTTTATTAAACAACCACAGTGAAATAGACAAACAGAATTTAATTCTAACAGATTTATGATGAAAAATGTGTGTCAGTGGAAAAACAGCAAATTACATAAGCCTATACACTTATGTCCAAAATGTGAAAAAATAGTAAAAATTCCAAATATACCACTTCTTATATCTGATTGCTGGGGAATTGTGTTTATTGAACAACCACAGTGAAATAGAACAAAATAAATTCATTCTAACTGATTTATAATAAAAATGTATATAAGTGGGAAAAAGAGCAAATTACATAAGCCTATACACTTATGTCCAAAATGTGAACAAATTGTAAAAATTCCAAATATACCATGTAATATGTCTGAACGCTGGGCAATCATCTTTACACAACAAACACATTGAAATAGACAAACAGAATTTAATTCTAACTGATTTATAATGAAAATGTATTTAATTGGGAAAAAGAGCAAATTACATAAGCCTATACACTTATGTCCAAAATGTGAAAAAATTGCAAAAATTCCAAATATACCATTTAATAAGTCCGAATGCTGGGGAATCATGTTTATTAAACAACCACAGTGAAATAGACAAACAGCGTTTAATTCCAACAGATTTATTATGAAAATGTGTGTCAGCGGGAAAAAAACAGCAAATTACATAAGCCTATACACTTATGTCCAAAATGTGAAAAAATAGTAAAAATTCTACATATAGCATTTCTTCTTTCTGATTGCTGGGGAATCAGGTTTATTCAACAACCACAGTGAAATAGGTTAAAATAAATGAATTCTAAAAGATTTATGATGAAAAATGTTTGTCAGTGGAAAAACAGGAAATTACATAAGCCTATACACTTATGTCCAAAATGTGAAAAAATAGTAAAAATTCTAAATATAGCATTTCTTCTTTCTGATTGCTGGGGAATCAGGTTTATTCAACAAACACAGTGAAATTGACAAACAGAATTTAATTCTAAAAGATTTATGATAAAAAAATGTGTCAGTGAAAAAACAGAAAATTACATAAACCTATACACTTATGTCCAAAATGTGAAAAAATAGTAAAATTCTAAATATAGCATTTCTTCTTTCTGATTGCTGCAGAATCAGGTTTATTCAGCAACCACAGTGAAATAGATGAAAATAAATGAATTCTAAAAGATTTATGATGAAAATTTGTGTCACTGGAATAACAGCAAATTACATAAGCCTATACACTTATGTCCAAAATGTGAAAAAATTGCAAAAATTCTAAATATAGCATTTCTTCTTTCTGATTGCTGCAGAATCAGGTTTATTCAGCAACCACAGTGAAATAGATTAAAATAAATGAATTCTAAAAGATTTATGATGAAAATTTGTGTCACTGGAAAAACAGCAAATTACATAAGCCTATACACTTATGTCCAAAATGTGAAAAAATTGCAAAAATTCTAAATATACCATTTCTTATTTCTGATTGCTGGGGAATCATGTTTATTCAACAACCACAGTGAAATAGACAAACAGAATTTAATTCTAACAGATTTATGATGAAAAATGTTTGTCAGTGGAAAAACAGCAAATTACATAAGCCTATACACTTATGTCCAAAATGTGAACAAATTGTAAAAATTCCAAATATACCATTTCTTATATCTGATTGCTGGAGAATTGTGTTTATTCAACAAACACAGTGAAATAGAAGAAAATAAATTAATTCTAACTGATTTATAATGAAAATGTATATAAGTGGGAAAAACAGCAAATTACATAAGCCTATACACTTATGTCCAAAATGTAAAAAAATAGTAAAAATTCTAAATATAGCATTTCTTCTTTCTGATTGCTGGGGAATCAGGTTTATTCAACAAACACAGTGAAATTGACAAACAGAATTTAATTCAAAAATATTTATGATGAAAAAAATGTGTCAGTGAAAAAACAGAAAATTACATAAGCCTATACACTTATGTCCAAAATGTGAAAAAATAGTAAAATTCTAAATATAGCATTTCTTCTTTCTGATTGCTGCAGAATCAGGTTTATTCAGCAACCACAGTGAAATAGATTAAAATAAATGAATTCTAAAATATTTATGATGAAAATTTGTGTCACTGGAAAAACAGCAAATTACATAAGCCTATACACTTATGTTCAAAAAACAAAAACCTTTTGCCTACTTTGATGCACAGACAACTGAAGATGTAGACTCAGCTAACACAAAATCTTCGCAGAATGTAACTGGAATATTTTGTCAGTGTTATTAAATTGCCACTACACGGCAGCAACATTTTAATAAAGTTTTTTTTTTTGAGTTAACTGGGGAGCAGAGTCTATAAATAACGGTTTCCTGAACATACAAGTATATAATAGAAATGTACGGCGTGACACTGTTTTGACAGCTCCTCCATGATCAGTCAATGAGGAGAGAGCGGGGGGGAGTCACCCGCCATTTTCCCCAGCGACTGTTTTCTCTTAATGATTGCGTAGAGCAGTCTTCTGAAAAGAAAAAAAAAGACAACAGTTCTCTCAAGTGTGTAAGCAATTGAAAATTGGTCTCCGGAGATCCTGTTCAGTTGGCTGTACGCGGCACCAGCAGCCAGCTCTCCTCACAGAGCTGCTTTATAATTAATTGGCGTGTCAAACCCAAAAACGCGGTTTCCCTGGATGCCATGTCTCATAGAAACTACAAAAACATTCTTTCAAATGACAAATATAGCCGTGTTGTTTGGGTGAAGGATAGACACGAGAAAAAAAAAAAAAACAGAGCGCGGATATTAACCTAAAAGCGATTCCACCGTCATAACTCCTGATCCTCTCCCACTTCCTGACTTTTGAAAATATGATTGAATTCATATTTCTACATTGTTTGGCCTGTCTTCAGGCTAAATGATCAAAAGGCTAAAATAGGCAGCGAACACGACGTGCCACACGGTATTTAGAGAACATATTTGGGTTGTTTCACATTTGAAAGCATGATGTGTATGATTAGAGGGCTGCCATGCCTAACAGAGCTCTCCCTGAGTTTCTGTTTTTTGCGAACATTCCACTTCATTTCAGAATTGAAAGCACGAACTATGCATTGCCTAGCAACATTTTACCATTGGCTATTCTGGCTCAAAGACAACTTTCTGATTAAATTACTCTGATTCTCATTGCAATTTATGTCTCTGGAGAAATCACCATTGATTTCTCTATAGTTTTTTGATTTAGTAAACCACTAAGTACTTAGTAAGCTGTTCAGACATGGAATTACAACTGTTGTTAGGAGTAGCTTACATTGTTGCTGTTTAAATTGCATTCATCAGAGCATTTTTTACATGTTGTGACATTTTGCTATTGATTTTCCCTGAAATCATGTTTTAGACAAGTTTTCCTGAAATAAACAGGCCAATACTTATTGTGCCCTTGCACAGGAAGTGACTTTTTTAAATAAGAAAAGACAGTGGCCTTTTAATAGATTTATGCACCTCTCCCGTTAATTTGCCTTTAAATTTGATAATCTCCCAGTGACCAAAAGCATAGTGTTGAGAATGCTTAAACTTAAGAACAAATTCAATTAGTAGGAAGGAAGAATACTCAGAAAGAATGATCATTAATTTTATACTTAAACGTACTTACAGTGCATGGACGAAACTGCAGCACAGCAACAGAGAACAGTTCAGTAAATTGTTTTTATTTTTTTCAAGTCCTTACCCTTAAGTGTGGCATTGAGTGGTAGGAAACAAGACTGGGATGTAGTTCTACGTACATACACACTACTCGTTCATTTAATTTCAAAATACTGTATTTTTTTACATGATGTAATATGATGTCATATTACTACGGATTTAACTGGTTAAACAATTTCCCTCCTCTTCACCCAATCTGATCTTCACCAATTAAGGTGCCAAAAATGGCTGCCGTGCATCGCCCGGGTGGATGCTACACTTTGGAGTTCAGTTCCCCATCCATTACCCTGCTTTAATTTTCATTCATTAGACTAATGAGCACTAAGGTATTGTATTACAACATTTCTAAGGGTAGGACCGGAGTTTTCAACCCTTTCTGAACCAGTGACCCCCACCCAGGCTCAGACGCATCCAGGAGACCCCACCATACATTAAAAAGGGCTATAATTAAAAATAATATTTAAAAGTTTAACATTTTAAAATGCTATATTTATATAGCAATTGAATTTCAAGTAGGGTCAGGGAACCCCTACAGTACCATTAAGGATCTGCAGAGGTTGGGGGAATCTAAACAATTCTGTCATTTATTTTAGCAGGAGAAGTAAAGGAAAAAATCTGAAAAGACGAAGAATTTGACAGCTCTGGGGTATGGGAAAATATGCTAAGACCTTTAATACACTTGTAAAGATTTTCTCACAGATTTTCCAGATTAGAGAGTCACTATAAGACAACTAAGACCTTTGAAAAATGAACTTAAGTACTGCTCGTCTGATCTGTCAAATTTATTCTCAAAAGCTCTTGTTGGAGAGGTTTTGGCATGGATGGGAAAGAGGATAAAGGACATGCATATCATAGGTAGCTTTACTATATTAACAACAGAAATCTCTGAGCATACAGTATTAAAAAGTAATGTAAAAAATAACCTCTTAGGTACTGGTTGGAGAAATACAAACTATTAAAATAAAAAAGTAAAAAATTCAAAAGTAAAGCCAAATCAAAAAAGGCTCCTTTTCAAAAACGTATATATATACAATATTTAACATATTCAGTTCTATATAACCTTGAAAAGTTATATGACTTCATCACCTGTACTTTAGGTTTTAGGGGCAAGTCTTAAGAACAGGCTTCCTGATAGAAGAGGACTATGCTGGACTGCAACTCGATGATGTCACCGCTGCTCAAAATTCCATTTCATCTCACTGGCTTCTGACAGTGTCATGTGTAATTACCGGTACTGCATTTACCCGGGATGATCAATTGAAATGATGATGAAAGGCCTCGAATGAAATCAATAGCCTCTGAAATGATGAATAAGGAGGAGGGGGCGAGGGAGGTGAGGGTTGGGGGGGCGAGCGTTTAGGAGCATTTGGCAGATATTTCCCTTACTAATGGAAGCGGCACAGCCTGAGTCACTGAAACACACAGCGGCGGGTGGTTTATTCATTAGAGTGCATTAGAGCACCTTAAAAACTGCCAGAGCAATCAGCCTATCAAGGCTCCTATCAAGACACAGCCCGCCATGCGGAGAGCAGCTCATTCCCTTACACAGGGCTTCTTCCATCGTCACGGCGACGCGCGGTTTAAGCTTTTCCCCCCAAGGCTTTTCGTGTCCTTTTCCCCACAGGAGTAAAGACCACAGACATGCCATTAGAATGTTCTTAGCTGAACATTCTAACGCTGATGTCACAATCACTGCCGGTGATTGAAATCATGGAGTTCTAGAACACCGTCTTCATGGGCACAGAACAAAACATTCCGGCTCTTCAAAGGGGTTAGCAATTTATGGACGACACTTTTAGCCTTGCCCAGCTGCTGCAGAGGGGCGCCATATTTCTGCGTTCGCGATCGTGGCTGATCCTGCCAAATGTAACTAAATGGATTCCCTGTTA
The DNA here is from genome assembly GCA_039654925.1 of Anguilla pacifica. Lineage (NCBI taxonomy): Eukaryota > Metazoa > Chordata > Actinopteri > Anguilliformes > Anguillidae > Anguilla > Anguilla pacifica. The sequence continues at coordinate 3,531,816 of CM077288.1, forward strand.
GGGGGCAGTCATTTTCCTTTCATCCTGAACACTAATAAAGGGGGAACATATTTAAAGAAATCACCTAGGAAATTCCACACTAAATTTAAAATGAAACATGTTCTACATCTCAGGATGACTCATGGCGTGTGTATGCATTTCTGTGTGCATTACTCAGGACGCAGGGTGGGAGGGGTAGTTTAATTGTAGTGTCAGATGGGGAAACAGTGGAAGTGGTTGGGTTAAAACGGGGCTTCTTATCTCTCATACATACTGCCCAGATTTTTGCTGTGTATACTGCAAATATACAGACCACCAGGATGCGTTTATTTCCCGAGGTCTCAGAGGTTAGGCATGGATATAGAATATGATTGCAACTCAATCATTATTATTCCATTGTATATGAGTAGTACTTAACTTATGATTATGATTTGTGCAAGCATTTCTCGGATTCCAGAAGAGAAGAAGAGCAGGAACCCACATTCAGTAGCCTCTGTCCCCTTACCGCCACCAGAATGGTGCATGCTTGACATTGGGCTGTAGCTGTGAAACGGAACATAAGTCTCCAGAAGACCAGGGATGCACTTAAATAGAAGCTATTCGAGTTCAACATGCCGCCTCAGCAGAAATAGCACGACCCCCCCTCCCCGCCCCCCTCCACGCGCGTGGTCACCCGCCCATCACTCAGCGCTGAGCGGACACCACGCCGCCCGTCCGCCACGGTCCCCGGCCGGGGGGCCGGCCGTCGCTAACGGTGACCAGCAAACGAAAACTGCCGATGTTTTGCTTTTTTTCTCCAGTGGCTTTCAGCCAAGAAGGCAATTACCCA